>JAAWXA010000013.1:18750364-18882181 GCA_038090715.1 Florisuga fusca
CGCCAGCGACCCCAGATCACGCAATGCATCTGAGATTCCCCCATGAAGTCCATCAAACCCCCCAACTCTCAACAAACGGGGGTAGGGGGGGACGGACTCAGTTGCCGCCAACCCCGCCGCCCAGGGCCCCGGCGCAGCAGGACTACATGTCCCAGCAGGCCGCGCGCCTCCAGCCCGCAGAGAGCTCCCGCGGCAACTGAGTCCGTCCCCCCCTGCCCCCGTTTGTCGAGAGTTGGGGGGTTTGATGGACTTCATGGGGGAATCTCAGATGCATTGCGTGATCTGGGGTCGCTGGCGGTCGTGGAGATGTGGGAAAGGGCTGTGGGGCCGGGGAGAGGAGAGGGAGTCCCATGTGTGGGGCTGAGGGGGCTGTGGGAAAGGGTCTGTGAGGGGACACGCAGGCAAAATTGTTTGGCTTCTTAATAGAATGGTGAAAAAACGTAGAAGAAGTATTTGTAGCATGAATTATTGTACTCAGACAATGAAATCAGTGATACAGAAATTCCCATTGGATGCAGAAATTGCCCTGAAAAAATAATTGGTACTTAATGTCAATGCTAGTTGTACCATCCAAGTGTAAATCTAAAGCTATTTTTTTGTTCTTTTCTATCAACTCAGGAAACTAAGTGTAAAAACCATAACAAATCCTCAGTATCTGGATAATGTGGGCAATCCAGCTGCTAATGGACTCTATGACTTGGCTTTGGGACCTCCAGACTCCAGAGAAGTGTGTGCAACTTGCACACAGAACTTCAGGAACTGCCCTGGTCATTTTGGCCATATAGAACTGCCTCTGACTGTCTACAACCCTCTGTTTTTTGATGTATGTATGCTTAATTATTCTCTTGCTAGTGAAATGTGTAATGGAGCTCAAGATGTCATCTCATTTGTGGTCCGTGAAGATATCAAAGGTGCTAAGATCTGTTTTATTTCTAAGTTTAGGTGTAATAACAGCAGATGTAGAAAAAGTTTGTTGTGTTATGATAATTCAATACAAATAAATTACTCAGAGTTTTGTAAACTGTATACTTTGTTGCAACTATTGTTTTTCTTAGTATTGACAAAGAGGGGGCATGTTGTTCACTGAACTATATGATCAAATGTGCAGGGTCTCATGCCTTAATCAGATGGGTGTCACAGTGAAAATTAGTGATTGTTTCTTTTAAATGACTACTAGAAACTTAAATGAACAGCTGCTTAATTCTGTCCTAGGATCTCCAAATGTTTTCTTGACATTCAGTGCTTCTTTGAGCTCTGTATAACTGTGTTTGTACGTTTTGCCCAGTAGGTCCTCTTACTCCCAAATAATTGATTGCAGAAAACTGGATCAGTGTGGGTAAGACCCAGCAACCTATCCAGAAATATGCTGAGTGATGTAATGTGTGTATCAAAAGATAATCTTTTAAATATAAGAGGATTCCTAGCAGTAGGGGTAGAATTTCCTTTATTTTGGTCCTCTGAAATTTAGAGCATCATTTCATTAGTACTTTTTAGCTCTTTCCAGAGCCTGAGGAGAGGGGCTGGGGTCTATTTGCAGAGAAACATTTGTCTAGCCTATAAATGGAACCTGAGTTGGGGTGGATTTCCCTCCTGAGGTGCAGATCTCCCTATTTACAGTAGCTGGCTCCTGCATAGCCTGCTCATTGAGACTGAAAACCTCACTTTCAGGTGACTGAAGTTAGATGAAGTCCATCCCACTTTCAGTGCTGACCCACCTTGGACGTAAAATACTTCTGTTTGACTGAGGAGTGAAACCATGGAGCAGGAACTCCTGACCTTCAGGCCACTGGTGCTGTGTACATCTAGAGGGAATTGTGTACAATGCTGTGCTGAGTAATTAAAAAACACCCTGATACTTGCTCAGATTTGAGGAGAATGTGCTTGCCTGAAGAATCTTGAGGGACACTGGTGGTACTTGTGACCAGTGTGGAGTTTTGGGTGCCACACTCTCCTTTAGGGACAAGCTGTGAGAAGCTGTGATCAGAGCACTGCAGTTCCAGAGTTGCTGTAGGTGACAGGATTTTCCTTTGAGTGTTCTGTGGATGGCCTGCAGATTTTCCACAGGTCATGCTTTGCATATGAGTTTGTGTGAGAAAAATGAAATAATTGAAAAAAATGTTGAAAAATACCTTTTTTTCAGTCCAGTTCTTTATGATTAAATTTAACAATTAATCTTATTTTTTTTTTTTTTTTTAAGTTCAAACAAATCTATCTACCTGCTTACTGTGCAAGCTAGTAAATTTACCAGGGTAATTTTCTCCCCCCCTTTTCTTTTCAGAAATTATACCTTCTAATTCGAGGTTCTTGTTTGAATTGTCACATGCTGACATGCACTCGGGCTGTGGTTCACTTACTGCTGAGTCAGCTGAAGGTTCTGGAGAAAGGGTTGCTTCATGCTGTCCATGATCTTGAAGTCATCCTGAACAGGGCAAGTACCATCAATTTCTCCATGCTTCTTTTGAGCTGAAAGCCTTGTAAATCTGCAGCTATCCCAAATTTTTTCTGTTTCTCTTAGTTTTTAGAGCAATGTGCAGATGCAACAGGTTCAGAAATCGAAGAAGAGTTAAATCACCATGTTCAGGAAATTTTACAAAGTCATCAAACAAGAGATCAGTGTTCAAATGTGAGTACAATCTGTGCTTCTGTGAGATCTCAGGTTTTGTCCTTGTAAAATAGTAATGTGCAGACCAAAGTCTTTGACTGTGTAGACTCTAGGTTTTATCCTGGAGTACTGAACTGTGTTATATTTAGAAAGCTTTCTTGGTCAAATGCCTGAAATTAAACTTAAAAAGATTTTATCTCCTGATAGTTATAACTAACAGGACACTGTTAGTTTCTGAACTAGGTTTCTGAAAAGCTCACTTTGTGTGGGGAAATGTTTTGATGGTGGAGTTAGTAGAGTTACAGGGCTATATAAGAATAATCTGATACTGATGTCAGCATATAACTTACATTGTTACTTCTCTGTGTGATGCTTCAGCTCTTTCAAACTGCAGAATGTATTTCAGAGCTCATACATCCAGCAAATTTGCAGAATTACAGAGAAATTTTTAGCAAGTGTTACGCAGTCGAGTTCTTATTTCCATTTAAATGCAGTTTAATGTACCTTGTTACCTAAAGGCAGATGTTTAGTGAAGAAAATATTTAGATACCTAACATTACAGCAGATTTGTTTATAAGCCAGGTTTGGTTCCTTAATTACTTGTTTCAAACCTAACCTTAAGCACAGTGTATGTACATGCATTCATGAGCAGTCAAAAGAAGTTATTTTAACCCATCTTCTACCTTCTTACATCACCATTAGAGAAAAGCTTTAAATTCAGTACTGATTTGAAAAGTAAAGACTGAAATATATTTTAAAAGGAGAGTGTTGAGCATAGGGGGTTGCATGTTTCCAGCAAATATGGGAGGATGGTGGAAGATAACTGGAGATCAAGGCATCAATTAAATCTGTGCAAGAGTGACAGTGCATTGATTCTGATGTTCATGTTGGAAATAAACATGAATCATGTAGCCTTTAATAAATTCTTCGTATCAGATGTTTTTAATTATTTTTAAGGTTTTGTGTTTGTTTGGTTTTTTTCCTCTGTCAGGTAAAAAATGTGTGCGAGTGCAGAAATAAACTGATAGCACAGTTCTGGAAATCACACATGAGCTCAAAGAAATGCCCAAACTGCAAGTAAGTTTAACTACATGAGGAAGTAAATAAGTGTTGTGAAGTTAAATATTGTGAACACTTGTATTAACTTTTGTCTGCTCTTCCTGTCTTGTTTTGTTTTGTTTTTTTCCTTTAAGATCTAGGAGATCACTAGTGCGGAAAGAGCATAACAGCAAGCTGACAATAACCTACCCTTCTACAGTGTACCATAAGGCAGGAGAGGGAGGAATTCTGAATGAGCCAGCAGGTAAACTATTTGTCTTCTATTCAAATATGCTGGCACTTATTTTCCTGTATTTAAGGTGCACAGACTCCTCCAGTGAATTAGGACATATGACTCGTGTATAAAAACAAACAAACAATAAAGGAAACCAGTAAACTCAGCAGTAGAAGAGTACCCAGTTCCATTAACTGTCTTTATTTGAGACCCTCCTATGCTTTTGCAGCTTTGAGTTTCTGTATGTCAGGAAAAGAAGTAAAAAAGCACAATCTGTGTCAACTGTAATGTGGCTTTAGGACACTTAATTTTTTGGTGGGTAGATAATTTTCTGCTAGATTTTTAAAATAGGAGCTAGGAGGAAGATGACCAACCTTACTCCAGAGAGAAAATCAGGTAATCTTAACTGTTGAGGGAGAATTTCCTCTTAAAGGGGTTAAGATAGCATTCCACCTATTATTTAATGAAGCCAGGAAAGTGTCACCTATTTTGTTCTCTAACTGTCACTATTTGTCTCATCCAGTTGGGTATTTTATGAGAACCTTGATCTCACTGGCAATACTTGCATAGCACTTCAGTGTTCCCCAGCTGCAGCTTGACTCCTAATTTGTGGTTTGGTCAGTGGATGAGATCATTTGAAGGAGGGTTTCAGCTCACCATTAATCAAATAAAGTGTGCACTTCAGATGTTAAAGTTGAGGTTTGTTTCAGCTACTTATGTGGAGATCCCTTAGTCACAGAAAAGGCTGATGTTTTCCATCCTAGGAAGGCTCTTTAGTTAATTTCATATCCCTAAAGGACAGGCCTTAAGGATATTTTAATGTGAATGTATTTTGTATGTATTTCCACTCCTTCCCTGAGCTGGAAGCATTCATTGTAAGCAAAAACAACTTTAAAAGTAATCTCTTGTGATATTTTTATTTATTTATTTATTATTTCCCAGGTATTGATGAAAGTGAGTTAGGGAAGAGAGGATACCTGACCCCAGTGACTGCTAAGGAATACATTCTGGCTTTGTGGAAGAATGAAGGTAATGGTTGTGAAGATCCTTTATTACTTTATTTTCTGTATAATTTCGTGGTCAAAGTCTGCAGATGTTGCTGTGAGAACTCCTTGTCAAGTCTTTGCCTCTTACTTTAAGGGTTCCAGGATGCAAGACAGATTTTGTGACAGGAAGGCCTGTAGCCAGTGAATGCAGAGAACTGGATTAAAAAAATGAACAGTTTGATCAGCTATTCTCAAATAGGGGCTCCCAACAAATCACAATGGTAGAGAGAATTTTATGTTCACATTGTGCTGCACCTACTATTTTCCACAGTTGTCCTGGTTAAAAACTGAGGATGTATTTAGCAGTCTCTTCTTTTGAGTTACTTGTACACTTGATCTGTCTGAAGCTGCCAGGAGAAGCCAGAGCAGTTTCATTTAGCAGTCACAGCTTGTAGCTGGAAACTGTTCTTCCTGTTTTGCTATTTTCTTTTGCCACACTGTATTTCTGTTCATTTTTTCTTAAAAAATTTTAAAGAACAATGGCAATTCCTTCTATAGTATACTTAAATGTTTTTATTTCAAGCAAGCATGCTACTATTTAACTTGGCAGATTCTTTTGACTTGACTGATCAAATTCATCTGGGGGGTTGGATTCCCAAACCATATCAGTGGTAATGAGTTTATTTGTGCTGTTGTGTCTTTTTAGGCTTCTTTTTGCGTTATCTCTTCCCTGGGATGGATCCAGATGAGAATTCAGGATTCAGTCCAGACACGTTCTTTTTAGATCTTCTGGTGGTTCCACCTTCAAGGTAAAATCTCCCCAAAAAACTTTTGTTGAAATCACAGGGTTTAGCACATGGTTTTTGCAGGATTAGGAGACATAAACACCAGCAGTACAGACACTGATCTGCTAAACTGTCAGTGGAGTGTTAAAAAAATAAATAATAAAAATCACAGCAGTAACTGGTAAGTTTTGTTATAATTTCAAATGCTTTTGTTAAAGGACTGAAATAGTTTTTATGAAATAAATCTATTTTAGTATTAGTACTTTAAATTATATAATATTCTAATGGTAATACTGATAGAATTGTTCATTAAGGAATCCTTCCTCTTTTATTACTGTACCAGAATAATACATGATTTTTTAAAATACTCTTAGTTTTTAGGGATTGTTTTCCATACATCAAAGTTTTAGCTTAGAATATTTGAGGTTTATCATGCTAATTTATGGTGGCTTTAGTTTTCTAAAGTGATTTTGATCTGCTGTAGGTATCGTCCTGTAAACCGTGTTGGAGACCGACTGTTTACAAATGGTCAGACTGTGAACCTGCAGTCTGTCATGAAAGATGCCAAAATGATAAGGAAGCTCTTGGTTATCATGGCAAAGGAACAATGTCAGCCAATAAAAATTACAGAGGAAGGAATCCAAACAGTAAGAATTACTGGTTATGTTATTCTTTGCTTTTTGGATATGAGGGTTGATGTCAGGCAGGCTACCATTTAAACTGTTCCAGTAACAGGTTTTTGCCTGGAATATATGCTGTGGGAGATGATGTTCTCCATGGTTTATTGTTTCTTTTTGCCCTCGTGCCTCTTTCTACTCACCAACGTGGTGCAAAAGGAAAAAACATTTTACTCAGGCTCCTTTAGTCATGGTTTTGTATAAGATTACTGCATGTGAGAGATAAAGGGCTGGAGAATGAAGTATGCACAGCACAAAGAGTTCACAATAAAACTTCCAGCATCTCATTGACTGAAAAGTGACAGGAAAAAGTCACTTCATCTTCTAAGCCATTGTGATTGTGGTTGGTTTTGACCACTCATGTCTAAGTAGAACCAGAAAATTCACAAATAACATTAATTAGTAACAGTGCTTGTTTGCTACTTGCAAGTGCACATGACCAGGTAGTGGTAGATAATGTTTGTTATGATGTCTCTTTTCATGTTTGTTCATGAATTGTATTATTGAATCTTTTTGATTCTGGACGTGGTTTCAGCTGAACTTGATTTACAGTTTAAGTGCAAAACATTTTTAGTTACTCCGACTACGGCCACCAGGTGGAGATAATGTTCTTTAAATGTGTCCCATTAACGAATTTTGAATGTGAGTGGTGTACCATCTCAGGCTGTGGAAACAAAGTTATGTAGGTAATAAAAACTCTTGGATTTACATTATTTTTATTTAAGTACAAGAGTTGCTGGTAGCATAGTGATTCATATCACAGACTGACTAACCAGTAGCATCTAATTTGGAGACATGACTGGAGCTTACCAGGAAATGATTGATTTGCAGTCATCTTTTGAAATCCCACACATGTTTGGATTTTTTTGTTTGTTTGATTTGGGGTTTCTTTGTGTTGGTTTGTGGTTTTTCCGTTAGTTGGTTTTTGTTTGTTTTCTTTTTGTGTCTTTCTGGTTGGTTTTGGTGAGGTTTTTTGTTGGGTTCTGGTTTTGTTTTTTTAAATAGTGTCTTCAACGAGGTGTAAAATAGTGGCTAAGGTTTAATTTGCTTTTAATACTATTTTAATACTGTTTTTAAAATTTGCTATTTAATACTATAATACTATAATTTGCTATTTAATCCTATAATTTCAGCCTAGTTAATAGGAGGTATTTTTTGTTAAACCCAAGTTTCTTGTTTCTGTAGGAGACAGGAGAGAATAATGAAGATCTGGACCGGTCCATCCTGACAATGATGCCAGGCCAGACCCTTGCAGATAAACTCTACAATGCTTGGATTCGCCTTCAGAGCCACGTCAACATTGTATTTGATAGTGACCTGGATAAATTAATGACAGACAAATACCCTGGCATTCGTCAGGTGGGTAGCAGGCAGAATCTTGGAGACTCTGGACTTGGTGTGTCACAGACAGCTCTAAGATAAATCGATGAGCTAAGTGAATTGTGGTTAGCATGTAGGTGTTTTCATGATTCTCACCTCACTGTTATGATCTGAAGAATCTGCCTAATGTGTCATGCTTTCACATTTTAATCATTAACTTCATGTCTGTGTTCCAAGCTGCTGGAGAAGAAGGAAGGGCTGTTCCGCAAGCACATGATGGGGAAGCGGGTGGATTTTGCTGCTCGGTCAGTCATTTGCCCTGATATGTACATTGGTACCAATGAGATTGGCATTCCTATGGTAAGAATAAAGAAGAGTGTTTCTTTTGGGGGACTGAACTACTCTGTAGCACTTCTAGCAAGTGTAGCAGATTAAAATGTAGAGATTTTTTGACTCATCTGGATTTTTCCAGTGTGTCACAGCTGTATGTTAAACCACTGTGTGTTAATAAAGAAAGAGCATTGAAGAGCAGGAAATCCTTGCTGTTATACTGAACACCACATCTGAGAAAGAGGATTTAAAAGAAATCAGAAAAAAAAGGAAAAGCTGTACTTGCTTCCTGGGATTGCAAAGTAATGCAAACTTTATGAGTAGATCCTGTTTCTCCTGTGGTCTTTGTACAGTGTATCTTGAAACAGCCATAATAACTCCACCAACTTAATGATTTTTAACCAGACAGAGATTACACCAAGCTTGAAATTGAGCTTTTCATTATATCACCTCTTCTTCTTGCTGATCTGCAAATAGTGGACCTGATGATAATGTGCTGTTTCTCTGTAATTCTTGGTTTGTTAACAGAATCTGAAGTAATGGTTTCATTTTTTTAATTGGTAGTTGAGTTTCCTTTTCTCCTGTAGTAGAAAATTGTAAAAATTATATAATTTATACTCTTAATAGCAGAGGATTTTGGAACAGAAATTTATTTATTTGATAGATTGAGGAGAATATGCATCCAAGATCCTCAAGGAATTTATGTTTATATTGTGTGAGTTTACCTTTGCTCTTTTCTTGGTGTCTTAGTACTGTTTTAAGGCAAAGTTGAAAAACTTGTTATTTTTCACCTCTTTTCCCTCCTGTCTAGGTATTTGCTACCAAACTGACTTATCCTCAGCCAGTCACTCCCTGGAATGTCAAAGAGCTGAGGCAGGCTGTCATCAATGGCCCAAAGGTCCACCCTGGGGCTTCCATGGTCATTAATGAAGATGGATCTCGGACAGTGTTGAGTGCAACCAGCCTGACCCAGAGGGAAGCCATAGCCAAGCAGCTCCTCACTCCCTCTTCAGGGGCACCCCAGTCAGGACTAAAGATTGTGAGTATGACACAGGTCTTGTGGGAGCCCTCCTGCACCTGTGGTGTGTGTTTGTTTGTTTTTAAATAATAATACTACTGTTCTTTCTAGTGGTTCCATTGGGCCTGCTCACAAAGGCTCCCAGAGCAGGATTATCTTGTCTTTTAGCAGGTGTCTCAGAAAAGGTTGTGGGAGTCCAAGAAGAAAAGCTTGATGCCTTTTCAAATTCTAAAAGCCATTTCTCTATCCCTGCATTTTACTTTTAATGTGCACTGTGTGACATTCATTTCACCAAGATGGGGAGTAGTCTTTCCTCTACTGCTGACTGTTTTTGGGAAGTCTTAGCACTATTGAAGATAAAATAATGCTTTCATTTTGTGGTTTTATGTCTCCTATCTCCTCATCTTGCTTAGCCAGTATTTTTTCCCTTTCCTTTTGAAACATTAAATAGGTTCTGAATTTGGAGAATTTTTTACTGGTAGCTCTAAATGCTGAAATTCAGTATATTTATAGAGTAGGTAGAGCACAAGCAGTTGATGTGTCTTCCAGGAGTGGGGTGCCTATGTGCTAAGTAGAGTCTTCCATTCTGTGTCAGCCATGCTGGTAGTGACACCCACCAGAGGAGGAGTGGTGTGTGTTTTAGCACAAAGTGCTGTAGCTTGGGATCCATCTTCCCACCACAATCTCATTTTACAGATGACAAAACAAGAAACAGCCATCCTGATGCCCATCTGTTTGTAGTGACATGAACATTTGGGAAATGCTTAGTGCTTATATCAGTTGTTTCCTTGGAGCTTCTGAAGGGTTTGAATCTTAGAACCTGTCAGAGGGGTAAACAGTACAGTGTTTAAACTGTACAAACATCTTATCACTCTCCTGTGGATATTCACTTGAATGGATAGATGGGTGTTGCTAACAGGGAGATTAAAATGAGAATGTTCTGAGAGACTGTTTTAGAGAAAAATTTGTTGTACTCAAACCTGAAATGGTAACTGGGGGATCCTTGGCCTCTGCTTCAGCTACTGGGTCATATTGTTACCTTATTCTATGGTATCTAGTGCTGTGTGTATAGTGACAGGTGTGTTGACAGGCTGAATTATCCATTCAACCCAGTGGGCTTTGAATAAATAGTTAATTTTATTACTTACAAATGGCACAGTTTTCTTTCTTTGTCACTTTGGTATCTTTCTTGCCAAGGGAGAGGAGAGATTGGTGGAGGGTGGCATGCATGGTGTTAGAAAGATTTGTTCAGGACATTAACACTAGAAAGAAAATGGTTTGGGTGTGGGTATATTTTAAGGTGCAGTCTTTTCAGAGGCATGCATGGAAATGCAGCCACCAAAATTCCCTTGCAGGTCTGTCGACATATTAAAAATGGAGATGTGCTGTTGCTGAACCGCCAGCCCACTCTTCACAGACCCTCCATCCAAGCTCACCGGGCCCGAATCCTGCCTGGAGAAAAGGTGCTGAGGCTTCACTATGCCAACTGCAAGGCTTACAATGCTGATTTTGATGGTGATGAAATGAATGCCCATTTTCCACAGAGTGAGCTGGGTAGAGCTGAAGCCTACACCTTGGCCTTTACTGATGAGCAGTATCTGGTTCCAAAGGTCAGTAAGAGTCTCAGATAAATTTGTTCCTACATTAAATCACTTTGATTTTTGGTTTTGTTTTGTCTCATGTTAAATGGGATTAATGTTTTTTATTTATTTATTTTTGAAATTTATTCCTGGTTTCTGTTCTGTCTCCACTTGTGGTTGTTTGCATTGAAAGAAGGCCCAGCACATCCAGGCAGTCTTGTTCCTTTTAATGTCCATATCCAGAAGAGATTTAGTAGAGAGTTGTTCTGTGATGATGAGTTCTTTATAAATGACTACTTCTTTTGTCCATCTGGAATAATTTTGGGAGCTGCTAGCACATGACTATTCTCCCCAACCCTTTTTTGTTTATTATCTTTTTAGGATGGGAAGCCACTTCCTGGCTTGATCCAGGATCACATGATTTCTGGAGTCAGCATGACAATCCGGGGCTGCTTTTTCACTAGAGAGCAATATATGGAGCTTGTTTACCGAGGACTAACAGACAAAAATGGAAGAATTAAAGTCTTTCCTCCTGCCATTATGAAACCACAGCAATTATGGACAGGAAAGCAGGTAGTTTTTCATTTACTGGGCTAAAGAATTCTGGTGGTTCCAAAGTAAACAGAATGCTGATGGTAAAACCAGTGCTGCTGGTAAAATCCACACCATGTAGATCTTGCTGTGTATTATTAGAGTAATCTTTCATTGGAGAAGAAGTGTACTGATGCAGTTTACAGGCATAGGAGCAGAGGAGGAATTTGTTGATCACAATAAATAGTTTCTTGCTGACAGTGCACTGTCACTCCTTTTAAGTCTCTGAACTTGAAGGTTGTAGGTAAATACTCCTGGTTTTTGTATTGTTAGTTGAGATCATCATTAGATTGTTGTTAATACCTGGGAAGCCCAAGTGGATGCTGCATTTGCTGCTGTTTTTTAAAAGAGTTTAACATTCAATTCAAGTATTACGTCCCATAGCAGAGTAGGGGAAATTAATTCTCTGCCAGTTTTTCCTGTAAAACCCAACAAACAAGTTTTTTTTTTTTTTCATTTTATTTTTCATATGTATTTGTCTCTAATTATTGAAAAAAAAGTCTTTGGTGACATATATTTCTGAATAATTGTGTCTCATAATGATGTTTCAATGGCTAGAGTAGCAAAAGGATATTCTAGTTTTGTAAACTTTAGATTTTGGAACTTTTAAAGCCTTGCTGACAGTGGAAAAAATTATGCATAGGACATTGCTTTTCTCCTCCATGCCAAACTCTTTACCATGAGAAGGGAATCTGGGAAATAAATAATTCCTTCCCCTCTTCCTTCTTCCTTATAGGTTGTCTCCACATTGCTAATAAACATCATTCCAGAAAACCACATCCCACTGAATTTGACTGGCAAAGCTAAGATTGGTGGAAGAGCCTGGGTAAAGGGACCTGCAAAGAGGTCTCTAAATCTTGATTTAATGTGTGAATCTCAGGTATGCTGGGGCAGCAACTCTGGAAGCTGGGCTGGGATGTGTTGTAATAAAATTGTGTATAGAGAAGAGGAATGGGAAGGGAAGCATGGGGATAACAAAGTTAGAAACAGATACTGAGCAACAGTTACTGCCAGAAGGTGGTGATTAGAGGGATAGGCCTGGGGGTCAGTAAATCTCTCTTGTAATCTTGATTGATACAGATTCCATCTGTTTTTGTTAGAACATGTGTCTTCATAGTTTGACTTTATAGGTAGGAAAAATACAAATGGTGTTAAGGAATAAGGTTTTTTCTATTACAAATTCTGGAAGTACAGATAATCTAAGGATATTTAACTGTTCACCAATATGTGGGCTTTTTAAACTTTTTACTTAAACTTATTTTCATGTAGATTATATGAAAAAAGCTGTGGAGATCATAATGAGATCACAATTTCCTGATTAGCCATGTTTTGTTTTTCAGGTTATTATTAGAAATGGGGAATTACTCTGTGGAGTCTTGGACAAAGCTCACTTTGGCAGCTCTGCCTATGGCCTGGTTCACTGTTGCTATGAGATCTATGGGGGTAGAACTAGTGGGAAAGTGCTAACGTGTCTGGGACGCCTCTTTACTGCCTATCTGCAGCTCTACAGGGGATTTACAATGGGTAAGTAAGGACTAGCTGGTTGGGGTGGTAGTGCAGCACCTCCTGAGATATAAACCAGACATTTTTGTGCATAATACATGCTAGAATCTCTGTGAGTAAAGTTTTGCAAGACTGTCTTTGAGTGGGATAATTATTTGGGAACTTTGTTGTTTTGTTGGGTTTTTTTCTGCTGGTGCACAGCTTGCTTTCTAAGCATAAAAAGAAAGTGTGGTCTTCAGTACATCAAGATCTCTCTTCTATCCTGCGTGGTGTACACAGTCTAAATGTCTCGTGATGAAACTTTGCTTAAATCAAAACCTTTTTTGAGCCCATCTTGTTTTTACTTCTCTGAAAAAGAACTGCTGCTCAGAAACCAGCACACCTGATAGAGCTGCAGAGGCAACCAGGTAAAGACAATCAGGTGTTGCCAGTTAGGAGGAGGAAGGCCTGAGCTCCTGTTCAGCCCACCTGTGCCTATTTAGGGCTGGCCCCAACTGCTCATGAGCAGAACTGGGGGACCAAGAAAAGGTGAGCTTCCAGAGGTGAGCTCTGCTCACTCCTGAGCAGCCTGAGGAGGAGGATAGTTGAGTCTGGAGTGCTAGCACTGAGCTAGGCTAACTGAATCTAAAGGCAGCTGTCAGAGTGCTGTTCTCACACCTTGCCAAGAACACCTACTGGACCTCAAAGCACCGTGGTCCAGGAAAGGATTGTCTGCACCATAAAGCAAGATGGGAGAATGTTGGGGAGTTCTGGGTCAAGTCTTGCATATCTCATTGTCATGTAAACCTTTTGGTAAATGTTTGACTTTCATTACAGCTTTGCAGACTCACACAGAAATGCACTTGGTAGGAGAGAAAAATTTGATCCTCTGTACTTTCTTCTTGCAATAGTCAAAATATTTCAAATTACCATGTAGAGCCTTGCAGGATATTTTTATACTAGTGAAATAGCAGCAGGAGGGTTTAAATTGTGTTGTTTTTTTTTTCTGAAGTCACAGGGTGGTCACTTAGAGCTACATAAACAGCAGTAGTGAGGAACCCTCAGACTGCTCTGAGCCAAGGAACATCTTTAATGGTTACTGTCTTTTCCTCACTCTCAAATTCCTTGACACCAAATGTGGTTCCTTTCTCAATTCCTTTACAGTTTACATCATTATGTGGTCTGTCTCTTTTTTAACAGGGATTGAAGATATTTTGGTTAAACCTGAAGCAGACCACAAAAGACAAAAAATCATTGAAAAGTCAAGACAGAGTGGTATTGAAGTAAGTCTGTCTTGCAGAATTGCCACATGCACAATCCCCCCCAGTTAAATTTTTTTTTTAAGTCCTGCCTTGGTTAATGATGTCTGCTTAGAACCTAAAAACCCTCATGTTTTACTTTCAGGCTGTTAGAGCTGCTCTTAATTTGCCAGAAACAGCATCATGTGAGGAGGTCCAAGGGAAATGGCAGGATGCCCATCTCTGCAAAGACCAGAGGGACTTTAACATGGTTGATATGAAATTCAAGGAGGAAGTAAACAATTACAACAATGAAATTAACAAGGTTGGCATTGAGGCATCTGTGTTTACTAATCTTATTTGGGGGCTTACTTATTAAGTTAATTTAATGTTGATGAGGGCTGCCTGACTGTTCTGGAGGCTTAAGCTTTCCATCTGTCCCCAGCATGAGGCTTCACATACTGCCTTGTCAATGCACCTCAACCTCAAAATGAGGAATATGGTTAGTCATGGTTTCATGTTTTTAAAGCCATTAATTGCTTTGATTTATTCTTTTATTAATAATGGTTTGGTTTTGTTCCCTTCACCCCAACTCTTCAGGTTTGCATGCCCCTTGGTCTCCACAGGCGCTTTCCAGAGAACAATTTGCAGTTGATGGTACAGTCAGGAGCCAAAGGATCTACTGTCAATACAATGCAGGTAATGGCAGTTACATGTGGTGATGGGATTTGTCCCAGAATGTTAACTATTGAGAAGCTCTTGTGTGGAGATCTGATACCAAAGCAAGATTTTAATTCTGGACTTTGGGAATGGAGGCCTTTGGCATGGAAAAATTTTAGAAGGTCAGTAAAGACCAGTGATGGAGGAAAATCCATTTCCATTATAACCTTCTGGTTTTGCACTGGTTCTACTACACCAGGGTTTAGTGAAAACAGCAGACCTTCTTAGCAGGAATGCTGCAGATCATACAAACAAACCCATGGTAGGAGAATGAGAGCTTTTCCTGGCCTGTGTTGGAGACTGACCCCTCTGTTTCTTCCACTACTGAATAGGAACAACTAAATGTTACTTTGATTTTGGTAGAGGTGGCAAGGATGCTTTTTCATTTTGCCCTCTGCAGTGCAAACACCAGGCAATAAACACTACAGGAAAAGGCCATCCAGGATTTATCTCTGGTGAGAAAGAATGACTAAAGTTCAACAGAAGAGAGGGTTTTGATTTGGTTTTTATGTTTTGTTTTTTAGAACACTGCTGAGAGGTGGTGAGGGTATAGGGGCCTATAAAATAGGATATTCTTAGTTTCATATTTCTTTGTATTAAATATACAGAATGAGCAGGGACATGTTGATGGTGAGTCAAGGGGTTGGGGTAACATAAAAAGACCAGATGAAAACTAAATGCCTTTTCTGACCATCAGTAGCAAGGACTTGTAATGAACAACATGTAGTTGAAGAACACTTAGTGAACATTTACATTTTTTACCATGTTTTTCAAGAAAAAGTCTTGGCCTTACGTCAGCAAAAAGTTGGTTGGAAAAGTGATATTTCCTTTTTTTCCTGTCTGCATTTAGATTTCTTGTTTGCTGGGCCAGATTGAGTTGGAAGGTCGGAGACCCCCACTGATGGCATCTGGCAAATCACTGCCATGTTTCCAGCCTTATGATTTTTCCCCTAGTTCAGGAGGATTTGTGACTGGCAGGTTTCTCACTGGGATCAAACCTTCTGTAAGTTTAATGCTGCTTGTGCTTATATGGGAGTGTGTTTTATCTTGGTATTTTAATACAGTGTCTGTGACTATAAATAAATCAGCTGCATTCACCCCCACTTTCTTATGTAGCTTTTGAGAGAGCATAAATTACCAGTCCTAGTGTGCTTCTCAGCAGAATGTTGATGGGCTTGTGCTTATGTTTAGGAATTCTTCTTTCACTGCATGGCTGGCAGAGAAGGTCTTGTGGATACAGCTGTCAAAACCAGCCGTTCTGGATACCTGCAAAGGTATGGTTTAGAATTTGAGCCTTTAAAGGGTCCTGTTGGTTGGTTGGGGGTTTTTTGTAGAGTACTCTGAACTGGAAGGAGTTCTGGTATTGCTTAGATTAACTTCAGTGTGCTTGCTTTTGAGAAAAGTATTTAGTGTCTGAATGCTGAATGTTTGTTCTAAAGCTGACTTCTTGAGGACTGCATCAAGGGGAACTGTATCATCTCCAACTTAATCTCTGGCACATAGTAACAACATGGAGAAACCTGTTCTCATGGTGCAAGTCAAGATGTACAAATTCCAGGCATTTCTAGTTTTTCTTGGCCACACTGTAGCTCTTGTTTTTATTCCAGCAACACCCCCAGTATATAGAAGGAAGAAAACTTTTTAGTTGTTTTGGAGTTTAGTGAAGGGTCCTGAAAAAGTGACACCCCATCCTTCCATAGAATAAAATCACGGAATGTGTTTGTTTGCAAGGGACCTTTAAAGGTGATCTAGTCCAATTCCTTTGCAGCAGGCAGAGACATCTTCAACTAGATCAGCTTGCTCAGAGCCCCATCAAACCAGACCTTGAATGTCAGCCAGGATGGGGCCTCCACCACCTCTCTGGGCAACCTGTTCCAGTGTTTCATCATCCTTAGAGTAAAGAACTTCTTCCTAATGTCTAACCTAAACGTATCCTGCTCTGGTTTGAAACCATTTCCCCTCATTCTATTGCTACCTGCCCTTGTAAAGAGTCTCTTCCCAGCTTTCTTGTAGACCTTCTTTCAGGTATTGGAGGGCCACTATAAGGTCCCCCCAACTCTCTCAGCCTGTATTTGTAAGACAACTGCTTTAAGAATGACTGCAGAAATAGAGAGTAATTTGCTGTTTTGTTTTAAGTCACTTCAGTCCAAGGAAACTGGAGGGAGGAACATGCAGAAAGTTTTGCAGTATTTTTAGAAGTTTCACCTGTGTCATGTCTGTATGATTTTTGGTTTCCAGAGTTCCTGATCAGCCCTTAAGTGTGCTGAAGATAGTAATGAAGATGGTGGTTTTCATGTTAATTTGTATCCTCCTTGTTGCTTTGTAGCCTCTTAAGAGCATTTTTTTGTTCTGCTTTCTTTGGAACAGGTGTATCATAAAACATTTGGAAGGACTGGTAGTTCAGTATGACCTGACTGTACGAGATAGTGATGGCAGCGTGGTGCAGTTTCTGTATGGAGAAGATGGGCTTGATATCCCTAAAACTCAGTTCTTGCAACCCAAGCAGTTCCCTTTCATTGCAGAAAACTCTGAGGTAGCATACCTGAATCTCAAATATTTATATGGGGTGAAGAGGAAGGCTGAAATGCATGGTTAACATCTCACATATGTCAGAGATCCAGTATAGACCTGTCTCTCAGTCACTTTCTGACTAACCTGCATTTTTATTTGTATTCAAAATATGGAAGCATGTTTTAAGTCTGTGGCATAATTTGAGCACTCAGTTTCAAAAGAGCACCAAGTGCTCTCAGTGTTCTTGCCTATTCTAATTGGCAGTTGGATTCAACACTGACTTTATTCTTCAGTCTGATAAGTTAAATTAAATTGCTTTTACCAGTATCATCACTGGTTATTAAAGGATGGCAATAGTCACACAAAAATACAATGCCTTTTGTCTCATTTGGGTTGAAAACCAGTTTCAAAAATTGTTTTACAACAGCTGAGTGTTTTGAGTGGCAGCAGATGACCTTTTCAGTTTGCTTTGCCTTTTGTGCTACACTGAGCATAGAGAGAAGAATAATCATACAGATAATTTCCTTATAGGTAATCCAGAAGACAAACCATTTGGATGAAGCTTTAGCAAGGATGGAGTCTCACCAAGCCAACCAGCAGTTCAAAGCCATCAAAAAATGGCGAGCCAGGCACCAAAGCTCTGTGCAAAGAGAAGGAGGTTTTCTGATGTTTTCCCAAAAGAAAATGGCAAGTGTAAAAGCACAGATTCCAGGAGGAGAACTCAAAAATGGCAGAGATCCTGCTACTTTACAGGTAATACAGAAGCAGCTGAATTGGACAAGCCCTTTAAAAAAGTCACAGAATTCAGTGGTATTTTTTTTAAGGCTTTTTGTATGCCAAAGTGTTTCATAGTCTGCTTTAGATCAGTTGCCTTTTGAAGGAATTTTCTGCCATCTGTGTGGGTGATAAAGCTGAGATGACTTTTAGTATTTATTTATTTATTTCATTTATTAAAGTCTCTGGGCCCTAATTCTAGGGTGCAGGCCAGGAACTCTTAGGTAAAACTGGTTTTTGATTAACAGCCCATGTTTGTGGGTGGTTTGGGGGATATTTTATTTGGTGGTGGATTTGTTGGTTTTTTTGGTTTTTTTTTTCATGTAGATCTCTTTTGAGAGCCTGTTTTAAATACAAAGATCAGAGGGCTGAGCCAGCCCTGTCAAGTGTTTCAAAGAATTACTCTTGCTTAAGCCTCCTGTGCATCAGGGCACTAATCTATATGTTATGGCTTCTAATGAAGATTGTGTGGATGGACACAACATGCAAACAGGTGCAGCTCCAAAGCCTTGCTTTCACAAGGAATTTACCTTGTTAGAATGTGGACAATTACTTGAAGATGTTAAGAAACTTAACTGTGAGCTTGTCTGCATAAATTGAATCTAATCACTGGTTCATTTATTCAGCTATGCTGAATTTATGTTGCTTTTGGCACTTCTGATAATATTCAGAACAGTATGGCTAGGAGATTAATTTGCTGATCCTTTTTTTCTTTCAGTAGATGGGTACATAAAGATAAATCCCTGTCTCACTGTATTATGGAGCTCAGTGGACAGACTCCCATGTCACAAGCCACATGCCTCTTTGATAAAAGAGCAAGGCATGTAAATTACAGGTTTTATAGCTCAATTTCTGTGTAATTTTTTTTCCAAGTAATTATTTACTATTTTCTTTATTAAATGCAGCATTTTAAATATTACTTGAGAGACCAGCAAACTAGAGAGTAGAAACAAAACCAATGAACATGCATGAGGTGCAAGGTATGTTTAAGGTCTCTGTTGGACTATTGGGCTTAAATGTTGTCAGCTGAAAATGAGAGAAGCTCCTTTGACATACCAGCTTTAGACAGGTGAGGTGGTAATCAGCTAAAGATTTAACAATGTTGAGGGTGTTCACTTCCAAGTTAAGATCTTTCTTAGAGAGCTGTATTTCGCTGGATTCTGGAATAATTTCAGTGGATAGATGACTGACTATTTTAAGCTTGTGAAAGACCTTGAAATCATTTGGGGTGATAAGTGATCAGAAAATAGAGAATACCATAATTGTAGCCAAGTTGTTGTTTGCTGTGTGTTATGTTCACCTTTAAGTTTTACACAGTCTGACTTCTTCTCCTCTGGTATTGTTTAGTTGCTATGTTATTTAGTTTAGTTTTACTGTGGATAAACCAGCCTGCTTAAAAATCTCTTCTGATTTTCAGTTATTGAAGATGTGGTATGAACTGGATGAGAAGAAACGAAAAAAGTATCTGAAAAAGACAAATAAGTGTCCTGACCCAAGCCTTGGTGTTTGGCGACCAGATACTTATTTTGCTTCTGTTTCAGAATCATTTGAAAGTGGAGTTGAAGATTATATCAACAAATGGGAATCTGAAAACAGTAATATGTGTCCAACACTTTCTTCTGATAGGTAGTGATTTCTCTGTGTTTACTTCCTTGCTCTGAGCCAAACAAAATACATCTATTTTTGGACTGATATTGCTAAAGATGAAAATTTTTATCAACTCTTGTTTTTGTTGAGAGCTTTTTGAAACAAAATATGCTCTGTTGTGTATGTTGTGCTCAGTGGAGAGGCCCAGGTTACCTGTTTCTTAGAAAAGTGGTTTTTCCATGCTGTTAAGAGCTTAGGCAAAGGCTTCATGGAGTAAGAGCAAAGTATTGCTGTTCCCATACTTACAAAATAATACTTCTCAGTAACAGTTAAAACCACAATATGCTCTTGCCACATCTTGGGGTTAGCAAGGCAGTTAGGATGAGGAAGTGGGAGTATGTGGGCTGTCTTTTGACATTCTGGGGTTTAGCAGCAGAAGTTAAATATGGTTTGGCCAAGGCCCCAGTGCTGTGTTAATGGGTTTTGTTTGTCAGATGAAACTGAGACAGACAATTTTACAGTTTCTGGAGTGTGTTTCTCCAGGAGAAATTGGCCAAAATAAGTAACTTTATTGAACTGAGCAATGTTTCAGTCTCTTCTGAGGTTTGTTGTTGGTTGGTTTTTTTTGTTTTTTTTTTTTAATACTACAATGAACTAAATCTCCTCTTCTTTCCCTGCCTTAGATTAAAGGATTTGTTGTATTTGAAGTGGCAGAGATCTCTTTGTGACCCAGGAGAAGCTGTGGGTCTCCTTGCAGCCCAAAGTATTGGGGAACCTTCCACACAAATGACTCTGAACACCTTCCACTTTGCTGGCAGAGGTGAAATGAATGTCACATTGGGTATTCCAAGGTGAGAAAACTGTGTTCTTAGTGGCTCTTTTGCCATCTTTGGCACTCACTGAGCAGTGCTGGATCTCCTTGGCAAAAGTATGTGTAATCTTGATGGCAAATGATGAGTTTAATTCAGTTTAATTGTAAATAGTGCCTGTTCAGAATGACTTTTAATGTTTTACAACCTCATGGTTGTTTTGATTCGTTTTCCAGATACCACATATCTGTGAATACCCCCCTGCTGTATAGCAAATGGCTTATTTGTTTCTGTAGAAGCCTAAAAAATGATGCTTTCTGGGTGTGCCCTCTGCCAACTTTTTTTTCCTCCTGCAAACTTTTAAACCTGTTTATTTCACACACAAAATTTCACTGCAACTATGAATCTGACATGTTTTGTATTGTTACTGCCTGTGTAGAGAGAAACCTGTTTTGTAGCAGACAGGTTTCCCTTGACTCTTCTGTATGGTGGCAGTGACTTTATCAGCCCCTCACCTGTTTGCCTGACACTCATCAGCTTCTGAATAACATGGGTGCTGGCTCTGGCCTCCTCCATGGGTGTCATGGCTTAGGTGGGAGCTGGCTGTGTTACTAAAGAGCAGCAGGGAATTGAGAGAAAGTATGAGGAGCCTATGTTATGCATCTGTAGGAAACAGGCTTCATTAGTTCTTTTCTTGGAGTAACTTACTGTCATTTCTATCTCTTCCTGTAACTGGGGTGAAATCTGCTTGAGGCAGCAGAGTCACTGTTGTGCCTCAGGAGGAACCAGAAAAGTGAAAAGGAGCTGTGCAATGGTAACCACAGCTCTTGGTGCCATGTGTCCTTGGTAGAACTGGCAGTTGCTGCATGCTGCCTAATTAAATGAACTTGATATTGATTTGATTTGCATCGTGCTTTTAGTGTGTGATTTGAAAGGTCATCTGTTTAAAGGTTGCGGGAGATCCTGATGGTGGCCAGTGCAAGTATCAAAACACCAACAATGAGTGTTCCTGTGTTCAATACCAAGAAAGCTCTCAAGAAGGTGAAACAGCTTAAGAAACAGCTCACAAGAGTGTGCTTAGCTGAGGTGAGCCTCCTGTTCAGTGTATTCTTTGAAAGTCTGCAAAGCAATTTTTTATTTGAGCTAATCAGTTTGTCTGGTTTGTAGCAATTTCTGTTTTGGGGGGCTTACCTAGGGAGAGAGAGGGTACTCTCTGTTTACCTCTTGCATACTGGACCTGTAATACCTGCTAGAAAGTGGAGCATTGAAAGGAATTGCAGTCCCTGTGGCTGTATGGGAGTTAAATTCAATTTAACCTGTAGAGCATTGTCACAGGTTACAAATTCTCTATAGAATATAAACAGGGGTGGTAATAATTCATGTAATTCTCTTCTTAATGGGAGAGAGGGTTTATGTTTGCTGCCATAGCCTTTCCCTCAAGCCCATTTTTATCAGTCTCTAGAACTGGGATTTTGTTAAGTCTTCAAGAGACAAGCTAATCTAGCTGTGACTGGCATAGCAGGAGACATTTTTGTTTGTCCCCCACCCCTTCCCAGTCTCCTACAAGTGGCTGTGCTCAGTCAAATCAAGACATGTGGCTCCTTGGAGACCAAATATATGAAAATCTGCTGAGTCTGGTGTGTTCTGTGCTCCTTCTCTTCCTAGGAGTGCAGTCTTTCCTGTGCTCTCCTGCATAACCTGCCCTCTTCTGTCTTACTTTTTCAAGTTGAAAGCAGCAAGCACAGAGATGAAACTACTCTGCCCTGAAGTACTTTCCTGCTCAGTGAGCACAGGATAGTGAAATGAAGCTGTAGGTCCATTAAGTATGGCATCTTGATCAGGAGTCAAGTGGGAGGTGGGGCCTCTCCCAGTATTCTCTGAATTAATTGCTGGGAGGACTTCAAGCCAAAAAGAGTGCACCAGGGTAGAGTCCTTTTGCCTAGGAGCTGCCACAAGGCTTCCAGAAAGTTTGCCAGTTAGTCTTGTGTGATTCCAGTCTCATGTGGAAAACAGCTCATTGGAGTTGCAGGAAATAAACTGAAATGTCTTCATCAAAGGAGTAACCTTCCTACTTGGGGCTGTTGTAGGTCTTGCAGAAAGCTGAGATAGAGGAATCCCTGCATTTGAAGTGCAAGGAGAACAAACATCGCCTCTACAAGATCAAATTCCATTTCTTGCCTTATGAATATTACAGAGAGGAGAAGTGTGTGAAGCCCAGGGACATCCTGCACTTCATGGAAACAAGGTGAGTTTGCTTTCACACACTTCAATATTTGTTCTTTTGCCTTTCTGTGGACACTGCATGTAGTTCTTTACTGCTTCTGTTGCTGTCAGAGCAGAGGTTTCCTGCAGATGTGCTTGCAGAAGCATCTGTTCAGTTGCTTTTTATGAAGTCTTGAATAAAAGTGGTAATCTCTGGTGTGGTAACAGTAGAGGGATAGTACCAGGGCAGATGCGCATCATTCACGTGTCTCTGATATACTCAGAGAAGAGCCATAAAAGCAACATCTCATTCCTTATCTTTGAATGCTTGAGCATTTATTACCAGCAAAAATGCTTGAGTACATTAGGTATTCCTTGGTGCCTTCAAGGAACAGAACTAAACCCTAATTTTTAAATTTTTTTTTTAAACAATAAATCAGAAAATGCTGGCTTTTTTGCTCCCTCCCTCACTCCCTCCCCCCCGCTTCCTTCCCCATAACTGGCCACATTTGTGTAGAACATTTCATGGCAAGAGTCTGTTGAAATCTTTTTGTTCCGCAAAAAGGCTTCACTGATTTCCTCCTCCTTCAAGCCACATGCATTCATGCTGGGTTACTTTATTTAACAATTTTGCATGGATGTGTTGGTTTAAAGAAATAAAAAAGGCCAGTGATATAACATGTCTTCTGAAGGTCAAGTTGGTGTGCAGATCTTATGATTTTATAATTTTAATCTTTGGACGCACAGTTATATCTTTGATTAAAAGAGATACCAACCTTCTGATCCTTAAAGGAAATGGAAAGGAGAAAGAAGAAACTTTTTTTGTCTTATACTAGAAATACTTTTGCATCCACCAGAGAATATATCCTGTCATGAGCTGACTGGCTTCTTAAACAAAACAAAATAACTTTCTGACAATTTGAAAGTAACTGTGGTACTGCTGAGCTTTGATGTTCTGGGTTCCTGCTTCTTTCAGGTTCTTTAAAATTTTTCTGGAAGCAATTAAAAGGAAGAGTGCAAAGATGGCATCTTTTACTGAAGTCAGCACCCGGAAGGCAACTCGGAAAGATGTTGATGTTGACCAAGACAAGGTACAGGAAAGCAGCACTTGAAAAATGCCTCATTTCCTTTGCTTGTATCTGAGAACCAGAATTCAGAAAAGTGTAACATGGTTCAGTGTGAACAGGAAATGTGTGAATACCAGATTACTTCTTAAATATTTTCTTCATGCATAAGCTGACTTTGTGTTCTCTGAAAATTGACAGGGATATTAAACTGACTGTGTGTTAAGTCCTAATTTGCTTAGAGACTGTACTCTGAACATCCCTGTTCATTTTAGCTTCATTGACATAAACACATTACTCTCCATTTGCTTTCAGGTCAATGTCCTGTTGTGGTTGTTAAAACTCTGGGGAAGATGCTTTTAAAATTTTTGTATTGCTTATTCCTTCTGCTACTCTTCACTTATCAAGGACAATCATAAGCAGGCTGATAGCTTAACTATCTTGTAGACATGCATCTTGTTTAATGCTACAGGTATCATGAGTGTCAATTCATTATTTCTTTCTAGTAGTGGGATTATAGAAGTTAATTTGTCCATAGAGGTAGAACACTGAACAGGTAATTGTTAACTCCAAATGTATGGCTAAGGCCTTTTGATGCAGTTCATGCTTCCTAGCAGTCAGACTGATGATCTGGTCTTTCATGCATTTCTAGACAGAGAATAATCAGGAAGCTCCAGCAGAGGAAGAAGACATTGTTGATGCAGAAGCTGATGAAGGGGATGGTGATGCTACAGAAGCAAAACGCAGGAAGAACCAGGAAGAAGAGGTAATGATTTTGTACCTGCTCACCAGAGCACTTTAATTCCATTTTCCTCTGCTTTGGTTTGAGTTGGGAAGGAAAACTGCTGTTGAAACAAATGGCTTTAAAAAAAAAAAAGTGATAAAAAAAATGGAAGGGAATGGGAAAGTCTCTGCTGATCAGTTTTGATCTGGATGGGGAGGAAATCTGAATCAAAAATAAGCTGAGGCTTGTGATGACTGTGGTCATTATAGTTGAGCCCAGCCACTTCTGGCCTTGAAGAATAATAGAGATCCATGCAAGTTACAGATGCAAGAGAACATCTGGTGTTTTTTTGAAGCCTTGTTCTTTGACTGTTGGGTAGATGTGTCTGGCAATCAGGTTTTTTGTGCTGTGGTTCACTTTACCTCTCACTAATTTCATGCCATTACTTGTTTTAAAACTCTGCTGTGGTTTTTCTCTCTGGATCTGCATGTATTTCCATGTTCACTACAAAAATTACTGCTTAAAAGTTTGGTTTCCATAAATTAAAGAAGAGGGCAGAGTAATTTAAAATAATAAAGAAGTCCCTTCATGAGGGGAAGAGCCTTTTTGGGGCAAAAACTAAGTTCTGCTACAGTCAAAATAGCCTGCATCATCCCTGACTGTACTGAGTAACAATGGAGAGATTATAAAGAAACAGACTGAATCTGTTGTAATGTTTCAATTATAAAAGAATTGCGTTTTCTTTGTGTCACAGGCAAGATACTTGCAACTCAGCTGTCAAGAATATTCTTGAGTAAAACTGGTTGTGTGCTTTGTTTCTGTACATCTTCTGGCTCAGATAAAGACAGCATCATTTCTTTGTAGGTTGACTATGAAAGTGAAGAAGAAAATGGGGAAGAAAATGTTGGTGAGAATCCAGATGATGAAGAGGCTGAATCAGAAAAAGATGAAAGAACACCTGGTGCTGAAGAAGATCAGAATGGAGCAGATGCTGATGAATCTCAACATCTTTCCTTTATGTCTCAGACTAAAAAAGAGAAACACAGGTTGCTTCAGTCAGCAGAGGTGCGAGTAAATGCTGTTCTGGACAGCCACCCATCAATAAAGGATTACATGTTTGACACTGAAAATGAACTTTGGTGTGAGGTAAGATGCTGGTGCCTGGAAACATCTGTGCATGGTTGTGCAATGTTGCATGCAGCTCCCAGAACAAATGGTTCTTTTCAGTGAAGTGCTGCTGCTTTGTCTCAGAAATACATTATTAATCCAGAAAAGTGGCACTACAAATGTACTTCTTCACATAATTTTAAATAACTTTTAGAACTCCTTATGAACCTTCCTTTATAAAAACAAGCTTTTGACACATTTAATGGGTTTTAATCTTCTAAATATTTGGTGCACCATGATGTAGCTCTTGATGAGTGGAAGTGGTGGCTGGGCTGTTGAAAAAGTCTAAACATCATGAAAAACAACCAAACAAAACCCCCAACACACACATACCCCATCCCCCAAGAAGAGCTACCCAAAAAACACCCATTCAGGGTAAGCTCAGATACCTTGGAAACACTGTGGATGAATGGTCCTGTGGTGTGGTATTCACATTTCCATCATTCAGCTGCATTTCTAGCCAGACATTTCTGTTACTAAACACACAACCAGGGTAATTCAGTTGTCAGCCTTTTGCCTAAGAAGTAGGCTGTTTTTTGAGCCCAGTGTTGAAACTTCCTTCCAGAACAAGACTACATTGTGGTTTTTTTTCCTCTTAGGTTTCACTGGCACTTCCATTGATGAAGGTGTACTTTGACCTGACCTCCTTGCTTGTCTCTCTGGCACGTAACACAGTCATCCATGAAGTGAAGGGGATCACACGATGCTTGTTGAATGAAAGTACCAACAAGCAAGGAGAGAAGGAACTCATTCTGCAGACTGAAGGGATAAACCTTGCAGAGCTGTTCAGATACTCTGATGTATGTCATCTAGTTATAATCCTGAACTTTAATCATCTTTTGTGTTCTAGGGAGAGATGGTGCATGATGGGTGCTTCTGGCATTTATCAGGGGTGATGTGTTGTTATTTCAGCTCTCTTCCTCCTCCTCTTTTTTCCCCCTAGATGTATTCAGCAGAGCATTTCTAAAGTGTAACTTGCAAATCAGTTTTTGTGCAGCAGCCCAGGATCTAATGACAGATAATTCCACACCATGCTGCTAACTCTCTTTAAATGCTTCTTGGGAGAGTTCTTCCATCTAAATGAACTGCAGTACTTGGAGATGAATAGTTCTGTCATACCATCTAGTGTACATCTAGTCATACATCTAGTATACCTCTACAACTAGAGGATTGTTTTATGCTATATCTTCTTCAGTGCTTTTACTCTAAGTTCTGGCTGGCTGAGACAGACTGGCCATTGCCTTATGTTGCTTGGAAGAATAGCATAGAATTATAGAATGCCAGGTTGGAAGGGACCTCAAGGATCATCTAGTCCAACCTTTCTAGGTAAAAATTTTACATTATAATAAGGTCTCCAATAAGCCTTCTCTCTTCTCAAGGTTGAAATATGTTCCTCTGCTGCTTAGGATGGATTGATTGATTGCTTTTTCTAGTTTCAGGTAATTTTCTTCTATGATAAGTTTTGATTTCAGTACTCCTATTCATGTATAAAGTGCTGTGATCACCACCTTAAACATAAATCCCCAGAGTAGTTTTTATCTCTGACTCCCAAGCTGCTGCCTAGTTTTTCTTCAACAGTTAGTGCTGCTGAAGCTAATGAAAAATGGAAAGAAAAAAAAAGTACTCCTAGCTTAAGTTGTTTGGAAGTGCAGAGAAACTACTGTCTTAAGTTGTATCTGTGATTTATTTATTTATTTATTTATTTATTTATTTTCTTTCAGATTTTGGACCTGAACAGACTTTATTCCAATGATATTCATGCCATGGCTAATACTTATGGAATTGAGTCTGCCCTAAGGGCAATTATAAAGGAAATCAAAGATGTATTTGCTGTATATGGTAGGATTTATTTGTATTTTTAAAGGTAGTGTTTATTATCATGAAGACAGGAAAAGCCAGCCACAGTCCTTACAAAGTTACAGTTTTCTTGATCTTTTTATTTCTGTGTGAATTTTTGAGTTGCACCTTTTGAACATTTTTATGATTATAGTGCCTTCTGTGGAGCCATTAGTTAATTGTTAGGTTCCATTTAATAAGTAGAAAATTCATTAGACAGGGTTAAAATTATCCCCCTATTCACAGAGCTTTTTTTTTTTTTCTAGCTGGAAGGTCCAGACAAATTAACTCTTACCATCTGAGGAACCTACCTGTGTTAGACTTGCATGGTGGCCTTGAAAATAGGATTAATTTTGCTTTTTAATGACAGGAATTTAGGCTTCTGTTGTAGTTGAGTTTGTTTCTGAAAATAGCTATGAAAATAGCTATGCTGCATTGTCTGAATGTTCTCTGCATAGATTGTTCAGAGTCCATGCATCTGGCTTAGGGAAGATGCCTGGCTTCATAGGCATGTTGAGTTTTCCTTAAGTGAGTTGAGTCTTGCTATGAATTAAACTATTTAGAAGAGGGAAGATTAATAAGAGTGGGAATTTTAGCAACCAGTTACATTGGACAGGTTTGCCAGCTGGCAGCCCAGAGTGGTCTGACCTTCAACTTTTTCAAGAACTGCTAGGTAAATGTTGACAGAGCTGTTAATGATCCCCTGTTACATGGACTCCACCAATGTCATTTTAAAAAGTGCTGTTTCTTTTTAGCTAAAACCAGTTTTTCTGTGGATTCCTAACATTTTGCACAGAAAACACCACAACTTTCCTGCCTCCAGTGCAGGCCAGCAGGTGAGGGGCCATCACAAATGGATGGATGTGTGACCCTCTTCTGTAGAACCACAGATGATGCAGTGCTGACTGATTTTATGCAGAGAAATTCTGCTGGCTTACAGCATTCTTGACATGTTGGTTTCCCTGGAGAAATATTGCTTTGTATTATGGTGAGGTCTGCCCCCCCCCTCTATGATACCTGAGGGGAGCAGTGAAGCCAGCTTGTTCACAGAGAGATGCAACTGCCAGAGGAACATTACTAAGGATGTTTTCCACATTCATTTTGATTCAGGGGGGGTTAATTTAGACCTGATTTATTTGAAAAAGAAAAATACAGCTTAGCCCTTGAATCTTCTGATTGCTTTTTCTTGTGTTCTCAGGCATTGAGGTGGATCCTCGGCACCTTTCACTTGTGGCAGATTACATGTGTTTTGAAGGGTTTTACAAACCACTGAATCGTTTGGGAATTCAGTCCAACTCCTCCCCTCTGCAACAGATGACATTTGAAACCAGCTACAAGTTCTTGAAAGAGGCAACGATGATGGGTAAATGGTTTAGTTTGGACTATATCGTTGCAGCTTTTCACATGTGCTTTGTTTTGATCATAACCTTCCACTATTTTGAGTAAAGTATTATTGCATTAGGAGAAAAAAAAAAAAAAAAAAGCCAGAGGCTAAAATTTTAATTAAGCCATTGCCTAGGAAAATGTTCCAGATGTTTTTAATAAAAATTTTGTCAGATTAAATGAAGTCAGGTCCCACATACAATCGATGGGGTCTGTGATTCCTTTCTTTAAGAATTAGATTGGTGTTTTTGTAACAAGCCTTAAGGTTAAGATTAGTTATAGGAAAGTCTTTTGAAAGGAGATTAGCTTTAATGTAACTGATAACTTGAGTGTAAACTTAAGGAGATGCTGCGTGGGGCTGTGCCTGCTTATGGCCCTGATCAATAAGAAGGCAAAATAAGGCAGAGCTGACCTAAGAAGTGGCACTAGAGTGCAGGTGTGACCCAGCAGGCTGCAGGGCTTAGTGTGAGGACAGCCCACTGCATCAGAACCAACCTCCTTTTGGCTGTTTGCTCAAATACCTCTTTGTTAACATCATATGAGCCAAGAGGACAATTAT
Source organism: Florisuga fusca (assembly GCA_038090715.1). Lineage (NCBI taxonomy): Eukaryota > Metazoa > Chordata > Aves > Apodiformes > Trochilidae > Florisuga > Florisuga fusca. The sequence goes on from JAAWXA010000013.1 coordinate 18,779,583, forward strand.
GACTGTTTTGTTTTAATGCTTTAACAAAGGAGCTGAATTTTTTTTTTTTTTTTTCCAACTGATACACATTTAGGAGCAGTTATTTCAGCCATAGCTACACTGCTATGGAGCAGCTTGTCCTCTGTATGACAGAAAGTTCAATAAGTTCTGCTCAGTAGAATAAAGATGACCCAAACTTAATCAACAGTTTTAGCAATTTTATTTCCAATCTACTAAATTACCTAATGACAAAATTCCAGCTTGCTGTAGTTAGGATGAATGAAAAATAGCCTGGATGCTTATAAAAACAGTGAAAGCAAAACAGTCCTAGGCAGACATGTCATCTGGCCAGCTTCCACATTTCCCTGACACTGTTTCGCTAGAGTGAGTAACCACAAAATCAAAGGAATTCATGGAATGTCTCTCCAGTGAAAAGTTCTCTTCCTATCTAGCCAGAAGGATTTAAAATCCACATCAAAAGGATTCACTCAAACAAAGGAAAAAGGCAGCAATGAAAAGGGAATCTTTCTGCCTTTGCATCACTGATGTAATTTTTTTTTTTTTAGCAATCTATTTAATCAGCAAAATGTGTTCACTCGAAGGTCAAATCTGTGTTCTCTTAGACTTTAGAGTATGTTGTGTTTTCATGATGAATAGGGATGGTTTAGTAATGTGTGCCCTAATTCTCTGCTTGCACAGAAAGATTGGGAAGAGGTAACAGTTGTTCTAGGAGGGGCAGGCAGCACTGGACTCCTGCTCTGAGCAATCCGGTCTGAACAGCAGATGGCACGAGTGCTGAACCAGATGACTTCTTACATATGAGCCAAAATGCTTTCTTTTCAGCACTGACCTTTGAGAGGCCCTTGGAAACATCCTAATATGGTTTCATTTGAATTTTGTTACAGGTGCCCATGATGAGCTGCGTTCCCCTTCTGCATGCCTCGTGGTTGGAAAAGTTGTTAAAGGAGGGACTGGTTTGTTTGACCTCAAGCAGCCCCTCAAATAGTGTCTTGGTGAAAACCTGAGGGTTCTGACTAAAATATTCATCATAAGAGATACATATGCCCTGCACCTACACAACAAGGGGTGTCATCTTCCCTGTGCTAATAGGTTTGTTAATCTGGATACCTGATGAGCCTGATCTATTTAATGAGAATGTCTGCACCTATGGGAGCTATCCTCTGATCCAGAGAAACTTTTATTTACTGTTCATTAATGTAAAAAAATGAGATTATTGACGTATACTGAGAAGAATAAAATGAAGGAGACTGTCTGGGTCTCAGACAGGCCAGGCCAGAGCTGTGGCTGACAGAAGTTTAAGCAGAATCTGTTCATGCTGTCTAATTCTTGTGGGACAAAGTCCCATCTGGGTGAGTCCTGCCCATTGCCATGCAGTTGTTGACAGATGTCCAGGACTGGAAGTCACACTTGGACTCACAGGTGTCCCTGGGCAGTGCTGTGCTGAAGCTTCAACATCATATTGAAGTGTCTCTGCTGGAGGCATATCCTCTTCTTTTCCTGTACTCGTGTGCACTGCCATGACTTTTTTTAAGCATTACAGGTTGCATTTTTCTCTTCTGCTACTTCATTTGTTAGGAATTATGTGTCAGTGACTCAATTGTTCAATTTCTCTATTAGCTGAAAACCAAAATTCAGAGTTTTTATGATTTCTTTAGGCATAGAATAGAACTGTAGAATCATCAAGGTTGAAAATGACCTCTAAGGTCATCAAATCCAACTGTCACCCCAACATCCCCAGACAACTAAACTATGTCCTCACGTGGAAAAGGCATTTTCCAGTGCCTTCACCTGGAGGTTTTTTGTGGGATACAGGTCTCTGGATAAGTGAGTCACGGAGTGGCTTAGGTTGGAAGGGACATCTACTGCAACCTCCCTGCCATGGGCAAGGACACCTCTCATCCAGACAAGCTTGCTCAAAGCCTCATCCATCCTGGCCTTGAACACCTCCAGGGAGGGGTCATCCACAATTTCTCTGGGCAATCTGTCCCAGGGTCTCACCACCCTCATATTGAAGAACTTCTAAACCCATACTCCTTCAGTTTAAAACCATCTCCCATTGCCCTGTTGCTGGACACTCTTAGAAAAAGTCCTTCTCCAGCCTTCCAGTATGTTCCCTTCAGGTACTGGAAGGCTGCTGTAAGGTCCCCCCAGAGTCTTCTCTTCTCCAGGCTGAACAATCCCAGCTCCTTTGGCCTCTCCTTGTAGCAGAGATGCTTCAGCCCCTGGATTATTTTTGTGGCCCTCCTCTGGACTTGTGCCAACAGATCTATGTCCTTCTTACACTCAAGTACAAAGTAGAGGGGGAGAAAGACACCTGACATCTGATACAGATTTATTCTTTAAATGACAATGTGAGCTGCTGTAACTCCACAAAAGAATCTTGTAAGAATTACCAAACCAGAGTTTTTTTAAACTATTTTTGCTTAAATATTCTATATCAAAGAGGATATTTAATAAAGGACAAAATATTCTAGATTCTCTATTATGTAGCTCTGTTACTGAGAGAATTTTGTCATGCACCTAACAGCCACTGCTTTGATTGATGTTAAAAGTGATGTAGTCAAGAGCTGTTGGCAGCTCTTCAGAAATCAGACTTTCTTGTTGATAATTTGATTGTAATCAGTGGTTAATTTTTTTTTCTAGTTTGTTCCCTACCATCTAGGCAAGTTTTCTAACAGATTTCAACCCCTGATCATCTGCAGTGGTGCCTCTAAGCTAGTGGAAAAGTGCCAGATCTCTCTTAGCCAGCTGAGAAGCTCCTAGTTCCAGCAGAGCCATGCTAACAGGGATCAGATCAGGTACTGGGAGACGTTGGCTTGGGATTGTGAAAGAGCCTCTGTGGAGTATCTTGATGGATTCCATTCTGCCTCAGCCTCTTAACTCTGTGTCAAATGTACTGCAAAGTGTGCTGAAGCTTAACAAATGCATTAGGCTGGTGGCTCTCCAGTTTCACTGTGCAAATCCTCATAAAAGATTTGCCTGTGTCTTTTTCCAGTCTTAGCACCTGTTATGCTCAAAAACATGTCATTTGTGAACAACTGGAATTAGTTTGGATACAGTTTTGCAAATGGGATGGGAAAGCACAAATGTGTTTAAAAAAGAAAAAGAATTAATTTCAGGCTACATTCTGTATTGTTACACACCATGAGCTGAGAATGGCCTGTACTCCAAAATCTGTTCACAGTCCTGCAGTGAAGAGCATCTGTGCCACATTTTCTATGTGGAGATGTAGCATCCTTTAGTTCTCTGAAGAGTTTGACACAAGCAACTCATTATCACTTCCCTGTGAAGCATAAGAAGTCATTTTGATTGTGTCATGATAATGAATTGTCCTGACACTTATGGAGCTGTGAAATACTGGAAATCTTACTAGTCTTATATTTTGGCATACAAATGCTGCATATTTGAAATGTGTATTTGAAATTGTGCTGTGCTGCAGCTGCAAAGAGAGTCTCCTGAGCAACTTGATGGCCTTTTCTAGGCACCAGCTTGCTTTTCTGTTGCTCTCCAAAGCTCCTGAGGCCAGTGCTGCCTGTAGCAATCCTTCTGGGAGGCTTGCTTGCTGCTTCAGTGGGGAGAAGTAGTCCTGACTGGTGGTGGGGCAGCAGTCAGCCAACACATTTCAGGGGGGCACAGTGAGGGGATGCTAAATGAACAAGAGAGGAACATCCCTCTCAATATGACCTGGTCTTGTTTTGTGAAAATGCACTGAAGTGACTGTCCTTTGCTTTACACCAGTGTTGTATGGCAAAGTTCTGCTTCTTGCTCCCTGCAGAGTCAGCTGTGCAGGAAATGGTGGTGAATTCAGTAGGTGGTTACTCAGTCCTGTTTCTAGGTTATCTGACACTGCTGAGTCTTTAAATAGAGCTCTTTGGAAAATGTGCTCTGGCTGGGGCAGGATGAGCCAGCATCCGCTTCCAGTTTGGAGCTGCCTTGAAAATTTAGGCACAGGCCAGGATCAGAAAAACTGTTCTGATCTGTGCTGAAAGAACTGCAGGAAAGCTCCTTAGATTACAGCTCAGGTCCAACCACACATACCTCTACTTAGGAAAACAAAGTAAGTGATTTTTCCTGTTGGTGGACAGAAGTGGCAGGGGAAGGAGTATGGAAGGGCCTCAGGTGAGAGTCTGTGTCTGCAAGGCTGGAGAACATCACATATTTGGCATATAAATGTGCTTAGTTTGTAGTGGGAAGAGGAGGCACCTGGGGTAGCAATTCCTCTTAACCTGTAGCATGAGCAGGTTGGCTATGGAATCATCTAAACTGCCTTTTCTGAGACAGGAGGGGTTTGTTTGCTTAAAATTCACATGTGTGCAGAAAATGGAAGTAAAAGAAATGTTCTGCTCCCTGGGGTAGGAAGATTTCTGTTTCTTTTGATGCAACATGTAGCTCTCTGCAGCCAGATCTTCCAAGTCTTCAAGTTTCTTTGTCTCCTTGCAATGGTTCCTGTTGATTTGCTGGTTTTTTTTGAGGCAGTGGACAAACCCAAACACAGTCTGGGAGAAGGCTGCAGTAGTGGATGGGATTCTTGCTGCTTTTGTAATTATGTAGGACAGATATGGAGTCAGTTTTGGCATAAAGAACCCCAGAGAGCTGGTAGTAAATGTGGTTCATAGGGAGGGGTAGATCATGATTGAAAGGCCAGAAGAATGGGCTAGAAAGCCCCTTTGGAATATGAGAATTGAGCTTTGCAAATATTTAAATAAGGGGAATTAATAACTGGGGCTTTCCTTTTCTCCAAGGAAGTATCTTGGTCTTCTGAATCAGAATTCAGTATGATTTTTTTCTGATGCTGAGGAAACCTGCTTCTCTCTGAGGCTCTCTTTACTCACTCAACTAGTAGGAAGTGATGAAGAACCATGTTAGATGGCCCTGAGAACTCTCCATACTACTTTTGACTGTTATCTGCAAGATCAATTTGAATGCATGCTATTTACAAGTCTTTCATCAAATACCTTAGACATTACTTTGACAGGTACCAGAAATAATGTGAAACTGACACTGAGCAGTCACATATTGTGGTGATTTCTTCCACTTTGTGTATATCTGGTGTAATCCCATTTTTAGGCCATTTAGAAGTCAGATGCAGTGCTGGCAGTGGGGATGCTTTTAATTCTGCTTCCCTGGGAACCATCCCTTCTCCTTAACTCTCTGCTGCACTGTAGGGTGCCAAGATACCCTGTGAAAACATGGGAGCAATGAGAGAAGAAAAGGTGGCTTCCAAAATTGCTTTTTTTCTCAGTGCTCTCTCTGCTAATAACAGCAAATGATCTGTCTGGGGAACTTAAGGTTTTAAAGCTTGACTAATTGTGCACTTCAGGAACGGGCTGGTTAGCATGTACAGGTATGAAAGGTGGGGGAAGAAGATTTTAAAAGCTCTAAAAGAACTTGGGGTTATTCAGCCAGAAAGAAGCAGTGATCCCTATCTTTTGGTCACGTGTGCTTTCACTGGTAAGGAATGTGTTGTGGGGTTTATCCCACTTGCATAGTGTGAAACACCTACTGGCTGATCCAGATTTGTTACCTGGGAGATAGCAAGAATCTTTTCAGGATGTTGGGAATGGTGAACCAGCTTGTATTTGCAGAGCACTTGGAAAGCAAGGTATGCTCAAGCTTAATAAATCATAAGAGAGGACTTGTTCTTGTCAGAAAACATGAAAAAAAATCCTGAATTCAGCGAGAATGGTTACAAATAGGTATTAGTGGTTCTTCCATCTCAAAAGCAAAGCTAAATATTAGAAGACAGGGAGCAGAAAAGTTTGTTTTGCCAGATTGTTGGTTCCCATGTTGTTATGCTTGTGTAGGTCAGTAACCAAGCAGTGACAACAACACAACCCAAAGAGATCTTTAATCATTCAGGGCTTTTCTGGACAAACTGCTTGTAGCTTGCCAGTAAGTCCTGAAATCTGGAAGCTGCCTCATCTGCTGAGGAGTTTGGCAAGTACAAGGACATGTGATACCTCAGGGACACTTCACACAAGGTCAGGTTGTGCTGACTGGGCTGTGCTCCCTGCTCTGGCTGGCTGCAGGCAGATCAACCAAAAGCAAAACACATTCTCTGGGATTAGGACAGACAGGAGAATTTGGGAACATCACCCATAAGGGTTGAGATCCAAGAAGTGTTTTGAGGGTTTCAGTGCTGAACATGGCAGTCTTGTAGTTTGGGGTGGATGTGAAGGTTGGGGTCTGTAGGTGTGAAGACCACGACTGTGTGGTGGGTGAGAATGAGATCTGCCTCCCCCCAGCTTGCTGCATGGCAATCTGCTACCTCAGCATCTTCAGTCCCTGCTTTTCCTGCCTGTTGAAGTAGCACACTGAGCAGCACAGGTGGTGCTCTACCCTGAAGACCCCCAGGTTTTGTTTTGTAAGTAAGTGCATAAAAATAATAAAAGTAAATGTGACTTCTTTCAAAGTACACCCAGGGAAAATGAGCCCAGCATTGATGGAAGCCACTGGATATGTAGGAGACTTGCTTTGGGCTCTGCAGTGCTCTGAGGGGCTTCAAACCCCCCTTCTGACTGCCCTAACCACCAGGGCAGGGAATCTTCAGTTTTGCTGCTCTGAAGGCCTTTGCTGCTGGAAGTAATGTGCTGTTTGGAGGGATAAGGGAGGGAGGAGGTCAGCTCCATTCCCAGGGGAAGGGAGGGAGACTAGGGCTTTCTTGGAAGACCAGAGAAATCTTTCTCCTAGTGTTTGTGCAGCCTCACACAGAAGTGCAGAGAGAAATCCTGCCTCAAAACAGGATTGCAGCTCTCAGGATTCAAGGCATTTTCCTGTGGTGTGAAAGATGGAATTTGTAAAGTCACTTTGGCAGAAGAAGGTTATGAAGCCCAGTGTTGTGGATGAGCCCTGAGGAAACCACCCAACTCCTTCAGCATTGCCTTTTGGTATAGTTACTGATCAGCTTGCAGTGCAGTGCTGGTGTGGTGAGGCCTGAGGATGCTCCCAGTAGGAGGTTGACACTGGTAGAGCAACGCCCAAGGCTGGGTGCTGAGCTGGAGGTGTATGGGGGTGTAATGGGGTGCTCAGAGTGGTGTAGGATGAGAAACCAAGGACCTACAGAGCTCTGCTGGCTGTAGGGCTGAGGGGCAGCCAAGCAGTGTTCAGGAATGCAAAGGAGATCAAAGGAGGCATCCCTGGTGCATCCTCCATGGATGGAGGGCTGTGCTGCTGAGCTGCTGGCCAGGGCCAGCCCTTCCTGCTCCTGTTAGAGCCAGGATTAAGCCAGCTGCTCATTAATGAGGTTTCACAGTTTGCTGGCCTAGGTCCCTCAAAAAAGCTGCTCCTGGAAAAGCTCAGGTCTGATCCCAGCACTGGAGAGGATGTGGGGCTGTTCCTGTTTTCCTGGGAGTCACGCTGTCTGCCAGCTTCAGGAAGACAAATGATCTCCCTGCCTTGAGTCTGGTGGGATTGCAGCTCAGGCTGTAGTAACACTGCTGCTGTTGTTTGGGTTTTGGAGCCTTGCCTGGCACTAGGGAGAGAATAATGAGTGATCAAGAAGTAACAGTGGAACATTAATGCAAACTGCAATAAATACAGAGATGCATTATTAATGGAACATTAAAACCAAAAGGGCAAGATAGAGCAAATCATATGCTGACAGTGCCACAGCTCTGCAGAAAAGTCCCAGGGCAGTACCTTGGAAAAAAAAAATCAATGCTCTATGAAACACTTCCAATACAGGGTTCTTCTACTGTACTGTATTTCCTCTGCCTGGGAACCTGGATTATTTCTGGAAGATGCAGAATTTGAGATCTGGTTTAGACCCAACAGCCTCACAGTTGTAAATAATGCTACAAACCAGGGCAGTGCCCTTGGCTTCCCATGGGAATCAGCTGTGACTTGCTGGATCTGCTTTAATTTTGGATAAAGCTACAGAACTCAATTTTTACAGGAACAGCAGGACACCAGAGTCTGAATTCTTCCCCTTGCCAGGCTCAGGCTGAGCAGGAGTTTCAGGCTGGTCCTGGACTCTTCGTCTTGTCTCTGGTGTTAAGTGAGGACAGATAGTCCTGAGCCAGGAGCAGCAGTAAGGGGGAGCCCAGGACATCAATGATGGGGACAACACAAGGTAACTTTACAGTAAGTGAAGCTCACACAGCAGCTCTTATGCTTTGCCTCATGTTTGGGGCTGGGCCAGGGCTCAGGGCAGAAGAATGTTGCTGAAACAGCTCTTTTAAGGTGCTGATGATGCATCTGCTCCTCTACCCGCTAGACTGTGGGTCTGCTCCGTTATCTCTGGTACAGCCAGATCACTACAATCTTGTGGGTTGGTTGGTTGGTTGGTTGGTTGGTGAAGAAGCTTTTTATCTTCCTTATCTGAGATGGAGCTAACGCCCACACACATGCTCCAACTTAACAGCCCAGCAGCAACTGTGCTGAGTGCCCTCTCTGCCCCAATGCTTTCCCTGCCTGGGATGTGTTCTCCTTCAGTTCTGAAATCAGTCTCTCCCTCCCTCAGCTGAGTGGTCTGTGGCTGCAGAAGGTCCCTGCTCCTTTTTGGCTATAGGATGATGCCAAAAACCAGAACTCACCCCAGTTGCTTCTCCTTTCTTTGCAGGGAAATTTCCTTGCTTCAAAATCAGGGAACTGAAACAATTTTTTGTTGGTGGTGGTTTTTTCTTTTCTGCCAGCATCTCTCATCCCAAATTGTTTTCCACTCTATTTACAGGAATGAGTGTCTGCTGGTTTATTTGGGGGATGGGAGACCAACATGGAGAGCATCTGACTGGCAGCATGTCCACCTGGTCAGGCAACAGGGCATTAAGCCAGACTGGGATTCATCCATTGCAGTTAAATCCCAAAAATCACAGCCCAGAGGCTGCTCTGTGTGATCTGTGTTTCCCAGGGCCTCACTGACTGTGACTTTAAGTCAGCATCTGGAACTTGGTTTTACAAGTGGCCTACAGAGCCACTCAAGGCAAATGTTTTCTCCTGGGATTTGTGGGTGTTTTTTAAAAGGAAATCTTTAAAATGGGGTTGAACTGTCTTGCTGGAAATGCTGGGTTGTTCCAGGGGAGCAAACACTGCAGTGAAAGGACTTGGACTCCTGTGTGCCATGTCTTCTGTGTGAGATGAACTGATCCTTTAAAATAAGGTTTTTTTGGATGAGCAAGTGGAAATGTCAGTGCTAGGAACATGCATGCCCTGGAGAGTTGGTTTGACTTCAGCATTTATCCTCACTGGGTCACCAAAAATCCCCCAAACAGACCTCAGAGCCTGATACATCAAACCAAAAGAGAGTTTTCCTGCTATAAAAAAACCCCAGCATTTTGTTCACAGTCAACCAAAAGATTTCATCTGAGCCTCTGCTTAGGGGAGTTACTTAAAAAAAACCATGATTTTTGAAGTGGTTTTAGATGTGAAAACAAAGTAAAACAAACCAGCCAGTTTTCAACATCTGCAGTTCTAATTTTTTTTTTTTTCCTAAAATTATTTTCTAAATCCTGCTTAAATTAGTGGAGTCTTGTGGACAAGAGGGGTTTATTAATTGATTAACCATTTGAAAAAAAGTCCACCTATAATTACGTAAAGAAAGTTTGTGATGGGTGCAGGTTCCTAGGGCTTGCTTTGACCAATACCATTGACCTGTCTCAGGACTCTGAGTCTCTCCTCATAAAGGGACACAAAACATCTTTGTCAGGATCAGTTAAAAATCTTGTGCTGGAGCCAGACACCCACCCCAGCCACTCACCTATTGGAAAAGTGTCTTTCAAGCCATCACCTCCATGTTTACTCAGGCACTGTCTTGGATGAGTGAGGGTTTGGGGAATATGGAGATGTGGAAGGTGCTCCCAGTGCATCCACTTCCCTTCCCGGGAAGCATCTTCTGAGAATCACCACATCCTGCTTGTATCCTGCACAAAGCATCAGCTCCATGGCATATCTCTGGTTGCTGAGAAAAACCTTCTGCAGTTAAACAAAAAGGAAAAAAAAAAAAAGGATCATCAGACCTGGTATGATTGAAACTGCTATGAATTTAGATGGTATCTGTCAAAGAGTGTTATTTCAGGACAACAGGCTGAGAAATCCTGGATAAACACAGCGAGTTAAGTAGTGCCAAAGTGAAGTCCTGGCATTGCCATGAAAGCCAAGTTGGCTGGTTTCAATCTCTTGAAGGTTGGGTGAAGGTTACTGTGTCACTGACAAGTTTCTTCCACTGAGTGGAAGTTGGCCCTTATGTGCACTGGGGAAGAAAACGTCTTCTTAACTACCCATCTCAGTGCTGCAGCTGCTCACTACCTAACTACTCATTAATTACCTCAGTTCAGCACCCAAAAATGCCACAGACTGCAGCACCCAGCTGTGCTGCACGGACAGGGGGCAACACAGCTGGGAGCTTTAAACCTTTGTGTCTGTTCTTGTGCTATACTTTGCATTGTCTATTTTTCTTGCTACCTTATTTAGCAGCTGTTTCTGCTGAGCTGAAGACCTGGCATCACCTTGTCAGCTCCCTCCTGTCCAGACAGGGCAGAGCATCTCAGCCTTCACTTCCAAAGAATGGTTTGGGTTTGAAGGCACTTTTGAAGACCATCTAGTCCAAGCCCCTTGCAGGGACAGCTTCAACTTGATCAGTTTGCTCAGAGCCCCATCTGACCTGAACTTGGAATGTTTCCAAGGATGGGGCATCATTCCACCTTCTCTCTGGGCAACCTCTTCCACTCTGGCCTTGTTAGAGGTTGGTTTAATGCAATGAAGCTGGAACAACTCAAAGCTTCCACTAAGGGAAAGGGAAAAGCTGCATGATTAAAGCAAATGCTCGTAATGCTCACAAGATCCTGGGCTCTGTTCCCAGCTCAAATACAGATGTCTCATGATCTCAGACAGATCACATCACTCCAGGCATGGCAGAGCCTCATCAGTGACACAGTCAATACTTCTTTAAGATAGACACTTTGCAGCAAGCTCTGAGGTTTGCCAGCAGAAGCCACTGCTCCTAAATGAAGGCTTACAGACCCATTCCCTGGCTGCATTTGCTGCCTGCTTCTGCTTCAATTCTAATCACCTCAAAGATGTGATGTTATTTTTGTTTACTCCGAAAGCCCCGTGCAGAGCTTGCTGGCACTTTTGAGTCAGTCCTTGGTTTAGTACCCTGCAAACCACAGTCAGCCTTTTTTTTATTTTTTTATTTTTCTTTCTTTTTCTCAGCACGGCAAGAAAAGATTTATGGTTGGGAAGCAGCCTGTCCAAACTGTACTTATTATATTGTCCTGTTAAAGACAGGAAAGGTGATCAGCATTTCTGGTTTCATCACAACAGTTCTGCTGTGCTGGTCCAAGGAAGAGAGAACATTTTCTGGTGCAGAAGCTCTTTAGCCAGCTGTAAGCACAGCCTATGCTTTTAGCATAAGGGTTTCCCATCCATTTTCCTGCCTTCTGTCCATGGGGAATCACCAAAACACATCAAGACCCCAAGATGATGGATGAGGACCTGGAGCTTGGGGCTCTGCCTGTTTGCTGCTTGCATTTGCCCTTTGATTTTGGGTCAGCTCAGAAAGCCTCCAGGATGAGTGATGCTATTTCTGCAAACCTTGGGTGCGGGGCAGAGGACTTGGGCATTTTTTGGCACAACATATGTTAGTGTCCTTCAGATTGCAATCATCTTCTGCTCTGCTCTGACAAGAAAAACAGTGTCTGAGAAGCAAGCAGTCCATCTGAATGCAGTTTCCATCTGCCAGATAATTCCCCTTCTGAGAGAGAGGTGTGATGATGCACCAAAGAGGTTTAACTCAATTGCCAGACATCAATTACCCTTGGTCTCATTAGTGCTTTACAGGCAATTACTCCTCACACTAAACCTTTCAAAGGGCAATACACCCAGGAAGCAACCAAGCTCCTGAGGGAGAGGACCAGGGAAATATTTTTAGGTTTCCTCAGGCACTAGCTTAGCTATCTAGCAGACCCACCAACCCTGCTTATCCCCATGGCTGCATTGCTTAAAGCTTGACTTAATGTCACCTTACAAGATGCTGGCTTAGATAGCTTCTCTGTTTTTTCTCAGTTTTAGCTAATGACTCTTGTATGGTGTGGAAAGCCTCCCAAGCAGAAAGCATGTTCCTCCAGAAACCAAACCCTATGGCAGGGGCATTTATTTTGAGGTCGTTTATAGGATTTGGGTGAGGATTAGGAGCTGGGCTGCTGCAAACAGCTGACACTTCACTGAGTGGGCTCTGATGCAAACCATGAGCATGAGGACAGAGTAAACAGCCCCAGGAAGATGATTTCCCAGCATCAGCCTGGGGGATTGTTGAGATAGACCCCCCCAATGCTCTGCTGGATCACTGCCAGCAAGTTCATCCCCCTCCCCATCAATCCACAGGGCATGGTCTTCCCCAGTCCAGGGCTTTTTAAGATTTTTTTTTCTCACCTGCTACTTTTGCAGAGGTTTTGTTCCTGGCACACAAGTGCTGAGTTGCCTTTGAAATGTAACAGGGATCAAAGCATCTTTGCTGTGCAGCTGCTAAAAATTCCCCATTCACCTTGTGCTCCTTTCTCCCTTGGGATGTCTTGGGACCCAGCAGATGGTTGGATGAGGTGGTGGCACATTTTGAGAAGTTCTTTCAGGGATGATGTGGACAAGCTGTGGAGGTACATGGTTTCTCCTGGTGCCATGTGAGGAGCAGTGGCCACGTGGATCCTTGTTTTGGTGGATGGACATGGACACCACATGGATCCTGTGGTAAGGTAGCCCTGAAAAGCCCTTGGATGGGTTCCAGTGGCACTGGATGGGTTCCCAAACCTCTGCTGGGCCATGGCCAAGTCCCATGAGCTTTGCTCAGTGCCTCCTGCCTGCTCCCTGTTCAGAGGTGTGTAAGGAGATGGGTGGTCATGAGCAGCCCCTGGTTTACTGCACATCCTCCAACTGGGGATGGTTACACACTGCAGATGTGAAGACTGTTGGCTGAAAGTCATCCAGAAACAAGATTTTGGGTGTTTTATATCAGGAATATTTTATGCTGAAGTGTGAACCAGTGTGTATTTCCATCATTACCCCACGGAGAATTTGGATACAGATGTGGGCTGTGTGGCTTTACCCACCAGTGGCTTCCACAAGCCCATGAGCTCTGAACATGCTATTTCCTTCTCTGAGGCAGCCCCATAAAATCACAGCCCCAAATGTTTGGGTGGTGAAGGAACTGAAATTTTCTCAATCTGTGCAGAGTTTGTTTGTTTTCCCAGCTGTGACAGTTTCCCCCTCTTAAAAAGCCATGAGTTTATGTCATGTGGTGATGGGTACTTTCTTGCAGAGGCCTGATCCCCTGAAAATACTTGTGGTGCCTTCTTGAAAGAGGAAGATTCTTACTGTGCTGGTTACTGTTAAGGATTTCAGCACGGAAACTCAGATCATTAAAGGCAGAAAATAAAGTTAACTCTAGATGTAATACTTTTAGGAAAACTTAGAGTATTGGATAGCCTCAGGTTATGAATATCTGGGGTCACTAATAGTAAAAATAAGGAGCCACTTCATTTGCTTTGTAATAAAGAGCTTGAAAAAGATATAGATAAATGAATGGAAGGAAATAAGTAAGGCTCGAAGCTTCTAAGAGACACAAACTCTTTTTCCCTATGGCTATTAGAAAGGAGACACACTCTGCTTTCTCATAGATCCTTTCTCTTTTATTTATTTTATTTTTTTTAGTTTTAAATTCATTATGTGGTCACTCTTTGTTGGCAGAAGCATAACAGGCTACCTCCAAAGTGGTATCTTGAATATATGTATGTGTATATGCAATTAATAGGTGTATGGAAATATGTGTGTGTGTCTGTGTGTGTGTATAGACACATCACTTCAACTTTTCAAGAAAGATTTAGATGAAAGTAATATTCCTGGTGAGCAAATCAGAATAAAAGTTTTGGATTCACTGATAGAGCTTTGACCAAACTGTGCAGCTGTAAGCATGCAGACAGTTACACACAGAAACACAAATAAACAGAAAGAAGTCTGCCCAGCAGTGAAGAAGTTAATTGGAGCAATCCCTGTGCAGAGTAACAATAACTACTCGTGCAAATAATCTCCTTGAACTTTGCCTGACCAACTGCAATTGCTTTGACAATGCATGCAAGGAGGTGGTTTTATTTGTGGTGCCTTTGCAAGGCTGTGAATGAACAGTTGAGAAGCACTAAGACTGCTGTCCCCATGGCACTGGTTTTCTTTCCATACTGCCTGAAAAACAGGCAGAGCAGGGATGCCCCTGGACATACTGCTGCTGTGGCTTTTCCAGCTCTTTTAAGGTTGGAAACCAGAGCCTTGGGTTGGAAAAGATACATCCCAGTGATAGAAAGCCATGAGAAATGTGGTTCATGAAGAGATTTAAATGTTGCAGCTGTGAGGTTTGGTGGAGAACAAGCCAACCCAACCACTGAAAGAGAGATAAAAATCACCCAGAAGTACTTTTCCCCAAACACTTACTTGGCTGAGAATTCAAAACAACCAGTTTTAACAGTTCTGGGTTAAACAAATTAATTATTGACTTCTGTTAGGAACGACTCCTTTTTCAGTCTATCCTCTTTCAGTGGAGAAACTTACACCTGAAAAATCATGCCAAGTCTGAGCCAGGGAATTCTGGCTTCCCTCCAAATTGGGCTTTGATCCGAAGGCAGAGAGTGATGGGTGCACAGTGACCTCTCCCCCTACAGCCACTCACCCCCCTGCTCATTCATCCTCTGGTCCAGGTAGCAGACGAATGAATTTCTCAAATTCCCATTTCTTTTCTGCCCAGATTTAGTTTTGTTTTTTTTTTAAGTAGCCACACTGGACTTAATCCTTGCCCTTTAAACATCCTCCAGCCCAGAGGAAGTGCCATGGCTCTTGCTCAGGCACTCCATGCTTCACCCTCAGAGGGCATTGGCAGGGAACAACTTTAATCTCATAAAAGGAAACTATTTAATACCCAGCAGCCATTAAACTGTGAGATTCCTTCCTGTGAGATATGTTAGCAATGAAAAGTCTAACGGGGCTTAAGAAGGGATTAAGCATGTCCATAGAGCAGAGGGTCCTTGGCAGCTCTGGAGCACTCTGGTCTATTTACAGCCTCTGCTTCAGGAAACCCTCAAATTTCTTGCTCCCAAGATTTGAAAAACAAGGAATGGATCACCCTCTACCTACCCCTTTTTCAAATGGTGCTGTTGGAGAGTGATAGTGGGCTATGAAGATTTTTTGTCCTGACCCAGCACAGAGGCTGCTCTGGGATCACCAGATCAACCCCCTAGACCTGAGCCTGCCAGAGGTGGCAGTTTGAAGCCATGGTCTCTGCCTTGGGTCTCCCCTTCTGACTGGGGCATACAACCATGTTACACACTCTTGTAGCCAGCTATGAGGTTTACCTGGTTTTCTGAGCCTTCCCCCAATGGCCATCATGTTTTTATCTTGTCCCAGTGTTCAGCACAGTCTGTTATTTTCCTCAATTCTTTGTCCAAACTGCTGGGCTGGAGGACAAAAGCCCTGGAGTTTCTTCCCAGTGGTTTTCACAGCTTCTCCTCCCCATCATCATCTTCCTGGCAGGTTCAGCTCTAGCCAGTTGCCCTCGTGTCAGAAATGCCATTGCCATAGTCAGTCCTAGCTTGAGGGAAGAGGTGGAACAGAAGATCTCACTCAGTCTATTTCTCCTGATCTTTTATTATTCTTCCCATTCTTCCAACTGGGTTATCCCTGGTAGTGGAGAGGTAAATTTATAGTTGAGTGCTATCTGATGGTTGTCCTTGCCTGTGGATCCACCAGCCTCCCAGTGTAGCTGGGCAGGAGCTGCAGAAGGGATTCTGGAAGCACTGACACTCGTGTTAGGGCCCTGAGGGTGCTTTAACCTTCAGGTCTCTCCTTCACCAACTGTGCCAGGAGGTGGTTGGCAATGAACACATCTCAGTGCACTGAGGTTTTTGCTTCAGCAAGTGTCCTGGTGGAGGCTCAGGCCTGGAGCAGAGCAGTTGGGTGTAGCCTGACTTGAGGGTCACAGGCTAACACTACAGCTGCTGGCTCCATCACAGGCAGCAACAGCCCTAACGTGAAACAGGGAGACCAACCCCAACCAGGCTTGGGTCTGAGGCAGGATGATGGGAAGAGCTGCTTTCAAGTTGGTATGAGTTCAGCTCCAGCAGACACAGGCTTTCCAAAACCATAAATTTAGGTCAAAGAGATCATCTGACGTCTGGCCATAAAAAACCCAAAGAATTGATGACTCAGTGAATGATTTTGCTCTTTCACTCTATCTAGACTGTGATCTACATTAGCTAAACCAGACGGTACAAGGTTTCTAAATTGATTTTAAATTGGCCTAATTAAAGCAATAAGAGCACATAATGGAGATGTACTTAACCCACTGTAACCCTTAAATCAATTACATTAGAATTTAGTGATTTGCAGGCAGAAGCTAAGCCAATTTAAGAAAGAGTTAAGACAGGTTAAGTACCCCTGGAGTGGAGGTGTACACTTCAGACTAATTAAACACTATCTAGTGTGTGTTGTAATGTAGCCTGACCACAGCCAATGTCACCCAAAATACACAATCAGTTCAGGAACTCCAGTTATTGCCATCAGAAATGCCAGTGACTGCCAGGTCATCACCAACCATGACATCTCAACTTGTTCCATCTTTACTGCATCCACTACTTCATCTTCAAGTAAACTGCTCATGCTGAATGCATCTTCTATAGGAACTTGAGAGTTTTCTGCCACAGCTTGTGATCTGATGAGCTCCTGTTCCATGTAGACACCACACACTTGAGTTGTCTGACATGAATGCCTCATCGTGCCAGCATGACAGCATGTGATAGATGTAGGACAAGGCAGGCAGTGTGAGAGAAGCCACTGATCCCTGGGGAAGAGGGCAGCAGAAAGCCATAAGCTGGATAGTTTATTAAAGCACCTCTTTCAGACAGCATCTGGCTCAGTCTGGAGACCTCAGAGGGAGAAGGAGGAACACAGTGGCACAAACTACCCGTGGCTACAGCTGTAAATGTCATCTGAGCTTCCCTTCATCTGAGCTTTGAACTGCTCCAGCTTCAGCTCATACTTCCTGGCTCTTCCGCTGCCTTTTCCTTAGCATGAAAGTGCTAAAAGCATTTTAATGAGGGTTTTGCTTTTTTTTCTTCCTTGCAAATGTATGTCAATTAGAGGTTGAGTACATTTTCTAAGGGATGGATCTGAGTTTTGGAAGATAAGTTGAAAGGATGGATAAATCCATCACTGTGTCACTCCACCCCTCCAAAACCAGTTGCTCCATCACTCATTGCCTCCTGGTTCCTTTGATGGACTGAATTTTCCTCCAAGTGGTCCATAAAGGCACTGCCTCCAGTCCCCTCCTGTCCTCTCCCCAGCCAAGTATCATCTCTCTTCCAGAAAACAGGGAGGGAAACAGAAAACCAAGTGAGAAGAAGTGGTGAAACCAGGAAGCATTTGCTAGGAGGCCAAGTATGAGGAGATAAAGGCAAGAAGATGTCAATGAGTGATAAGGAGATGGGAGCAGGCACTGAGGCACTCAAAACAGACACCAAGTAGACACAGATGTGCTGCTGGTCTCACCTGGGCAGGTAGCCATGGCCAGCACAAGCCTGCAGACCATGCCCATGGCAATGAACCAGTGGTATGCCTGGCAGAGCATCTCCAGGTGCATTTCCTCATCCTTCTGAATGGGATAGGAACCTGGTGGGAAGAGAGTTATTTGAGGGATGATATTAAGGTATGTTAAGTGTCCTTTACAACCTGTTGCACTGCTGGGGAGGTGAGGGTAAGCATTGCTCTGCTCTGCCAGCAGAAGCAGTGCCAGGGCACTGCAAGGTCAGTCAAACAAGTTCCTGGGACAGAGAAAACAGATTCTGGTGGAGCATCATTCTTGTTCATGACCAAAACAAACTGAGGATGAAGAGATGGCAGCCAGTCACTCTGCAGCTGCTGAAAAACAGCCAGGGGGAATGGGATTTAAGGAGCAAGGCTGTGGCTGCAAGGCTGGTTGCTCAACACACCTGGTCTGCAGCCAAAGCACGGAAGGAGAAAGTAAACACTTTCTGCCTGACCTACATTCTGCATCCGTTGTATGGCAGGACAAATAAAGCAGGCTGGAGGCCAACAGAAGACACATCCAGAAAGTTACTGGAAGCAGGGCCAGGCTTGCATGGTGGTCTGGTGCATGGTGCAGAGCAGAAGCAGTGACACTCTGCAGGCTGGGAAGCAGTGGGATTAAAGCAGATGATGTGAACGTGGCAGTAAAACCAGAGGGATGCTGCTGCCAAACTATGGTGGGGAAGTAAACAAACAGCATCAGGAAGGTGAGATTTCTTGTCTCAGTTGTGTACTGGAGTCTCCACACACATTCTTCCAGAGGCCTAAAAAGTGGCTGCATAAGCCAAAATTTAAATATCAGAGAGCTGTAGGTGCCCTATGTGGCAGGTTTGAACAAAATGAACTCTTCACTTCACGATAAGGATAAGGCTGCTCCTGGAATTATTTTTAGTAATATTGTCATAGAAACCACAATAACTGTTTGAGTTACTGTTTGAGGGACAAGAAAAGCAAACTGCATTTCACAAGGAGCCTCAGTGCCCCTAGGGATCCAGTGTCTCACATGCCCTCAAAATGGAATAGAGAAGGACCTGGGCCAGCTGTAGAGAGAGCATCTGCTAAAAACAAGTATAAAACAATAGAATTATCATTGGTATTAGTTGTCAAGCTGGCCTCTCAGCAAAGTCTTACGGTTGCAAATATTTTTGGCTGGAGAAAAGTCACTTAAAAAGGCATTTTCAGTGTGTTACTGATTTTAAAAAGTAGCTTAAAATGGATGTGGGGTTTTTTTTATGACCTTTGTCCAGTGAAAAGCTGTAACAGATTTAATGCAAACCAATTTGTAGTTAAAAAAAAAAGTCAATTATTGCTCAAAGGTGCTAAAAAGCCCTCTTTACCCAAGCTGTGTCTGCTGTACCTTGGGGTTTATGAAGCTGATCCTGAGAAGCTCTCATGGACTGAGACTGTCTGGGACTTCTATGCCAAAATTTCTTCATGCTACCTTCATCTCCACACATGAGGAATGTCAAACCATATAATTTCCAAAGTTAAGAATAAGTGTTCCTGCATTAGGTTGGATTACATCTTTACAGACTTTTTAAAGCTTTTTGTCTGTATTAAAAGCCCCTTTCTTTTGCTGGTGATAAGTAAAGGTTGTTAGGGCAAGTAAACTCAGCTGTTTTCTTACTACTAATTAAATATTAGTAATAATGATTTAAATCAAAGGCCTCATTTTCCTAAACAGTTATCTGCCTTACTCTTATTATCTTTCATCAGAAGCAATAAAACACTTACCCTTCCCAACACAGGAAGTAAGTGATTGGAAGAATATAGATAGGAATATAATTACCAGAGAATAAAATTGCATTATCAGCAAAATCTCTAATTTGGTTTAAGTAGCCATATTCTATTGCTCTTCTGTGTGGTTTGAAAACAGGCTACTCCCTTAGAACTCAGATTAATTTTTATACCTCTGCTTGCTGCTGAAGGAAAGCTGCAAATAAGTGACTCAGCCACAGGCATGTGTCAGACACCTGAGACATTGCATTTTTTTGGTCTCCAGTTCTGCAGATGCCTGTTGCTATCCATCAGGGGCTGTAATGCCTAATTAAGTGAGCTTTTTGTTTTCTTTTCCACTCCAGCCTTTCAATACCGTTCAACCTTGCTTAAGGCAAGGTCTGTGTACCTGCTTGCCTGACCTTGTTCAGCTGAAATTTGATGCTGTTTTTTCCCCGAGGTTCATCTGACTCAACCTCCAGGCCTCCCACAGCGATATGGATATTTTAGCCAGAAGTTCTGAGCTTCTTTTTGCAACAGCCAAGAGAAATGGGCATGTTTAAGGTAGGATTCACCCTCCTTCATGTAGCAAGGTCTGCAGTAGAGCGAGGAGATCTCATGCTGTAAGAGCTCCACAATCACCCACAACTCCATCCTAAAATCAGAGGGAATATTTGCAATTAATTTTATAAGGGCATTTCATTACAGGCTATGGGAGAAACATTTGTCTACATAACCACATCAAGTGCAGTTACCTCTGGGAAAAGATACTCCAGCAAATGCTCTGGGACAGTTGTCTCACCAAGCTTTCAGCCCAAATAAAAATGTCACAGAAAGCCCCTTTTCACTCCCCAAGTTTAAGGACTGAGGCTGATTCCTGAGGCCACAGTGATTATAAATGTCCTAAGTGCTTGTTGACAGTTACAGAACAGAAAATTAGGATTATATATGCAAATGCTGCATTTCCTCTGAAGCCACTTCATCCTCACACTTGTCAGTGCATTGCCTTCTCTCTAATGCTTTTAAACTAGTAAACTTCAAAGCAGCAAGTATTTAATAGTGATAAAAGTGCATTTCTATTTGAGGAGGGAAATAAACTGTCATGATGTGAACATGTTTACACTAAAGTATTTGTGGGTTTTCTTGGTAGGATGCCTCTGTGGAAAAAAACACAACAAGCAAGCAAGCAGAGTTCACACCCCTAATTAAAGCAGCTATAATCTTTATAAGGGATAAACAACACCAAAGGCCAGACTGACATTCCCATGGTCCTACTGACAATGCTTGCTGCCTGTTGTCTGGCTTTCAGCAGTGACAGAAAACCTGGCAAGTGGATGGAAACCACTTGCAGAGGAAAAACCACAGTGGGACTCGGCTGCTCCGGTGCCTGTTGAGCTGCAGGACCAACCCCATGGCTGCAGGGATGCTGCTGTGCATCAGCTCTGCTTGAATTTCTGGATGCTGCCCCAGGTCTATAAAGGGAATCATTTATGAAAATACTCACTATAAAAAGGGCTCCCTGGTCTCCACTCAGATAGGAGAGGAAGGTCTGTAAAGGGGCATTCAAGCAACCCCTTTCCAAAGGAACCCTTTCCACCTTAATGTTTCCCATAGGTTTTGGAAAGATCTCCCTTCCTTTGATTATTCCCAGCTCACGGATCCTCAGCCAGTTAAAGTTTCAACTAAAAATGAAAATATTCAGGTTAATCTTGGGTTGCTTCCTAGAGAAGGAAATGTCTTGGCTCCACTGAGTTTCCCAGGGATGGGAGAGCTGTGGGCACTGCTAGAGGGATGGAGATTGCTGTTTGGATATAAAGGATAATGTGCAAAAAGGGATCTGGCAGGGGAACAGCAGTGCTGATACAGAAGCACTGCCAGGGAAAAGCCAGGATAAACCCTGCTCCCTCTCTCAGGCTTGGTGCTGCAGTGCAGGGCTGGAATGGGCAGCCTTGGTGGTACATTGCAGAGGATTTGGTGACATCCTCTTCTGCCTGCAAAGCACAAGGCCATCAGCAGAGCAAGGCAACAGTTCAGTGGGGTTTCTGCCATGTGAACTTCTGACACGTTGACATGCTCCCAGACTACATCAGTTCATCCTGAGTATTCACCATATTCCTGTGGAACTGGTGCCCTGTAGCTGTCAGCTCATGGAGATCACACGTGTTACTGTGGAAGGCTCAATAATAAGAATAATATTCCAGCAAGGTGAACTATAGGGGTTTTTATCACAAACACTGCAAAAATAACACAATATGTTTCCAATTGTGCTTTAAAACAGCATCCTTCACAAAAATTATTTCTGTGGTTTCTCCTTCAGCACTCTTCTTGCAAGCAAAGAGTAGACCAGCAGTATTTCCCCTTGTCCTGGCTACAGAGCTGTAGTTAGACTCTTTATACTCCTTTACCCTTAATATATTTATACTAAGGCAGAATCTGAACAGCCAGGACCTTGCAGACTTTAGACACTGTGTCTCAGGAATAAAACTTTCAGCAGAAAGAGAGTGTTCAGATACCAGTATACATTACAAAGATGGTTTGCCTTTTTTTTTTCTTTTCTTTTTATTTTTTTTTCAGCATAAATAAAAAGAAAATGGAAACAAAAATTTCCAAGAAAGAATGGAGAGTGCAAAGTTAAGTCAAATATAGATGTGTCACAACATGCTGGGCATCCAAAGCATGGAGAAGGTCCAATGATGCCTCCAAACAAACATTTCTGAAACAGGGTTTTCAGGTTACAGACTTTCACAGGAGGAAATCTCTGTAAGTTTATTAGAATGTCAAAACCATATTATTTCTGTCTCTCAACCTGAAGTGCCACATCTTAAGCAAGTCATTTGGCAGCAGTGGACAGGGTAGAAATGGCATACGTTGGCTCAGGGCCAATGGTTTTGAACTGGCTCACCAGCCTAGCTGGCAAATAATGCTCTTCTCTGTTTTCAGTGTTGATTTATCTTGGCCCAGGCACCTCTTTTGTCCCCTGGCACAAGTTCAGTGACATTAGCAAGTAAGCATGATGTAACATTCCTACATTTCTAGGAAGAGCAGCTTGGTTTCTGCTGTCAAGAGAAGAGATCTGCCACATGCAGGAAGTGGGGGTGGTGTTACTTCAGTGGACAGTCCCAAAAGGGGGTTCTAGAAGCACCACTGAGCACCCACTTCTAATTCCATACCCCTGCCTTCTGCCTCTGAATTATTTGGGCACCCACTGGCCCTTGTAACATCCACCCAGATTTACAGAGAAAAGTTGACTGAAGCTCTTCTTCTGTGAGCTGGTGAACCAAAATCTGATGTAACAATGACTTGGAGTGGCTTGGTTTTGATGAGTGCTTCTCAAGAGAAAACCTGGTCTTGACAATCTGGGAAAAGAAAGGAAGAAATAAGGAGATGGGTTTGGACCTGCTCAGAAGATGCTCTGGTCATGCCTGTACTACATGTCTGACCACATGATGACAGAGAGATGGACACAGACATCATGCATGGTGGATCCAAGGCCATGCTGGGTTTGGCACAGGGGAATGGAGAGAAGGGATCAGCTGTGGGGGTTCTGTGTGCTGTACACAAGATATGTCAAAACTGCCAAGTGCAGCCTGGATAACCCCTTGCTCTCAGAGCTTCCCCTTTGGGACCCCTTGTCCTTCCCCTTTGGGCACCAGTGAGCAGCCTCCCATCCCCATGGTATGAAAATGGGCCTGTTATGATCTGTCCCTCACGTGGTGTCCATCTTGCCTGTTCTTTTTCAAGCTTTTTAATTGTTTTGTCCTGCTCTGATGCCTATTATGGCACAGTAAAAGTGTGTGCTGTGGAAAGCATGCCTTATTTAATTTGTTATGCAGTTCAGAGAAGTAAAAGTAACTCTTAAATGACAGATCCTCAGCAGATCCTGAAAACTCTGCATGAA
This sequence comes from Florisuga fusca, assembly GCA_038090715.1. Classification (NCBI taxonomy): domain Eukaryota; kingdom Metazoa; phylum Chordata; class Aves; order Apodiformes; family Trochilidae; genus Florisuga; species Florisuga fusca. The sequence continues at coordinate 18,802,747 of JAAWXA010000013.1, forward strand.
CTCTTGACAATGCCAGGCACTATTTATTCATAACATAACACAAAGCAGGACACTGTCAGGCCATGGCACTTTGTCAAAAATACACTTTCTGAAGCTGAGGAAAGCCTTGATGGGTTCAAGTTGGGGAAGACAGATGGGACAGTCTCACTGTGTCCTCTGGGGAAATGGTGGAGCATGTCCTCCTGGAGTACATTTCTGGGCACTTGAAGAAGAAGGTGATGGGGAAGGAGGCTGCTAAGAAGTGCAGGACTGCAGGGGTCTGTCCTGGGATCTGTCCTGTTAAGCATTTTCATCCATGATCAGGAAGAAGTGACAGGCTTCACTCTCACCAAGGCTGCAGGGAACACCAGTTTGGAAGGACCAGTCCAGAAGCACGTGCCCCGTGAGGAGAGATTGAGGAAAATGCAAACTTGTCCAGCCTGGAGAAGAGATTCATAGGAGATCTGATATCAGCTTCTCACTCCTTGTGAGGAGGTCACTGAGAAGATGGAGTCAGGCTCCTTGCTAGGGTCCATGGTGGGAGGATAAAGGACAATAAAGGCATCAGTTGAAATGTGAGAGGTTCTGACCAGATTTAAGGAAAAGCTTCTGTGCTGCAGCAACACCCAAACAGTGGAGCAGGTTGCCCAGGGAGGTTGTGCAAGCTCCATCCTTGGAGATTTTCAAGACCTGACTGGATAACATCTTGAGCAAGCTGGTCTGACCTCTGAGCTGACCTTGCTTTGAGGAGGAGGTGGGGGAAGAGACCCCCTGAGGTCCATTTTAACCCAAATTGCCATATGATCCTCAGGTATGTAATTTCTGCAGAGTAGCTTAGCTAAAAAATGGTAGACAAGGTGACCTGAAAGTTTGCTTAACTGATAAAAAATGGCACAGAAAGCGTGTGGTCTGTGGTGTGCACATAGTTCCCATTGAACAGGCTTCAGAGATACACCAAAGGTTACAGCAGATACACTGAGTAAACAGGCTGACCAAAACTACAGTGTTGGAATTTAAACCAGGAGGTGATAAATGATTATGCTTCCTTCTGAAGAAATCTACTAATCTGCCTTAGAAAAAATCAGGAAAAAATTACAGTGTATCAGTGATTTCTATTGAGTGTTAAAGATAACTGCTACATGAGCTGCATAGGAATTAGTAATGTTCTAGAATATAAAAGGCAAAAATTACCTAAGTTCAAAAGAAACCTTGTTAAATGAATCTACAGACTTGCTCCTTTTGCTTGGTGTTGTAGATTGATTCAGTTTACATTTTAACATGGACACTGGGGCAAAGGAGAAAGAAGGGGAAGAAAGAAGAAGAAGAAAAGAAGAAGAAGAAAGAAGAAGAAAGAAGCCAGAAAAATCTTCCTTTTGGCCCAGGCTGATGTGATTGTATTTAATATTCCTGGAAGTGGCAGTCCACAGTCTTGTGGCCAACAAATGCCTCCTGGCCAGCAGAGCAGCCTGTGACAACCTCCCAAGGCTGTTTGTCACAGTGCACCAGTTAAAATTGAAAGAATGATTATTTTTATCTTCTTCCCCCTTAATTCACAATGCCAGCTTAAATATTTGAGAATAACAAACTGCTCTGCATGCAGCCATTTTGACCACTGACTTCTCTGCCATAAAATGCTTTATTTTCCTCTAGAACAGCACATTATCTGTAACATTACCCCTTCCATCTAGGTGGTATTTTGGATTGCACTGGCAACATTCGTGCCCTTGGAAGTGAGAAAGCCAGGATATGAGCTTGTTTTTAATGCTTTTGGGAATGATAGATTGTAGGCTTTTATTCATTTTTTTTCCAAATAATAATAATAATAAGCAGCAAAAATGCTTAAACATCATATCAAAGTACTCAAAAGGATGAAGCAATTAAGGCAAAGACAAAAAAGAAGTGCAGCAGCTGATAGTATGTGAGTAGGAAGAGAGTAAGAACAGGGCAAACACGTTCCCTGTTACCCCCAAATATCTTCCCAGTAACCTGGAAGTCAGGAAGACAGCAAGAGTGCTGATTTTTCACTTGCTTTTTAAGCCCGTGAGAAGTTTTGGTATCCACAGTAACCTGAAGCAAAGATTTCTTATAGCTTAATTATAAACTGTATGTGGCCTTATCTCCTTTTGTTTGTTCTAAGCCTCCCAAGTTGTACTTTGATTTGATGTGCCTCAGTTCTTGTGTCTGATACATTAGAGAACAATCTTAATTCATGTTCCTTATTTGGACCACTGAAGATTTTATGTGGACTGAGATATTATTCTCCCTCCATTGCAGACTGAAGAGACACAACTGAGTCAGCCACATTCCATCTGAAAGCCCTCTTACTCTTTATGTTAATTCTAATTTTTAAAAACATTTTCCACTTCTACCATATTATTTCTGAATAGGGGATATGGGAACTGCAACAGGAATTCAAGGTGCAAGTGCAACAGGGATTTGTACAAGGGCATAATTACTCTTTCTCTTTTGGCCTCTATTTCTCTCCTAATAAATATTAACAATAATCCTAACAGATGTCAATTTTCATTTGGATCACTGCTGAGCCCTGAGCTCATGTTTCCACAGAACCACCTCTCCTAATCTCAAGGCCTTTTTCTTCAGTGCTAAAAGCAAATTCAAAGTTCCTCAGTACATATATAAATATAGAATTTTTTTTCCTCATATATTATCTTTCATATTTATCTGATTTTAATTTCACCTGCCATTTTGTCACTGAGTCTACAAGTTACATTAGACCATTTACAGTTTTTCTCAGTAAGAAGCTTAATATCATCAACACAATTTGTAAATCACTATTCACCTCCATTTCTATCAGTTATTTGTCCATGTTTCATATCCATTAGCAGCATTTTTTTATGCTTCCTTCGGGGAGGAATCTTTCTGAGTGCCTTTGGAAATCATCACAGATGGTTAATGGAGCTTCCCTGGACCATGAGCTTGTTGTCTTCTTCAAAGAAAGATGATAAATGTGTGAGACTCTAATTGGCTTTACCAAAAGCCATAATGACTTTCCCTAATGTGTCATCTGCATGTGCCCACAAAGTCTTTTCTGTTCTTCAGCATAATTTCTAGGGTTTTTTTTGTCTAGTAAGGATGTCAGGCTTCTGGGTCTATAGCTTCAAAAATCTTCAGTGAAATACCTCCAGAAATCTGGTGGCACATGAATAACTTTCCAGTTCCCCCTAAGGCCCCCTAAGGATTTAAGGAAGAAGTTAGAGACAGAAGTTAATACCTGAACTACTTCATTGCTGAGCTGCTTGCAAACTGTTGGTTGAACACCATCTGGTCTCAGCAGTTGGCTACTGCTCATTTCGTTAACATGTTCCTTCTTCTTTTATACTTTCACTTTAATATGAGACATGTTTTCCCAATTACTCCCCTTAAACATGCTTCTCAGTGTTGGAGTTTACCCAAGTTCATCCATGCCATTCACAAATGCAAAAATCCATTTAGCTTTTCTCTCATGGCTGTATCTTCTCCAGATGCTCCTTCTGCATCTTAAACAATCTTCTTGCCTTCCAGAGCAGTCAAACTCTGGCAGGCTCTCTAATTAGTTCCAGGAAACTTTTGCTTTTACAACATTACTTTTTGTAGCTTTTTACAAGTTGACCCTGAATCTCCTTTTTTCTTCTCCTTATCACATTTTGTATTCAACCTATCAGAGATTACAGTCTTCTCCTAATTTGGAAACAGCTTCTCCTTGTTGAGGGAATCCTTCTTCTTCTGGGAACGTCACTAACCATGCTTCTCACTCACACAATCTTCCTTCAAGAAATGCTCTTTTTCTGGTGCATTGGTTCTGCCTCCAGAACAGAAGTTTTAAACAGTCTCCAGGCCACCCATGAAGACTTAATTCTTTCACATGTTTTATGCTCCTTTTAATGAAAGCTTTGTCTTGTTTTTTTATTACTCTGCTTTTTCAAAACTAAAGCAGAACACTGCTGATTTCTTTTTCTTGGTGCTACAAGGCTGTTGAGTCCCAGAATATTACAACTGCTGCTGCACCATGGTTCTTGTCAATATTAGGATGCTGCTGAGAACCAAGCCAGGGATTTCTTTTCCTCTTCTCATTCCCCAACTCGTGGTCAGTTTCTGAGCAATTACACACAGTGTCACCCCCTCCCATGACATTTACCCAATGAGCATCTGAATTATTGAAGTCATTTATGGTTGTGTTTCCCAACCTGCAGATTCTCTGATCATCCCTCCCCAGATGCAGTCCTAATAGGGATTAAATTGTGTCCTAATAGCCCTAAACTGGGACTTCAATCCACCAAGATCATTTTATTTATTGACAGAGCTCATTGGTGATTGGCAGATCCTCTAAAATGTCTATAAAATACAGGCATCTGCTGGCATGCTTCATCCTGCCTTTGTGTTTACATTAGATATAATAATCCATAGAATGCATTATTATATATATGCACAATGCATATATATATATCAAAAATTTGATCATTCTCTTTTCCTGCTAGCTTTAAAAACCTCAGCCTATCTTCCCAACGAGACTGATCATGTTGTGGCTCCTGCCTCAGTTTGAAACAAGCCCAAGTCATGATTTCCCATGCTGTTCATGGCAAGGGGTATGTGCATACTGCATGATTTTTCTGATAACTGGTCCTCTACCAGCACAGCTGATGTGTGTGTATGGCTGCAGTGGATCCCTATCTCTATTACTTCATCTTGAACCGTTTCTAGAATGTATTTTGATTTCTTTGTGCTGGCATTAAGCATTTTTCATTGCCAGGAGCAGAAGAAGTCATCTTTCAGGTAGGAGAATGAGTCTGGACATGAAGATGATAAATATCCATGTGGTTTTGCCTTTGTCCTCAATGCCAATTGGGCAGGTCCCACATATACAGGTGAGTAATGTCACAATATGCACTGCTCTATGTATACCATTTGTATGTAACCACAGGGGAAACTTGACTATTTAAAATTACTGTGGAAAACAGCCTGTGTTTTTAGCAACAAACAGTTACTCTGTTGAGTAAAATGCTTCTCCTGTGAACTAAAGCAGGACTATCTAAGCATTTGTTCTCTAGTACAACAGCAGTGCCACTATTCTGTAGTTCCTTCATCAATCAGTATAAACATTAAAGCATAACACAGCTTAATAAAACCATTAGAGCTGTGCCACAGAAATAATTACAAAGAGTGGTAATAAGAAAGCCACTTACTTAAATGGAGCATCCTTTTAGTGATGACTTACCTTACCCCACCCATCAAAGCAGGACAGCTGGAACATGGCAAGCAGCAAAATCCATGATTCAGACTTCTTCCTAGAAGGCAAAATTGATGATTGAACCCGAAATAATTTTTCTTGTATGCACCTAACGATGCTCAGAGCTGAGATCTCTGAGTCAGCAGTAGCTTGCTTCTATTGACTGATAAAAACTGAAAGGCATGCTCCTTGTTCCAGTTTTCCTGTTCCATGCCCCTCAAGCTATGTTCCAGTTCTCCTACAGAGAAGTAAGGTTTATGGAAATGGCTAGAAGCAAGCTCATGATTAAAATATTATTAATACAGGTGGGGTAAGGAGGCAATGCTAAAAAATTAACTTAGAAAATAACAGGTGTGCAAAAATCTAAAGCCAGACCCAAATAAAAAATCTTCTTCTAGCAGCTGGTGCCTATGCTAAGGGGAGGGTTCTCACAGGCTTGCCCAAAGAAAGATATTGAGGATAAACATGTCATGGGGCTTTCATAAGCATTCTGGTGCCTAACTGCCACTGATTCAGCAAAGGCCCAGGTGTACTTCAAACCCCTCTTTCCATGCCTGACTGTATGTTCAACTCTCTAAATGTCTCTGGGAAGCACTGAGTCAGTAACCACACATCTCAGAAACCATGAGAATTCTCCCTCTGCAATGTTTGCTGAGATGCTGCCTCTCTGCCCACCCACCCATCCTGTATTGCTCAGCTCTGGGCATGCTGCAGGGGGTATCTCTCATGTCCAAGCCTCAGGCTGATGATCCCCTGCCTCCCCTCACAGCATTTTCAGAGCCCACATCACGCAGCAGGAGCTCTCAGCAACACCCTCCACATTTTTTTACTGCCATAAGCATTACACCACCATTGTCAAAGTGTTTTTGCTGTAGTGACATAATTTCAGCAGCAAATATATAGCACTTGAAAACTGATTTGAATTTATTCACAGGACTTTTTCACTCTGGTGGAAGTAAACAACATAAACATGTCCTGAAATGCTTTCTGCTATCTCTCTCTCTTTCTCTCCCTCTCTCTCTTTTTTTTTTTTTTGAGATGCCTTTTTTCCTCTTACAATGATGTGTATTTTTCTCAGATTTATTAAGATCTCATTTCTGATCCACTGAGATCACTCATGCATTTTTAAAAAGAAATTACTATAATGCACCTTTGTTCCAGCTGCTCTTCTTCAAGGCTGCTTCCAAAGCCTGGTTGTTTCCCAGCCAAAGCCAAATGTGTCAGGCCCTGTGACACCCTTGTGCATGCCTGGATGTACAGTCTGGGTCTTTATTTACATCTTCCAAGTCCAAACAAATGAATAGTTGCTTGCCATTAGGGAGAACGAGCATTAAGAGCTAATCCTAAACAAAACTTCTGTCTTCAGTCATGCCAACAGCTGAAAGAATGGAGAAGGATCTGCCCTGACCGTAAGTCAAAACCACCAAACACCCAACAGAACACGAGCAACATATTACCCATTTTAGACACAAAGAATTTCAACAAGAGAGGTGAAGAAAAGACCACTCTATGGACAAAAAGCACATCTGCATTTATCTGGTGCAAAATACGAAAGCATCTGAACCAGGCTGCTTCCTCCATCCTTTGCAGTAAGGGAACACATATACCCATCATCAAATAGTGGTTGTTTTCAGATCTCTGTGTGTGTTCTCCTCACAGGCATTGTAATTCCAGTGCTTATCTATCAGCAGCCACCAATGCCTGGACTTGCTGTTTCTGTTTTGCAACCATCATCTAGGTTAGGGAGGAATTTTTAGATACCTTAGCAAATAGCCAGATTATTAAAAAAAAAAATAAATAAAAATGCCTAGCTAGTACAATCTGTAATGACTTAATCTGTTTTCTTGCTTAATCAGCTTTCCCCCACAGCCAGTGCCCAGGCTCTCCAGCTCTGATCCAGTGGTTTTCCAGCTCTTTTTTCTTTTTTTTTTTTTCAGTTGTTCAACCTGTGACTTGTATGCCCATGATCAGGAAGATCTATAAGGCCGTTTCTCTTCTCTTTCAAGGCAAGCAGCCATTCCACTAAATAGGAGAAATTTGGGTTTTTTTATGTTTATTGTGGTAGTCTGGGATGAGTCTCGTCAGGAAAAGTTAAAGCTTCCTAAAAGAGATGCAGAGGCCTGAAAACCCTCACAAACTCAAGGTCCTGGGAATATAAAGCACAATATGAAGGTGGTGAGGCACTGACACAGGGAATCTGTGTCTGCTCCATCCCTGGCAGTGTTCCAGGAGAGGTTGGATGGGGCTTGGAATAACCTGGGATGGTGGGAGGTGTCCCTGCCCATGGCGGGGGGGAGAAGCGGCCATTTCGNGTGTGGGGGGGGATATAGAGGGTGGGTTTTTAGCGGGGAGGGCGGCGCGGCGCGGGGCCTGCGGGTGCTGAGGGGATGCTGAGGGGGTTTTGCCCACCGAAGCGTTCCGGGGGCTTTTGCCGCTGCTGAGAACGATCTGAGGTGCCGCTGAGGCGTGAAGAAAGCGGTGTATTAGAGGTGTTTTTTTGAAGGGGTGATGGGTCCCGGAGATATTCCTCTGGCGCCTCAGCCGGACGGGGGGTGCACGGAATGCGCCGGGGTCACCCGGGCCGGGCCGCGACATCCATCCCGCTGCGATGCGAGGCTGAGGGGCTGGGGATGTGCCTGCCAGCCCCTGGGCTTCCAGGGGTCTCCCGGGGAAGGAGAGGAGACGGAGGGCCGGGGAGGTCTCCGGGAGGTGAGGTGGAGGCTGCGAGTTGCTGAGCAGATGGGTGATGGGAGTCAGGTCTGTCTTGGGCCTCTCCTGGGAAGGAGAGGAATGTAGTTGGGGCTGCCTGGAGCTGTTCTTCTGAAATAAAATCTATAGGCTGCTCTGGGTTGTGATACCTTTTTGTTTGGTTGGTTTTTTAGTGAGTGATTTTTGACTTCTCTTAGGGAGAGATGTCAGTGCAAACCAGAAATTGCTTCTGTTGTTGTTGCCAGAGCTTTTTGTGTTTTCTTCAGCACTACTTGGGGAAAAGAGTCTTCTTATAATTAATTTTTTTTCTTTTCTTTTCTTTTCTTTTTGGGTTTTTTCCTATTTTGGTAGGTAAGATCAAAATAAGAGGCTGGTAGAGGAGAGATGGTTATTTTGTAGCTCTCTATAGTTATGGAAATTAATGGGAAATTTTCATAAAATTCATGGAGGTAGACAGCTTTCCTGTGATAAATGTCTCTTTTTGTCTTATTCTGAGAAAAAGAGTAAATGAAGGTGCATATTTATTACTTTTCTAAAGAAGACTTGGGATAGATGCTCTTTATGTGTCTAAAGTGGGTACATGCATTTAAATGCAGTTTAGAAATTGCACTCCACAGATGCAGTTCAGAAGCGGTGTGCAGATTTCCTGCAGACTGTTATTCCAGCTGTTTGGCTGCTCTGAGGTTACTATCTCCCTTGTAGATCACGCAGCAGGAAACCTGGAGCTGTCTCCCAAGCCCTCTGCTAGCCATGCAGGAGGCAGCAAACACAGAGAATTTCATTGAAAGGTCAAAATGCAGCTGGAGAATTGTTGTGCTTTGGAGTGTTGGCCTCTTCCTCGGGTCTTGTCCTGTCTCTGGTTTCCTGGAACTTCTTGGGATTTAGCAGTCTCCCTTCTGTAGAGTCTGACTAAATTGGCCACAGGATTGGCAGGATGTAGGAAGACAAAGTGCAACAACAGAAATTTCCTTTCACTGAGGAAAACGGGCCAAAACTGTTTATTTTTTCTTGCTTTCCATCAGTTTAGGTGGTGGGTGCAGAACGTGATAAGACTGTTGCCAAGCTGGGATGTTTGGAGGGCAGGATATTTTGTTTAGGTAAGACTAGAGTCTAGAAGACTCAAGTAGGTCCTGAGTTTTGATAAAGGCTAAATTAGGGAACAAGATCCTGCCAGTGCTTCAAACTTGCCATGGAGTAATTTTCAAATTAGAAATGAGCCTGAATTAACCTTGCTCTAAACCAGCAATTTCAAATGTCTGCAGTGGGCACATCCAGTGTTTCAAAACCTCACAACTGTCATGCAGACATTGGGGTCATGGAGGAGTCTCCCCTGTTGCAGGCAACTCTCATAAGGTGATTCTTAAATTATTAAGGAATTTTTCACAGATTTCATAGGCTGTTACGTTCCTTTACTGGTATGGGAAGGCTATGCCATTGCTTCTCAGGAATCTTTTGCTCATGGTCTGCATTTATTTATGACTACATTGTCCTGTTGTTTGAATTGTTTGCTTTCAGCTTTGGTGTTTGAGCTTGGTGTATCTAAGGACAAATTCTAAGCCTGTTTTGTAAAGTCAGACAAGCCAAGCTCTCTGTTGTGCTGTTAGGTCCTGAAATCTTGATTTCAGAAGTTAAGCACTGCAGTTGGTTCTGGCAGTGTTCTGCCATTTCCTTTCAAGCCTGTTCTTCATGGGCAGCTTTTGGCATCTCCTCTTTTGCTTCTGAAGGCTCGAGTGTGTTTTTTACCATGATCTCTTGGAGTGTTAGATGATACTGTGGTAAAAATGCTGCTGTACTATTAACATTGTTCCATAATTACCAGTTGTTCGTTGCTATTCTTCTGCATAATTCAGATGTAATATGAAACATCTTGGCTGTGTAAGTCTGCTGGCATGTTTCCTTAGCTCAGTAAAGATTAATGCTATGCCCTGTCTTTTCCGACTATTTCTTTTAGGGCAGATTTATTCCTCAAACTTCCCTTGTAAGGAGAAAGACCTCATTTGCTTTGGCTTCTTTGCAGGGGCTCAGAAATATCCTTCACTTGGGCTGCATCGACTCACCCAACTGGTGGTGGTTGATGTGCTGATCTGCTGGGCTCTCTTCCTTCCTTCCTGCCTGGTGTGGCTTTTCCTCAAAATACTGGAGCGGAGCTGCACTTGCACATCTTGCAGGGTCCGTGTGCCTGGGCAGAAGGGTGTTGTGCGGGAAGGAGTGTGCGAGATGTGCCCAGGAGGGGGTTCCGAGGAGCAGCTGCCTGCTGTTTCCCTAAGCTTCATTCTTCTTGGGTGTTTGCCGGCTTCAGCCGGTGCTGAGAGCAATGGCATCCTGAGCAGGCAGGCTCCTCTTGCTTACACAAGTAACGTGAAAGGGAAAACTGGGGTTTGCACTGCCCCACATCTCTTCCTTCCCTTCCCTTCCCTTCCCTTCCCACTCGCAAAAAAAAAAAAAAAAAAAAAAAGGTGCTCAAAAGCTTCCTCTGCAAGAAATAAACCTGCCTTTTTAATACCACACTGTTCACCACAGCAATGCTTCAACTCACCTGGTTCTTCCTGCTTGGCTGGAACACTGAGTCTATGGCTCAAAATCAGTTAGTTTTCCTCTCTTTCACAGTATCAGCTGCCCTCTTAAGTGCTGAAGCACATCTTGTTGATATTTCTTGTGTTTATTCCTGATAACTCCTTGCTGTTCCTCACTGTAGAGCACCTGAAAGAGGTTTCACAGAAAAGCTCAGAAAAACTTGGAAAGGTTGACTAGAGAAGAGGGTGCTGAAGCAGAAGTGAAATCCAGAGGGTGAGCCTGTTGCCTATAACATTGATTTAGCAGGCACTGTTAATATCTAAATAGCTTCCTGTGAATGCTGCTGAAAGGAAGTGATGGTGTTATGCTCTGAATTCCTGTAATCTGATAATTGGATAGTATTTAAACATGAACCATTTCTTCTTATGTTCAATCTGATTAACCCAGGGTTAAGAACAAGTTGGAGCCTAGCTATGTGTCCTTCCTAAAGGAAAGGACTGGGCAAGTAAATACAATGATGTAAGGTTTACTAATGATTTCATGAGTTGGTTGATATTCTGAAGAACATCAAGAATGAGCCATTAGAATATAGAAGAAAATATAAGTAGAGCATTATTAGGCAAGGAGACAAACATGATGGTGCCTCTAAGGTACTATTGCTACTTGCTGGTATTCATGGCTTCAGGCAAAATAATTTTCACCTGCAACCCTGTCAGTCTGATTTTGAGAGTGCCTGTCAGCTGCTTTGAAATTTTTTTTTACTCCTCATTTCACTTTTTGCTAATTTTCTCCACACTCGTAGGATTCAGTATTACATTCTCATTTTTGTGGAAGACCAAACTCAACCAAATGAACTGCAGATTGTACAGACATTTTTTTTTTTTTATGTTATTGTCTGATTTAAAAGCTTTACCAGTCAAAATTAATTTTATAAGATGCATTATACACTAATGTAATCAATGTCCTGTTGTAGGTGTTTACAACCATATTGTAGGCTGAACTTCTTTCTGACATCAAGGGTGTATTTGGTTGACTTTATTAAATTAACCATCATTACACACTCTGCTGTTCATCAGAAAAAACATCTGTCAAATGCTTTTTTCATTTTATAGTAATAGGTGCTAAGGAGATAATATTTAAAGAAAATTTATCAAGTATCTAAATACTGTAAAGTACTTTAATATGAGGTTTATATAGTTGCAACAGAAGAAACAATTGACAGAAGTCTCAAATGTTTTACTTTAGTTTCAGTTTTCCCTCTGGTGGGAAGCTGTCAGTCCTTAGTCTGCAGCAGCTCCAAGGCTGCTGTCTGTTCATTTCTGGTGACTTTCTGCTAGGAGGTGGTGGGGTGGTGATCAGAGGGCTGTGTGAAGGTAAATATCCAACATTGCTACAGATTGTAACATGGGAGTCTCTCATGCCTCAGCCTTTCCCTGGTAAGTCTGCTGCAGATCTTTAGTATCTTTAGGTTAGTCTGTGGAAGGGGAAGGAAAAGTGTTTACTCGTGGGTTGAATTGTTTTCTTTTCCTTAATACTACAATCAGTGATTAGAGGCTGTGTTGTATTAATTGGCAATAAACTATATTACTTAAAAATTTGCTGAATTAAGACTGCTTTGATCAGAAAGAGAGTTGAATAGATTTTGACAATGTGGGAGGAAAATGGGAGTTTTACACTGATTTCTGAACCAGCTTTTAAAATTACTTTCTTAAGAAAAAGAACAGAAGAAAATTAATTTTTTCATAGGTTTTTTTACCTGGGAGGAAATGCTTAACAGGTGACTCTTAAATGTTTTTTTTACACCTATTGTTGGTAAAAAACAACTCCAAAAAACAACCAATCAAAAAAAGATTAAAAACACCCCCTAAACTGCCACAGAAATAACCACCTAGTTAACCATTCCTTTTTTTTCCCCCCACATCTGAGCCCAGTTTGATTACTATGGATTTCAGTACAGCAGAAGCAAGCAAAATTAATTCTAACTATCCACGTTACAAAGTTATTTTTCTTGTTACATAAATAGTAACATTCTGTTAGTGTATTAGATCAGTCTTGAAAGCCTTAATAGAAGTTCGTATACCATCTATTTGGTGGATAACAAGGATAGATTAAAATGTGTGATCTTTTTATAGGCACAACTCTTGCACCCTATTGCAGACATTAGTGTTGTAGTTAATATTTGTCATCTATTTTCCCCAGATGTGTCCCAGGAAACAATATGTAATCTACTTAAGTTTTTTTAACTCTACTCTTTTAACACCTTGCATGAAGGTTTGCAGTATGTCTGGGTTTTCTTTAGTTGTTTTAAAAAGTCTTAGAGCAGAAAGTTCAGGCAGAGTTACTCACTGATAATGTGCACATCATCTCGATGAAGAGTATCTTGCTCAAGTGTAGATGTGAAACACCTTCTCTGCCTTTTAACTTCACCTTTTGTTTTTGAAACACGAATGTTGCTCAACACCAAGTAGCTTTATCGTATAATTTACTGTTTTTTAAAGTATATTTCTTAAGTAACTTGGGTATGTCTGATTTAGAGGAGGGGGGATGAAACAAGCTGGTGTTTTTGGGTGGTTTTGCATTCGTTTTACTTTCTATTTAACTGCCTGCTTGAGCTCTGTAGTTCTTGAATAGGAATTCTTTTATAGAGGTGTGACTTTCGGTTTGCAGTTTCTGTGGGCTTTACACTGCAAGTTTCTCCATCTGTTACATAAACTTCAAAGGCTGCATTGTGCCTCAGAACCTTCACATGGACTGCCTTAGAGGTGACTTGTAAAGCTGATTGTTGCTACTGCTTCTGCTGGTACTATGAGAGGTAAAGTTAATTTGTATTTTCAGCTCCTAGGAGCTTCACATATAGTCCAAACTGTGTTGTGCTAGATGCTATACAACCTAAGTCCTGCTGGGCTTTCAGCAGCCTGCAGGTTGCAGACAATGGCCCACCTAGTAGATTGGGTAGATTTGGGGGATAAGCTTCAGCAGGAAGAGTTACCCACTTAGAGTAACTATCCATGCTGGTGCTTCCTCTGTGGCTCTGATCCCTGCCTGCACAGACAATTATTTTGGAACAGTAACTGCCCACATAAGATGCTGGCCTCAGCCATGGGGGCTGTGAAATGGACCTTCAGGGTGTGGGGAGGTGGGAATGTGTTTGAATTGGAAGGGTGACAGAATACCCTCTGCATAGGGTTAAGGTTCTGGGGGCTGAAGCAGAGGGTGGTGAGGGATATAGGTGTATGTCTTGTTCTGCACCCATATGCAGGCTGCTGGCCTGGTTCTGTCTCTATGCCTGGTGACACTGTTGGCACTCAAACAATACAGATTGAGAGTCCTTGTTCAGGTGCTGTACAAAACCAAATGCAATTTTTTTCAGTGTCACAGTGGTCATGCACAAGTTGTCATGCCAGTTTTTAGTATTCCCACATAAAAAGACATTCAGAAGACTTAAAATAATTGCTTCTGAAATGCCCCAGCTGTGGAAATTTTGTCTATTTAAGAATAACAATGAGACAAATATAAATTATGTTGAAAAGATTAACACCACAAGAAGCTTTGGACTGTGCTCCTGCTTTTGCAGCAGCTTTACACAGATCACTTCAGTTCAGTAGATGAAAAACAAATTTCAGTCCCTTGAGTCCTCACTACTTACACCACTAGAAGTATCTATGGAAATGTCCAGGCATCATTGCTACTGAGACATCTTTTGTACACAAATTGAGGTTTTCTGGAAGTCATAAATGCAAATAATGGTAACACTGCCACTTTCTGATAGGGTGTAGTGGCTCAGGAAGACTGGGAAAGATACAGGGTCTCAGGTGCTTCTTATTGCTGACCTTGTTCTTTTGAGCACTCTTATTCCCTTCCAGCAAGTGGAAGGTGCTTATCAATTTAGATAACAAAGCAGGATCAAACCCTGAGTGCTTTTTAAAAGATGTTGCTCTGCACAGATGTATTTTTTTGCTTGATCTATTGTATCTGTATATACAATGTCTGTATATATTGACTTGATCAAGAAAAGAATCATCTGAAGTAAAAAGAACTCCATCTGAAGTAAAGAGAACTGAAAAAAGACAACATGAAAGAAACTGCTGCAAATGAAAGGAAAACTGACATTATTTCAGTTATATAAACAAATTAAAAAAACCCCAACATTAAGCATATTAGGTGACAGGAGTTGGACTCAAAGGGATGTACTGAGGTGATTTAATAAATCCCCTCTGTTTCCTTGTTGCTTTTTCAACATCCAGGGTGTGTAAAGCAACTGTTTGAATGTAACTGCAGACTTTCTGTTAGCACTTGTTTATTACAAGTCCTACACTCCTTGTTAATCCCCTTCTGTCTTCATCACTCTCCACCTCTTCAGTTCCTTCTCCATCTTCCGGGTCTCTTGCAGCCTTTCTTTTTCTTTGTTTTGAAAGGCTTCTTGAAAAACATATCTGTTGTAGAATCCCTGCATGCAATTCTGTAGTAGATTTTTGCCCTTGGAGATGAGGGGAATTGTGCTGTTCACAGAACACTCTTTTTGATGATTTATACAGCAAGGAGATAGGATGCATTGTTTCGCACCACAGGATGATTTCAGGAGTATATTGTTGCCATTAAGCAATAAAAAGTTTTATATACATTGAGCAGTCTTTCACAAGTGTTTCTGCCAAATTAGAACAGAATCTGGGTTCCAGAATAGGAAAGACTAATTTGCAATGAAATAACCTGCTTTGAACACATCAAAGGCAGTGAGGCGTTAACCTTACCCCTGTAATTCAAGCTATAAAACTTCATGGATTTGATTCAAACTGTTATAAAAGATATGCTTAATATATGCATTGAGGATGTCCCTCATAAATGTTAACCAGTACCATGGCCAGACCTCGGGGTGTCACTTGGTTTTAGTAATAGCACAATAGCCAAGGTACCTATGTTTGAGATGAAGTTTTTTTGCTGGCAGAAATACTTATTCTTTTTGTCCTCTATTTTGTGGCTCATGACCACTTGCAAGTGTCTAGAAAGTATCACTTGACTGTTATCTGCTCTTCAAAGGACTTAAGATGCTCCTGTTCATCTTTATCTCTCTTTTCCACCCTGTCTCAAGGGTTTGCAGCTTTTGACCTTCTGCCATAGATACCACATTTGTTACTGAGAAATGATGTGACTGCAAAGAGAGAGCCTTTTTGTCATCTTATGAATTAGGTATCCCTGAAATTTCAGCAGGCTAGAATTTGAGGTCTGGAGAGGATGTTTCTCTCTCTTCAGCACCTTCAGCCTGGTGTCAGTGAGTGTCAGTTGTTTGTTCAAACAGCGTTTTGAAGTGGTGGTACAGGTTAGATCAAATGGGCTGTATTGCCACAGAAAATACTGAGAGCAGAAAAAAAGAATGTGGAAAATAGAATAGTCCTTAGATAGGCCTTCTCTTAGAATAGTCCTTAGGTAGGCCTTCCCTTAGCCTTGTTGTGGGGTTTGTTGTTTGTTTGTTTGTTTGTTTTTTTCCCTTCGTTTTTTGTTTTTGCTGTTTTTGATTTTGGGTTTTTTTCGTCCTTGTGACAGAGCTCTTGGCTGGAGAACAGAAGAGCACGAACATCTTTTCAGTGGAGAGCGGACAGGGTTAAGCACTGAGATCAAAGGGAAGGAGTAGGCTGAAATCTTCCATTGTTGAAGATCAGGCTGCACCCTTCCATGGCTGGCTGATCAAAGGGAGTGCTGCTTCAGGAGACTGCTGGGGCAGGAAAAACCTTTCCCTGTATCCCTTCAACTTTCAGGGCAAACCCGGCAGGCTTGTACGGGTCGGCTGTGCATGGCGTTTCCTTGTTTGCTCACATCTTGGGGTAATGGCAGCAGGCTGTGAGAAGCCGATGTGCCAGCCTGCATTTTTCTTTCCAAAAGAAAGCTGTGGGGGAGCTGACAAACACCAAGCTGCGAGATTGCATTTGGGTAGCTGGTGATCAGCGATGTGCCGAAGAGTGAGGGAGCGCCGGGTGCTCCTGCCGGGTTGGCAGTGTTGGTTGGAGGAGCTGCTGCTGGCACGGAAACCTCCCATCTGCTGGCAGCCTCCCGGTCCCGCTGTGTGCCAGGCAAAATTTCCTGTACGCCCTCTTCGGCATTTGCTGCTGAAGTTGCTGACAGCGTTGTTGGGACCTCTGAAGAGGTCAGCAGTAGATTCAGACCAATGGTGAGACAGGTTTTGCTCAGGGAGGTCAGGGAGTTGATTTAAGGGCTCTAGGTTTGCAGATGGAATCAGGGTAGTGTAGTACAGTTTGCTTCAGGGATCCTAAACACCCTGAGCATAATGTATAGTTTTGGTTTTGGGTTTTTTAAATTGTGTTTTTGGTTGGGTTTTTTTGTTTTGTTTTTGTTTTTGTTTTTTGTTTGTTTCCCCTATCTGGAGCCTAATAATTGCTCAAAGTGGTGTTGGACAGTACCTGCTGTAATTGCAATTACTAGGCTTCAGGCTTATGAAGAATGCAAAGGCCTATACCTGGCAACAAGTACATATTTTCAGAATCGTGTCCTAGTGGTGTAGCTGAAACGAGTATGTTATTGATCACAAGGTCAGGAGCACTTTGGTAATCCTGGCGTGATGACAAAGAATCATAGAATTTTCAGGGTTGGAAGGGACTTTTAAGATCATCTATTTCCAACCCCCCTGCCATGGGCAGGAAGAGTCAGTCTTAGGGAGACAGAGCAAGTTAAGCCATTGGATATCCTATCAACTTTTTTTCAATCTGAAAAAGTTACACTGTTACACTATTTTTAATTTTTTTTTCCAGCAATGCTGAGTGACGATAACCCTGTGAAGCTGAAAAGTGATTGTTCACCTCCTGTGCAATGGTGTAAGGAGGCTGCACATAAAGATGAGAAGACCAAGCTGGTTTTTAAAAGGTACTCGCAAGTAAGTGTCTTTATCACGGCAATAAAGAGGTCAGTTGCTCTCCCTCTAGCCTGGGCAATTACAAAAAGGATACAAAAGGGGTGAGATTGCCACAGGATCTGAATGGGGAGTTAGGCACACAGCTTTCCCTGGGGCACCAGGGTACTTTGAGGAGCCTCAGCTCTCTCCTAATAGTACCTGTTTTCCCAAGCCAATGCAAGATCTCAGTACTTCACTCACAGGTATTTCCAATCTTTTTTTTGTATCCAGAAATACAAAAATAATACTTTGGTATACTTTGAGGCTTTTGGACAGTCTGATAATTGAAAAAAATTGAAGAGCAGTGGATGTTTAGTGGGTATTTTTGGAAGGGTATCCCCTCATACTAATTGCTAATGAAGATTTCTGGAATGCTACATCACAAAATCTTTACTCCATTGTTTGTAGCTTAACATCAAGTTGGAATTTAAAAGTGTGTGCTAGTCTATGTCCAGAACCATATTTTAAACCAGAAAAATTCACTACTCTGCCCTTCTGCCATATGAATGCTTAGGTCTTAAAGCTTAAAAAAAAAAAAAAAAAAAAAAAAAAAAAAAAAAAAAAAAAAAGCCAAACTGTTGCATCCCCTGGCATTGTGAGAACCTGAATGGTGCAGCCCCAGCTGTATCTAGCCATACTTGATAAACCCCTGAAGGAAAACCAGCCTTGTTAGTCTGCTGTGAATCCTCTGCTTCTGCCACTTAGCCAGTTTCCAGAGGATACATCCTAGCATGCTTAATAAAGGTTTTAGACCCTTTATCACTGCAAAATTTGATTTAGTTAAAGCAGATGTGAGAATGGTGCTGCCTTTCCAGTGGCCACCTTATTTGAAGCACATACTGCTAACTAACTGCCAGGATTGTGTCTATTATCTCATATGGTACAAGGATTTTTTTTTGTTTTTTAAAGTCTTGCAAACCCGTATTAACCTCATCTGAAAGAGTTTCCAGAAGCACTGAATCCTTAGCAGGTTGTATATTTCTTTAAGATGTATAAACAAATGTTCAGTCCTTAGGAAACAATAGGACATGAAAATCAATATGTAAGCTCAAACTACATGCTTGAGCAACACCACAACTCTAAATAAATGATGATGGCATTTTTGCAACTCAGTTTAGACATGAAATGAGCCAAGCAAATATTTGGAAATCAATAATAAGATTCCTTAGGAATGAAAAACAAGTATATAAAAAAATACAGTCTATCTTGCTCAGTTTTAAAGTTTTTTTTCTTCTGCATGTTTTGAGGATGCAAATAATTAAATTAGGCTTCTCCAGACAAACCTGAGTATCTATATTTTGCATTCTAGCCTACCACTGAGTTGAAAATTTTCCTTCTGAGTGGTGGCCATTGGCCCCAAATCTTGCAATTCAGTGTTCCATTATTTTTTAACTTGTTTCAATATCAAGTCGCCCTTGCAAGTGGGGAAACAAAGGTCACTTTTGGTTTCTGTCTGTGAGGAAAGCTGTGTGACCCATCAGTGATGCATTTATATGGTGCAGGCATAGAACTGCATATATCAGGCTGTCAACATGCTGCATTTTCCTCATCAAAGCATCTGTATGTTTGTACTTCCCTGCAGGTAGCTCTAAAGACTTATGAAAGGCTTGTATTAAAAAAAGCAGTATTTTTTCTTGGTTTAAATCAAATGCAGAAATTCACTTCAAGTTCTTCAGTTGTCTTTAACTTGTTTAAAAATACTCATTTAACAGTTGGTGGATTGCTGGAAAAAATATTTTTTGCCTCTCTCTTCTCCTATACCTTCCTGTTTGTTTTCAGACTTCTTGCACTGTTTGTGATTGGAGGCTGCTTCCTTTATATCCTCAAATTACATTTTGGCCCTGAAGAATGTGACAGAACAAAAATGCCATATGTGGACCTCGATCGTGTAAGGGTTGGTATTTTTTGTTGTTTTTTTTACTTCAATAAAAAAGTTATTAATTGGCAATACCAAGAGTTATAAGAAGTAGAATGCTGAAATTATCCTGTGGGAGAAAATACATTTTGCTTCATTGCATGCCATTGAACTTGTGCTTTTTGTTTCAGCTGACATTTCTTTTCTCAGTAACATGGTCTTGCTTCCTGGCAATCACCACTTTTAAGCCAGGCAAACCTAAAGACTGTGTTGGTTGCCATCTTGTGATTTATTTTGTTTGTGTTAGATGCAGGGGAAGGAAATATCATTCTTCTTTGGTTAGATAGTAACTGATTGCAAAATGTTTGGGGCTGTTAGCTGATTTACACTAATTTTTCCTGATTTGATGCACAACTCTGAGCGTTAAAAATGCAGCATTTCCAAGGATGCTTTGAGTCCTGCTAACAAAGTACAGCATGAAGTTGCTCAGTTGTGCTTTACCCCTAGAAGAAATGTGGTGTTTGTACCCAGACTTGCAGAAATCTTTGCAATGTGGCAGAGGATTCTGGTGAACAATCTTCTTTTAAGAAAATCCAAAATAAAAGCCTCACAATTTCTTTCCTTGTGCTCCCAGATAAATACTTACTTCCTTTTCCTTAGTAGTACAGAAGGGGAAATGAGTTAAGACTAGATTTGAATCTAGTAAAAATGTTCCCAGACAGCTCATTTTTACTTATCTCTTCATAGCATAATTTATTCTTTAGAAAAGCTCCTATCTGGATTTAAGTGTCTGGATGGAGGATTCCTGTGCAGGTTTTCACCCTGTACAGGTTTTTATCCGATTTTGAGTGAATGCTTTAAAATGTCTTGCATTTCCACGTTTAAGCTTTCCTTACAAACCTGTGTGTTTGCTGCCCTGTTGGTAGCAGCTGGTGGGTTGCACTAGGAGGGCTTTGGCTCTTCCTGGGGTTTCCTGACTGACATCATGGATGTTTTGTTTCAGAGGGCACAGCAGTACGCCAGCGCTGCCCTGCGGGAGCCGTGCCGCCCTTCTTACGCGAAGAAAGCAATGGGGAAGCTGTTTGCAGAGAAATACAGCATGGACATATCTCCCTTTGTAAAAAAAAATATAAATGAAGATGAAGCTTTATTTAAATACGAACCTCCTTTTGGATTTCACAAGTTCTTTGATAAGCTGAAAAATCTCCTTGAACTCTTACCTGAACATGATTTACCGGAAGATTTGAAGTCAAAACACTGTAAACGTTGTGTTGTTGTTGGCAGTGGTGGAATTCTTCATGGATCAGAGCTGGGGCACTTACTGAATCAGTTTGATATTGTTATAAGGTATGTATTTTTAATTTAAAGATTCTGGCTACTTCAATTTTACTTTGAGCCAACTTTTTTTTTTTTTTTTTTTTTTTAAAGGGGAAAATGTCTCCAAAATTTTATGCAACTTAAAACAAGTTCTGAAAGTGCTTTTAAAAAACTTACTTGTGACTAGATGGAATTTCTAGTCTTAGGAGCAAAGTAGTCATGTTCAGAGACAGGAACTCAGTATAATTATGTGTGGATTTCAGATAGAAAAAAAACCCCAACATTGGCAGAAAAGAGACAGAAGCCAGTGAAATAATAGAAAAATAGGTAATACTGGTTTTATCCATTGATACAAATAAGTTTTCAGAGGTAAGTTCCAGGACTCACCTCTGCCTTTTTCCCCTTGGTTCATTGGGATGCTTGTTTGAAGGATTTTTTTTTTTTTATAACAGCTATTTCAAACATAATAAAAAGTAATTGCTGTTTCAGTATGCAGTTTGTTTACACACTGTGTAGCATGCTTATCTTTCCTTATCTTTACAAACTCAGTGCATACTGCCTATGTTTACATGTGTTTTATCATGTCTAAATTAAATTAACATATGCCTTATGTTTGAGCCTTCTGAATATTACTATTTGAGCTCTTTAAGTTGCTTTCTAGGTCTTTCTAAGCCTTGCTCTTAAAAAAAAACTTGATACAGTGAGACTATCTCTTATACAAAGGTAGACAAACTTGTTAGTAAGTGGAGGGGTAGAGAACTTTCATTGGTTCTCTAAAATTAGGGCTGGCAGCATAAGGTGACTTTTCTGTTGATATAGAAAAGTTTGCAGAACTGGTGGAGCTGGATGATGCTGTTTTTGTCAGCACTGTGCTAACATCTGAAATGTTTTTTGAGCTGGAATGATGGAAACCCACTGGATGCATTACATTACATTGAAGGGGTAGTTTGAATACCTTTGTAATGTGTGTGTATTTATATATATATATATATATAAAAGATAACACAGTTAACTTTAAACACAGTTAAAGTATGTTTTCTTTCCCTTTTTTTTTAAGTCTCTCTGGGCTGGCACAAGGCACTGAATAAGAAATTTTGCAATTCTGTTTTATCAAGCTTTTCTTCTTGAAGTTTTGCACTTGTGCCAGTTAATACAGAAATAGAATTGGCTTCCTCTCAAAGATGAAGGATGGATGAGTGTTTGAGGTGGAGATCAAGGAGGTACTGGGAAAACACTGTACCCCACTCTGGTAAAAAAAAAACATGTGAGCCAATACAAGTTTTTTTCTTAGTTTCTGATGTTTTAATAAATTAATGTAACCCATGCTTATTAATGCAGTTTCTCTCTGTTGTGGCTTTGGATTTTTTTGTTAGGTTAAATGATGCACCAGTTCAAGGATACACAGATCATGTTGGTAACAAAACTACAATAAGGATGACTTACCCGGAAGGAGCCCCCCTTTCTGAGCAGGAATACCCTCCTGCAAGCTTGTTTGTGGCTGTTTTGTTTAAAAGTGTCGATTTCAACTGGCTCCAAGCAATGGTGAAAAATGAAACATTGGTATGTGACATGGCAGCCTTACACACCTGTCATTGAGGGGTTGTTTTTTGTTTTTTGTTTTTTTTTCCTTCTTTTTTCTCTAATGCTTAAGTAGCTGTCTGATCTGTTACTTGTGTTTTTTTATACTGAGAATCTTTTATGTAACTTTGTGGGATTTTTAGCTGTGTCTCCTAGTTACAGTTTGTACTGCATTCCTGTCCAAGCCCTGTGCGTGCAGTGACAAATTATTTTTCTGTAGATTGTGGTGGTTTGCACCAAGCTACATGACATGAGTGTTTACAAAAGAGGAATTAGGTTTAAGTGATTTGGTCTAGTCTGCAGGCCCTGAAATAGAACCATAAAATCATTTTGGTTGGAAAAGACTTTTAAGATCAAGTCCAACTGTTAGCCCAGCACACTTCCAAGTCCATCACTAAACTGTGTCACCACATCTACACCTTTTAAATCCCTCCAGGGATGGTGACTCCACCACTTCTCTGAGCAGCCTATTCCAGTGCCTGACAACTCTTTCAGTAAATAAATTTTTCCTCTTATCCCATCTAAACCTTCCCTGGCACAACTTGAGGCCAATTTCCTCTTGTTCTATCACTTGTAATAAAATTGCACATAGAAATGAGATTCCTGGATGCCAGTCCAATTTTTTTTAACAGCTAATGCATTGCTGCAGTAGGCATACACACAGTTAATGTGTAATTGAAGCATTGCAGCTGTTAGTTCACATTTGTCTGTGGTTCCAAAAATTAAGAGGTTGAGTTATTTCTCACTGAATATTTAAAGAAGTGCAGAGATTCCTGAGGAACTGATAGGAGGGTTCCATGTTTTCAAATTCTCTAAGTGGTTTTCACCTCTTTCAATTTGCAGGCAGATAATTTCTGCAAGTTTAAAACCAGTAGCTAGGTTTCTCTGACCACAGATTGAAAACAAGTGCTTTAAATTATTGAGAGACATTTAGAAGTAAGCCTGTCAAATATTTTAATGGTTTGGTATTTGCTAGCTCAGGTACTCCAATTTCCCTTCTTAATTCTGTGATACTTGCAACATGAGAGCTTATAGAGGAGTCTTTAATATTGACCATGACTGTCTGCTGTTACTTCAGAGAGTGTGTGCAGGGAGCATGCCTTGTTTTGAATAATCTGAGTAGTCAGGATCAAGATTGAAGTATGCACTTTATGAGAGGAGTATCTTTGCTTGTTTTGCATGGCTTAGGAGCAGATCCCACGTTCTTCCTTGCTCTGGTGTTTTGGGAATGGATTTGGCCATGAGTATACAGACAGTTCACTGTAGGGCTCAGAGCACAGTGGGAAGATGGGGCCATAGCAAGTGAAATTTGATCAGCTCTATAGAAGCTTGAACTGTACCTTAAGGCCTGTTAAAAAAAATGCAGGTCTGTGTTGCAGCTATGCCAGTTTTATCTTTTGCTCAGTGTTACCCATTGTATGGAAAGACTTGTGAAGGGAGCCTGATACAGTTTTGTTATTTCCATTAGCATGTGTCTGACTGACTGCAAGTGGCATGAAATCAGAATCTAGCTCTCTGATTCTTGTGTAAATCTTCTTCTGGAGTGTTACATTTATCACTAGGTGGATACTGTCAAACAACAGCTGTTCACTTGAAAGCCTGAGCAAAATTGTTTTAGATCCAGTGCTTGCTTCAGGATGCCTGTTTGTTTGGAAACCATGGTTCCCTTTCCCATTTCTTTAAATACTGCTGCCTGCTTAGCTGTGCTGTGGAAGGTCCAAAGAACCTTGTGGATTCTGGTGGATATTTTGACTGCTTAAACACAAAGTGCAATCATATATTCAGAATAAACAACTTTCCCCCTGCTCTCCCCTCTGCACTTCCAAATACTTAAAATAGTTCCTCTTTTGGGTCAGTTACTTGAGCTGTTCTCTAGTATTCCTGAGCCCAGCTCAGCTATAAACTGTTTCTCAGAATCCCTGAGGAATTCTAGCTTATGTACTCTCTGCTGTACACTTTGTGGTCTCAGTTTCACTTACTGAACTATTTTTTTTTCTTTCTTTTAGCCTATGTGGGTGCGACTCTTCTTTTGGAAGGAGGTTGCTGAGAAGATTCCCTTTACATCAAAGCAGTTTCGGATTCTGAATCCAGTCATCATCAAAGAGACAGCTTTGGACATTTTACAGTTCCCTGAGCCTCGATCAAAATTCTGGGGTTGGGATAAGGTAAGAAAGAAACCATAAAATTCAAAATAAAATAAGAAAACCAGGCCAGTCTAAAGCAGCTTTCCAACTACTGGAATTGCTGTGTATGCCAGTATGCTCTGTAGCAACTGATGGTTGTATCCTCCCTCTATGTACTTCACTGAAGCAAGAGCATGGAGTGATGAACTGCCCAGTTTAATTATACACTGCATTTTGATGTTCATGACTTGTTTGAGAAATTGAATGTCTTGAACTTGTCTCTTGAACTATGAAAAATACTGAACAACCATCATCTTTTAACTTTTTGTGTAAAAGCATTTAATGGTAGTCTACTGCCCAAATATTTGAAAGATCTCTGCACATTTCTGTATTAAAATGATATAACATACCAAGCTATGTATCTCTTAGTTGCATTGCAGTGTACTTGCCTTCTTCAGGTTGTTCAGTGAATGTCATATTCTGAAGAATACTGTTAGCCTGTTGCTAAGGACTGCAGTTAGTGTACATCAGGAAGTGTCTTTTGACTGCATCTCAGTAGGTTGATTGTCTGGAGTGAGGGTTCACTTGGAGTTTAACTACATAGTAAGAGGGCATCTTGCCTTCACAGGAAAAAAATTCAGACTTGACAGCTGAAAGTCTTGTTACATGTGAATACTCAAGTTGTATCAATATTTGACCCACAAGTTTTTAGTTTTACATGATCATTTAGTTTAAGCTGTAATTAACTTCATCTATAATTGATTGCTTACTTGATTTCCATTTTCAACTGAGGGGAGGGAACAAACAAAGCTGTTACATTTTGTGAAGTGTTTTATCAAACTGCCAAAGGAGAATATGTTGGAATTCAGCAGTCTTCTTTTTCCCCCCTTTTTAGAACGTACCAACAATTGGGGTCACAGCAGTTGTTCTGGCCACACATTTATGTGATGAAGTGAGCTTAGCAGGATTTGGATATGACCTCAATCAACCCAGCACACCTTTGCACTATTACAACAACCTCTGCATGGCTGCCATGAATGGACAAACTATGCACAATGTGACAAGTGAAACACAATTCCTGCAAAAACTGATCAAAGAAAAAGTTGTCAAAGACCTCACTGGTGGGATACATTGTGAATTCTGCAGCAAAGACAGCTAGTGATTGAAAGGAGGCACGGTTTGGATTTGTTACATTTCCAGAGGTTCAGCTGGAACAATCTTTTCAGTGTCTTAAGTAGTAATTTAAAACCTGTATGAAATGGACGTGGAATCTCTGCTGCCTTTTTAAATGTCAGGGTTTTTTGACTCGTAAATTTATTTTGATGTCAGATTTTACTTTGCACATTTTTGTGGATAACTACATAAAAGCAACCTAGAGTTGACAGAGATCCATTTAAAATATTTCATGTTTTAAGTTGCCTGAAGTAAAGTGGAGTTTTTGTTTTCAGGTGTCTATGGTACACACAACACTAACCTGAGTTGTCTAACAGCAAACGAGTTATTTTCCACTGAACCAGTGTCTTTGTTGGTGCAATTCTTGGTGTAGGACTCCTTTTCATGCATGCCATGAAAAGAAAGGTGTATGCATCTCAGGTCTTTCATTTCTTGCAGCCTGAGTGTTGTGTTTCCCCCTCAAATGTTAATATCCTCTTGCTTTTGTGCTCATTTTTTGGGGGGGTGGAGGAGGAATGCAGGAGTGGAGGCGAAGGAAAAGGAACTGTTGTGGCAACAACTGATTAATAAGTACTTTGGTGTTCCTGGTTGATATTAAAATCATTGATGCATTAATGTATTGGGTTAGAATCCTGCTTTATTATGAGGCATGTGTGGACCCAGAGTGCACTACAGGAGGATTTAGCCAATAGGAGACTTTCAGCTGAATCAGGTCTTTTGTCATTTCCTTTCTGTGGGACCCAGATGAATGTCTCTGCCGAGCTGATCTGCAGCAGAGTTCAGCTACTCCCATTAAAGAAGTGGCATTAATACAAAGTCTGCCCTTTTACAAGTTTTTTTGAGTGACTTTAGAATTTCTGGTTCTATAAAACACTGGTTTGCATAGATCTTCCATTTAGCAATAATAGAATCTATGCCTAGGTTAAAATGTCCATTGGTTTACTTAATGATCCTTAAGTAATCAATTACAGATATTGTAACCTCAGTAGTTTACAATGATGATAACCCTTATGAACTCTAGTTCTGGTGTTGACTATTTAATTGAAGAGAGGTAGAGTTGTTGGTTTTCAAGGATCAGCTTTTAAGTCAGCAGTTGTGGGTGAGTGTGTGTAAGTTAGGAAGGAAATCACTTTGAGAAAGTAGTATGATCTTGTAGCAAGGTAGGTAAGCACTGAAAGCAGCATACTTCAAAAGAAACCAAAATGATGTAGATAAATGTTCTTGTGACTGGAAATCAGTGCATTGCAAAGAAACTGGACTGAGCAAATTTGCCAGCAGGTTTGGTGTTTATTTTCATTTTGTTACTAGCAGACTAGTACTAGTATGACTCTTTGCACTGAATAGTCTGTTACTCTGTCTAC
Organism: Florisuga fusca; assembly: GCA_038090715.1. Taxonomy (NCBI): domain Eukaryota; kingdom Metazoa; phylum Chordata; class Aves; order Apodiformes; family Trochilidae; genus Florisuga; species Florisuga fusca. The sequence continues at coordinate 18,829,478 of JAAWXA010000013.1, forward strand.
AGTATGTGCAAAATGCTTTTTTTGGGGAATGAAAGCTTGTTATCAAATTGATCAAAGATTGGCTTAGAAGCATTATTGGTGGTCATGGACTCTCCACACGGTGAACATTCACATTTTTTTTTGTTAGGGGGCTAAGACATGGAAGTACTTGTAATTTTACATTTTAAATATACTTGGGAAAGCAAGAGTAGGATGGCTGGAGGTTTGTTTTGGTGTGGATTGTTTTGTTTGTTTGTTTGTTTGTTTCTTCCCCATACAGAGAAGTTCTAATGAACTGTAATGTTAGGACACAGGAGCAGCAGACTGGTTCTGGCCATTATGTGATAAAGGCAGCAATAAAATGACATCTGACCATAAATCATAACTCTGAAGAAAGATGTGGACCTCACCTTTTGGAAGTCCCACGTGGCTGCATGTCCTTGAAAGCCAGTTGTGGATGATGAACAATTTGAAACTCAGATTCTTGTCTGTGGCACTGCTTGTGTTTATAGCAATAATATTAACCTAACTTCTCCTCCTCCATGAAACACATTAATTTTTGTACTAGCAATAAATTTCTAGTCTGTTTTTCATGTAAGTATAATAATGATATTGTTTAATTTAAAGATATTTCATGTGTGAAGAGTTTTATACATAGTCTTTTAGTTAATATATTAAAATACACTAATTATTTTCTCCTCATATTTAAACTGGAAGATAAGTACCTTAATTTAATTTGGTATTAGTGGAATTTTGGAAGATTTCAGAACATGTATGTTGGGAGGACATCATGAACACACCAAGAGTACATGTTTCAGAGCACTTGCTCCTTCACCAGTTTGCTTTTCTGAGTAACTTTAAAATAGTCACTTTATTGATGTAAGTGCCAATAGCTTTTCTGGAGTTGCTGTACTTACTGTCAAGTTTCAAATTATGTTGCTGTAGGATTAGGTTGTTTTCCCAGCAGTTTTATGGCTTGTGATAAAACATTGTTCTCTGTGGTAGTGTGTACTGCATTGAATATACCTGCACAGACTCAACCATCCATGAAATGGCAGCAAAGTTCAGGTTGCAAAAAGCAATAAACTGATGAAACCACTTTCTACCTATGTATCTGTCTCACAGTTTGCAGTTTGTTCTTACTCCTTTATTAAGGATTTTACTTGAATTATTGCACCAATTTAAAGTTGTGATGCAGTTCCCAGCACTGAAGGAAAGAGTTTAGTGGCCAATGATAATTCTTCCTCCTTTTATTTATGCTTTTTTAAAATACCTGTCAACAGAGCTCTATCTCTCTGGTGCCTGGAAGTGGGAATCTGTTTCTTCAGGTGGATGAGAATATTTCAGTCTGGGCTGTAGCACTGGCCTTATACTTGAGGCTGTGCCTCCCTCAGTGGTGAAGGCAGGCAGCATGCAGCCTGTGGGCTGTGCTTCAGTCCTGCTGGGGGTGAGAGAACGAAGAGCTGTGTGTGCCTCTGGGTTTGTTGGGTCACAGATCTTATGCTTTGCAAAGAATCTGCATCCTCCCTTGCAGATGTGGCTTAATGGTGTGTGTTTAAAAAAACAACGAAGAGCTTGGGAGCTGTGATAAAGCCTTTGTGTTCCTCCTTGGAATTTTGCTTTGTAACTCTCTGTCACAGGCATGTGTGTGTCTGTCTTGGTCTGATGCTGCTTTTTTTCCATGGTTCCTGTGCAGGCAACACAGCTTCCACTTTGTCCTCTCTTGAATTTAGAGTGGTTGTTAAGTGCTTGCATCATCTGTTATGCTTTATGCTTTCAAGTGAGATAAACAGAAAATGTCTGTTAGGACTGAACAATTCTGCAACCTTTTTGGATTTAGATAATTTGTGAAGCTGCTTTTTCATTCTTTCAGTGTGTTCAGACTCGTATGTCCACTCAGGGAACAGCAAAGGAGAGGAACAGAATATTTGCTTTGGCTACATCTGATTTGATCAAACAAATGGGAAATTTGAATTGCCACTTCAACTTCATGGTGCTGTTTTTCAAGTGTTTGTAGGAGTCCTGCACTCAGCTGTCTTGTCTTCAGCTGGAGACAAACTGGTGTCAGCTTGGAAGAGCACCATGGGTAAGGTTATAATTTTGTTTCCTATGATGCCAAGAACATGGCACAGCAAAATTGCAGGAGACACATGGAGACACTTGGATGCAGAGAGGGAAAGTCCCCATAAGTTTTGTTAATCTCTTCAGCTACTTGCCTCCTCCAGTGGATTAACCCTTTCTTCTACCCAAGCACTTGTGCATTACCTCTTTGTGGTTTAACAAAAAAAGGCCTGTGACTGAATCTTGACTGACATTCTCATACCTGATAACACTTGCAATTTCCAGCTGGTGAACTGGAATAAGAGCTTCTCACATTTGGAAGGTTGCAGGTGGTTTTACCTCCCTTTGGGGTCATCTGCCTGGTCATTCATTTTCCCAGCCTGCCTCTCTTGTGCTTGGGCCAAAACCAACTTTTTTCCAAGCTCCTACGTATGCCTTGGAGGGGAACAAAGCTTTCTTGTTCACTGCAGCCACTGCTGCTCCCTCCTCATGGGCAGTGAGGAGTCCTGCCTGTTGGGAAGGGATGCTTCCAACTGCACAGGATGGCTCCAGCACTGATCCACCTGATCCCTGGAGCTGTTCCTTGGAAAGGGACTACCACAGGTCAGCAGAAGCACACTGGGCAAGTTGCAGAAAAGGGAACAATTTTTTTTCCTCTCATCTTTCTGACAAAGGAAAACTAGAAATACAAACAGGCACTGCAGAGCCAAGCATTGCATGCTTTCTTCTCAGCCATCCTTTCTTTCCTTCTGTAGCTAAAATAATTATTCTGTAGTTCAAGGAAGACTTGAGCCCCAGCTTAGGCCTCAGTGTGCAATCTGGACCTGAAGGGAAGCAGTTCCTGGCATATTTCACCCTTTCTCCAGCCTGTTTCTACCTAATCTCTGCTTTAAAAAAATCAGTTTTCACACAAGCTGGATTTATTTCCCCACAACCTTGGGCTGAGTTAAGGCTGAGAGGATATGAGGACCTGTGGACCTGTTAAAGAAGCTGTGGAGCAGTTTTTCCTCAGCAAGAGCTGGATTATTGCTCATTTTTTTCCCTTGCATCCATCTGGTTCTGCCTCCTTATTTTAAGCAATCAGTATTTTGTGGGGTTTATGCTGTTTTACTCTCTTTCTCTGCCACCTTGGGGACCCCTCTGTGTTGCAGGGGGTGTGGTGTCTCTGTGGACTCTTCTTGAGACTGGAGAAGTTTGGGTGGAGATGGTTTGTGCCCAAGGGATGTGAAGGCATTTGCTGGGGGGTTAAGATCCTGCAGCAGGGAGACCCAAGAGAGGTGGGGAGTCAGGGGATATGGTGGGGAGGAGGCTTGGGACGAGCAGGTCTGGAAGGGAATTAAACCAGGACTTTGGTGGTGAGTTGGAGAAGGCAAGAATATACCCACATCTAACCTGAACATCCAAATGCAGCCTTAGGAAAGCCCTTGCAGCAGGACAGTGGCTGCCAGGGTTGACCCACCTGTAGCAGTGCATTGCTGAGCCTTTCAGGCTGCTGTAGCAGGAATGACCATGAAAACTTGGCAAAAAAATTTGGCCAACTTCACCTCTCCACTGAGGAGAGCAGGTGCTGGTGTGAGGCAGCTGGTGTGGTTTCTCAGGGCTCAGTGTTGCTGTATTTGCAGGAAAAGCTCAGGACTTGGGGCTGGGGCAGTTTTATGACCCCTCTGCTGCTTTGTCAGGGGGTTGCAGTTTGCAGGTTATCAAGAGTTGGTCATATCATGCCTTTTTTACACAAAAGCCCCCCAAAAGAAAACTGTTGGTTTGTGCTGGTAGTTGAACACTGTAATTACCACGGGAGCTTTCAGTTTTACGGCTGGGGGAGAGGTCTGGGGTCATTTTGAGTCCTTTTCTGTTTATAGAGCCACTTAATCGGGACAGAGCACAGCTTAGCTCAAAACCCCAAAGAGATCATGAGGGTCTGAAGCCCATCACCGTTTTCCAGGTTGCTTTTATTTGGCTTTTATTTCTAAGCCTTTTCCATCCAGATGGGCTATCCCTTGTGTCACCAGCTGGCAGTTTGTGCTCTCTTGTCCCTGGCTCTGGCCACTGCTCAGAAGCAGCTGGATGAATGACATTTGTAGCTCAGGGAGGCATCTGGGGATATCCTGAGCTGGAACCTCCTGCTGCACAGGGGCAGTCCTACCTGTCCGTGATGATGGCTCACACTTGGGGCTTCCTGAAAAAATTCAAGTATTTTAAATACCCGGGTACCAAAGGGTGCATCCCCATGCCCCACAGCAGAGGTTCACAGATAAAGGCGCCGAATTTTACAAATAAAACAAAGTCGGTGAAGTGGTCCATGAAAAGCAGAGGTTAAGGGGTCTCGCTGTGGTCCGGGAGGTGCAGCCCTGGGCGTTTTTTTTCAGGGAACTCATTTCAGCTCTGCAGGGATGGAAAGGAGAAGCGGTGGCGTAGCCCCATCTAGTGCTTTGGGACGGGTCGTGCTGCTGAGCCGGCAGCCCACAGCCTCTGCCCGAGGCTCTTCAGCTGCACGGCAGCGTTTTGAAGGATGGAAGCAGGAAAAAATCCTTCACCAGTAATGCAGCATGGCTGGGCTGGGTGCTGGAAGGTAAGCCCGACGTGAAGGCTGTGGGTGGGAACTGTTTTCCTTGCCCTGCACAGAAGTGGAGCTGAGGATAAGGACTTTAATCCCATGGCTGAGTATTAAATGTAGTCAGCTGTTGGCCCAGCCACAGTGCAGTGAAAGATAAAACCCAAAGTTGCAAATATCACCCAGGCCCTGGCACTCTCCAAGAGGAACCCAAGTGTGGTTTTTGTTTGGTTGTTATTTTTAATGAGATAACATTTTCTTGGGTTCTAAATACATTTTATTTTGTTTGTGTAGATGTGAACATAGCAAAGCTTGTGTCTAGTAATACTTCTAAATCCTCTTTCATCAAATCATGGAGTTGTTTTGGTTGGAAAAGACCCTTAAAATCATCAAGTCCAACTGTTAACGCAGCACTGCCAAGTCCTCTGCTAAACCATGCCCCTAACACCACATCCCCACTCTAGTGCTGGAGAGCATTTGTGCAAAGAGAACTTCTCCTGCTCCTTCAGCCCAGCCCAGGATCCTGGTGTCTGGAAGGGGTGGGTCAGGATGTGTTTGCAGGGATCAGGGGGAGTCACTGCTTGGCTGTGACACTGCTGCTCCCTGCACCGGCAGCACGTAAGGAAAAAACTCACTTTGTGCTTGAGGCTGATGAAGACACAAATGTGGAGCTTTTCTGCCAAGGCAGAAACTCTTCAGACCTGTCCAAAAAATACCAACATCTTTAGCAGAAATCCTAAACCTCTGGGCAGCCATAACGGGCGAAAGAAGAGTGATGCAGATGAAACCCTCGGCAGCCCTGGCTTTAACCCAGGACACCAGGAATGATGTTTAAGTGTCTTCCTTGTTTTAGAACATGAAGTTGGTGAGCCAGAGCTCATTTGATGGTGGCTGATGCTGCAGCTCATCTGGGTGCTGCTGCATCTCTCTGGTTTTGGCAGATGGCTGATGCTACAAGCAGATGGGGAGGAGATGAGGACTGAGCCCTGGGAGCAGTCTGAGCCCCTGAGTTTGTAGTGATGTTCTGCCACGGTTGTGTCACTTGTGCTGGGTATTCATAGCGAGTGCTCTTCAAGTGAAGACTTAATCAAAATTTTTTTCCAAGTTGTCTGCTGTGAATTTGCCACAGAGATCATTTAGGACCTCATCCAAAGCCCACTAAAATGCAGCTGCTGATTGACTTCAGCAGGCATTGGACCAGGGCTGCGAGGAGCCAACTTTACATAGCAATAAAACACCCCAACACATGGCAGCTCTGCACAGGCTTGGTGCTGTAGGAAGGAAGGTTCCAGGCAGAAACCAAGTGGTTATGTGACTTTGGAGCTGTACCTTCTCACTCGTTAGGGATTTATTAGCACCAAGGTGAAGGCACTGGGTGTTTGCCTGCTGAAATCACCCAAGCCCTTCTGTGTTTGTTAGCACAGGGAGGGTCTTTTCAGGAAAGTGAAGGAGCTGCTCTAGCTGCTCTCTTATTTTTCACTCATAGCTCTGCGTTCAGAAATGTCAAGCACAAATTTGAGGAAAACTGTGTTGGAGGAAAAGCAGGACTTGTGCTGAATTCTTGTTGTATGGAGGTTTGTGGAAGGGAGCAGTCTCCAGCTCTAGAGGGAGTGTTGCTACATATCTTGGGGGTTGCTCCATTTCCCAGGGAGCTGTGCTTAATGCATGGAGATCTGTGCAGCCTGGCTCAGTCTTCTGTGCCACCAGAGAGACTTGGAGGACAAAAAAAATCCTGAGGCCTCCAAAACCATGGCTGGCCAGGATACATGAGCAAACAGAGAGCAGCCAGTCCAGAGGGGATGGTGCAAAGGGTCAGTGGCAAAGTCCCTTCCTCCCTCTGCATCATCCCAGGGGAAGGACAAGATATAATGGACACAAATAGCATCCTGGGAGGTTTGTGTTCAGCAATAAGATTTTTCTAACGTGAGATTAGAAAAGTATCAGCATGGATTGTGCTGAGAGGTCTTTTAGCACTGGAAAGTTTGAAGACTGCATTGGATGAGCTCCAGGCAGGACTGTTTCCCACCATGGGCAAGGGATGGATTTAGCTGCCCCAGAGGGAGGAAATATTCTTTCTGGACTCCCTGTCCTTTTGGTTTGATGTGTGATACTGGACACTGATGTTAGGGTTGCAGTTACTCACCCTTCACCAAGCCATAAAACTGGGGACAGGCTGTCTCCTGGAGCCAACGCTGATGCTGGGGACAGAGATGAAACTGCAAAGCCTTGATTCAGAAGGGGCTGTGTCTCACTCCATCATGGCCAAAATTAAGAGCATCTCTTAGACTGATTTAAAATCTACAACTTTGGAAAAAGCACGTTATTAGCTCACAGAAATTGTTATTTAGTTGGAGATTCATCTTCAGGTATGTTTGAAAACCAGGGCTTGAACTTCTTGAGAGGTGATTTGGAATCTCAGCTTAGGAGAACAAAAGAGGTTCCACATTGTGCAGAAATAAAGGGGAAGCTCAAAGACTGCAGAAAACCTGCTCTCTGCTCTTACCTTTAGCTTCTCTTCCCTCCTGTGAAAACCATGTGTGAAACCTGGAGAAGACAGCTGGAGCCAAGGGATGCAATGGACCTTGACACTGTAAAACCCTTCCCTGCTAAATCCTGCCTGAAACCTGTCCAGGGAGGGCTTGCTCTGAGGCTCATTGCACTCTCAGCTGGCATTTCCCTTCAGCTGCTCCTCACACCTGCAGCTGTGGTGGCAACTGGAGGAGGCACCGTGTGAAACCTGCAGCACAGATGGGGTGGGAGGGGGGGTTGATGTGTTTCGGTCCCTATGCAACAAAGATATCCCTGCACTCTGCGAGGTGTTGAGGTGAGGGGTGAGTTCTTTGCAGGCACAAACTTGCAGAGCCAGGAGCTGCATCGATGGCTGTCCCAGCAGGGTGCCAGCTCACCCATCCACACCCACTGCAGTCCCCGCTGCCACGCCTGATGTCCCTGGAGAATCTCTTTCTGATGTCTGAAAAACCTCTTCTCTTTTTTCTCTGCTCCAAGATTTCTGATCACCATAGCAGTGATGAGAGGAAAAAAAGCTAAGAAAAACATTACTGGTTAAACCACTGGCCTGGAAAAGTCCAGTTTTTTTCCCAGACTCTGCTTATCTCTGACCCTCAGCCTAATCCTCTCCTCTAAAGTGACTGCATGCATACCACTCCTGCTCTTGTTTTTGACCCCATACTATTTGTTCATGGAGCATGCACTTGCCCTTTAGCTGGTCTGTGAGCCTGTTGTGACTCTTAGTAGGGGACATACCCTATCCCTGAGCAAGCACATGTGGCAGGTAATTCTCCTCCCCTCCATTCTGGATTGGTTTGCTTGCTGCTGGTGGTGGCTGTGGTGGGTTATGGCAATGCAATGATGTCTTTTTAGGCCCTTGTTCCAGCTGACATTGCTTGGAGGTCTCACCCTTTTAAACCCTTAAGCCTATTCCTGAGCATATGTGAGCTGGACAGGGAGAATCCCACTGCTCTCCTTCCAAACAGTGCTTCCCAGATCAGCTTTGCTGTCGGTTCTTTTTGCAGTCCCCAAAAGGCAGAGATGCCATAAAATGATCACACCTGGTAGTACAACAGTTTCCTCATGTACCTATGAAGACATTCTGAGGTTGGAGCCAGCAGCTGGCAATCATCAACACGCAGAGCTCCAGATAAAATACATTCCTGTGTGGTTTTTGATCCTTTGGCAGAAAATGTTTCCCAGTGTAAAGCTGCCTTGAAAAGTGTAAGCCAAGAACATCTCATTCCTTAACCAGCAGTGCCAGGCAGACTGCTGCAGATTGCAGGGGTGAAGTGAATGCACCTGGACCACTTTTATTCTGGCTCTGACTTTTCTTCCCATCTGCACCAGCTGTTGGGCAAGACCTAAACGATGCTCAACTCATCATCACACCCAAGGGCTGCATGCAGGAAAGGAATGGGAGCATCACAGGAGGTGTAAGGTGCTGCTCAGGGCATGTGGTCCCTCCTGCTAACAGCAGCTGAAACCCCAAGGTCACCCACAGCCTGGAGTCATCCCTTGTGCTGCCAGCTCCCTGGGAAGGAGGAGGATGTGCAGGTGTTGTCTTGCAGAGAAACAAGGAGGCAGCTTGGCTGTTGAGGCTCCTCATCCACAATACACATCCAGACCTGGGATCCAGGGGGATCTGCAGGTCTGGCAATCAGTTCCCATAGGAGACCCATGGCATACCCTCAGCTGCCTGTGGAGTGCACTAGAGGAGCTTTTAAACAGACAGATTTTTTTCACAGGTCAAATTTTGCTTTTACATGGTCTCTCTCAGCCCTCTAGGTTGGGTCCCAGTTTCTATTCAAGAGCAGTTTGCTTTTTGCTGCTGTGTCCTCAGGCAGGTAGGGCAGGGAAGAGGGGAGGTGGCTGCCACTCAGTGTGATGCCTCTGCTGTAGACTGTATCTGGCTTTCACTTTGTTCTTGAGCAAGATGTTGGTACATTGAATGACAGATATTTCTTTCTGTTTTCTTTAGATTTACTGAAGAAATAAGGATTACACAGTGTGACCTCTGCCTGTTGGTCCCGCAAGCAGCTTATGGCCAATTTTAAATAAATATTACTTATGGGGAGAGTTATAAAATGTATTATAAGTTCATGAACAATGTAAAAATCTGCACCTGGGTAAGGAAGAAAAAAGGTAGGTCATTTCCCACCCTGGTTTGGCCAGCCAGCCCTGGCTGTGATACTTGGTGGGAATCCAGGCTTACTTAATCCTGCTGCTCGCAAACCTTCTAACTTTGGCTTTTGTGGGTACAATTTTAAACACAACCCAGCCTCATCACTAGGTTGGGCTGGAGGGAGATGGAAGACCCATACTCACCCTCTATTGTCCTGCATGTTGTATTTGCTCCACAGCAGAAGTGGTCAGATGTCCTCCCCTGCTCTCAGTGCTGTGATTATACAGCTTGTGCTGCTGAAGCTGCTTTGTGCTTCAAAAAATCAGTCCTGCTAAAAGTCACACATGCCTTGAGGTGCGTTACTTGCTGTTGGCTCTGTCTGTCTTCCAGAAGACAAAGCTGGAGAGATATAAACCAAAAAGGACAAATGGAGTATATGAAACAGGCAACTTCAGTCCTTTGCAGCAGCCAGGAGATTCCAGGTTCAGCTGTAACACTGCAGTCCATAAAAGTTGCTGGGATAGCTCTTATGCTTTTCTCCCCAAGAGAGGGGAAACATTTTTCGCTGTCTTATTTGCTGCTTCTACTGAGGCCAGATGTCCCTGCTTGAATGAGTTTCTTTTGCTTTGCACCCTCAGGTAAACTTCCAATTGATTGCTGCCCAACTCTGTGGCCTTCAGAGCCTGGAGCTCAGCACTGAGATAACTTCCCTCTGGATGAAAAAGAAGGATGAGGAGCTAAAAAGTGTTGGGTGTCTCTTCTTTATCAATTACAGTCTGGTTAGAGAAGTGCAGAGCTCAGGAAAAATCCACGCTGAGGACCTGGCCTCAGCATCAAGGGTTTCCTTTCTGAGACGAGCCAACTGTTGCTCTGCTCTCCAAAGTAAGGATCTCCCACTGCTTTATGTGACTGCATTGTATTTTTTATGTCACACACTTCATTCAAGGGGCATCTGAACACGTTTTGTTTTGTTTTTTTTCTCATGAAAAGTGGAATTGTTTTCTGGAACACATTGAGTGAGTACTGCTGAATCCAGGAGTTTAGGACAGTTCAGAAGGAGGTGAGCTATTTGTATGGATCACACCACCAGCTGTGTCCACACCCCCTGGGGATTATGTTAAAAACTTTGGGAGCAGATTGGAATGGTGCTTTCAGGCCTTAGCTGTTCCCTAGTGCTTGGAGCTTAGGAGGAGACACCCATGTTAGAGAGATTCCCAGATACCTACCTCCTTGATGTAGCTTGGGAGGTGATGCCAGGACAAAACTACCACGAAAAAAACCATGCATAAGGTAAGAATATCCTTTTTCTTTGACTAGCCACCTTCTCCTCCCTTTTGATTCCCTGCTGGTCACATCCCCTCTGGCTCAAAGCACCACACCTGTGAACCAACACACACAAACAAAACCTGTGTGTTTTATGCACTGACCCCACCAATCAGGGAAATATAAAGCAGGAGTGCTCAAATAAAACAGTCAGTATCTGCTGATTAAAAATCCAGGAGGGTCTTTCTATAAATTGTTAGCTGGTTCATCCTGAATAGCTTAGTGTCCTCCTCCCACTGCCCCTGTTCTTGTGGGGTCTCTAAAGCCAGGCAGCACCAGGCCTTGTTAGTGTTTAGGTGGGAGACTTGCAAGAGCTTTGGGTTGTTGAGAAACAAGCATGGGAGGTTCATTAAGTGGCATTTTCCTCTTGAGTGAGTGCTGAACAAGTGCCCATTGCAGCAGCAAATCTCCTTCTTCAGAGCTGTCATCCTGGCACCCAAGAGCTCTCCAGAGCTGAAGGCCCTCTTGGCAGCATCAGATGCACTGAGATACTCTGGGTGCTTGCTAAAGAAGAGAGACAAATGCACAGGACATGGTCCTGCCACCCACCAGTGTCTAATGATGTCCTTGTGCTGCTCTCTTCTGTTTGATAGCATCAAGCTGACAGCAGCTGGTTCTGACCTTTCCTCCAAGGGCTGTTAGATAGCAGGCTCACTCCTCTCACAGCCCCTCTGCACATCTATCACTTGATGCATTCTGAAGGCAAATCATCCATCCTTGTCTATGTTTCCTCCAGGCTTTTCCTTGTGGGCAACATTACTGCTCATTTACACCGATGATTCAGAGCAGAAAAGGGAGAAGATGAGGATGTTCTCCTCATTCAGAAGAAACTTGCACCTGGAGAGCTTCTTTGCTTTAGTAAGCTGGAGGGAGACAAGCAAAGAGATTAATCATGTTGAGGCAAGAGTTTTGCTTGCCAGAAGTTTAGTCTTCTAAACGTTTCTAGTCATATCCTGGAGGTCACCAGAAGCTGCAGATAAATTCAGAACTTGTTGCACAGTAGAATATGGAGCAGGGGAAGGGTTTTATGTTAAAATAGTCTACATTATGTAGGTGCTTTGTTCTATTTTTTAAAAATTCCCATGGTCCTGTGCCATCATAAGAGTCTACAGCTCCAAGAGGTCTATGTGCTGGCTCTGGATGACATGCAGGCAGAGGACACCCAGCACAAAGCATAGAGGTTGGTAACTTTCTCAGAAATAAATAAAGCAGAGGAGAGGGTGGTTCTTGGGTTTCCTCCAGGGTTGGGGACAGCCTGGCCTGATCCTAATGGTTCTGTGACTCCAAATGGTGCATGAGAGACAGGGGGAGGGACAGAAGTTGCAGCTGGCAGTGTGTTCACTGAGGGGCTTCCCAGTGGTGGGGACTCAACCAGAGGATGCCCATTCTGAGGGGCACCAGGATAGCCTGTGTCCACCTCCTGTTTTGGGGTTTTTCCACCTTGGGAAGAAATAAGAAGCCCAATACTAGATTTTCCTTGATTTCATTCTCAGGCTGACATGGGTGGAGAGACTGCAGTGTGATTGTTAAGGACACCACAGAGGTTTTTGGGGGGGTTCCAAGGATTTTTGGCATGGGCACCTTGAGCCGAGGCTGTTTTGTTTTAAAGGTGAAGGTGAGGTCTGGGAGCTGATACCACCTGGCAGAAGGGTTGTGCTGGGATCAGGCTGGCTGTATGTGTTTAATTTTGAGCTGGAGTAAGAGAACTCTGGTGAGTCCTGGGTCAGTGACAATGAAGTCTGGACTCCAGATGTGCAAAGCCTGGCAGGGTGAGACGGGAAGGCTGTTTAGAGAAGAACATTTTGGAAGTCTGGGGGAGTGCACAGTGGGATGCTAGATCTCAAATTAAATCTCCAGCCAAAAAGGGAGGAATCTAGCAGCAGTTTTATCAGGCTGGGCTACTACAGGAGTTGCTTCAGCTGCAGGCTTAGGAGTGTTGCTGAGAAATTGGCTCCTGCAGCAGCCTTATCTGATGGGTCAGGGGAACAGCTTCCAGATTTTGAGAAGTGGTTCATCTAAATGCAGGGTGATGGGGCAGTGAGCTGGCTTGGGATTGCTGGGTCAGCTTCTGAAGGTGCCCAGTGTCAAGGGGTGCTTTTGACTGCAGGTTCCACATCTGGAAGCAGTATTGCAGACAGCAGGGACACATCACTGCCAAAAAGCTTCTCTAAGGTTTGAAAGCTTGACTATCCTGCTTGACTTGCCCCCATGGATGGTGAATGGGAAAGAGGTTCTGCAGCAAAATCTTAGCACTTCCTTCAATTTGAAGCCATCCTAGCCTTCCAGGGAGCTCCCAGGAGAGCCCGTGGAGCAGGTTTTTAAGAGTGTGGGTGTTGTGGGGACCTTCCTGTCAGCAGGTGTGGGGCAGACAGCCAGATGACAGCTTGGAGCATAGCAGGGAATGGGGCAAGCCCTTACAAGGGAATGTACAGTATGCTGGGCACACACAGGCAGTGTCCCTCAGCAAGTACAGTAGGAGCCTGGAATAGTTTGGCCGGGTGGCCCTGCATGAGGGAATGGTCCTGAAATAGGTTGATAGTCTTGATGTTATTTTTGTTGTGCTGGAAACCATGGCCCTGGCATCCAGGGTGGCTGCTGGCTCCCAGGTGGCTGTGCTGGGGTGGGTGTCCTTCTGCATCCCAAGGAGGGAGGGGAGCAAACCACCTGGGAGTGGGCAGAGGAGGAGATTTTAGAAGGAAATGGTGAAAGATTTTTAAAAATGAGCTTTCAATGGGGCAGCATGAGTGTGGGATGGGAAGCCAGCAGCCTGTGGTGCTGAGGATCAGAGGCTGAGAAGAGGGGACCCATGGAGTGATCCCTCCTCCTTTTTTGCTCTTCATTGTGTGGATGGTGGTCAGGATGAAAGAAACTTTGACCCAATTGTCCATGCAACACAGCAGATGCTTCTGTCAGAGCCACAATCTTCAAATCAGTCTCAAATTGTAAAATGTCTCCTGAAGTGACAGTTGCCACTGAATGATGGTCAACCAAACTCCTGGTTCAGCCAAAGGCTGGCCCAAAAAGAAACCCTAAGACTGTAGCATGGACTGTAGCATCCCTAGGACCTTGAAACACTTAGAGTTCAAGGTCTGTAGAAACCTTCTGACCTCAGCGATTCAAAAAAATAGCCAAAATCTCTGCTTTTCAAACCTCAGCATGAAGCAAGCTTTAGCAGGACGACAGCTGAATGCTCAAAAGAAAATTTTGCAGGAAAAAAAAATACAGGATGCTAAGCCTAAAATTTCATCTAGGAAAGTTGGGAGGAAAGCTGTGCCAAGCTTCACATATGAAGCAAACTCTGACTTATCAGGTCCTCACAATAAGTGGCCTTTTTACTGGGTGGTGAGGATTTCCAGCTTGCATGTCCCTGCCTGCTCTGGGTGGGGGTGAGGTGGGCTGACTTACTGTCCCTGGGTTTCAAAGTGGATCCTGTTTTCTGACTACATCTGAAAGACAGCAAAAGCAAAGCAAGGGAATGGAGGCTGTAATTTGGGGACTTCACAGAGCTTCCCAAAGTTATGCTTGAAGACACAGTGGATAAAGCTACTGAGGTCCCTGTATGGTGACAACGAAGTGACCCATGATCATAAAGAGAAGTATCTCCAAATCTCCAGAAGAGGCAGCCTGTTTAGCAGCAGCATGTGCCTCTACAGGGATCATCTCCTTACCTCCCTGAGGCTGTTTTTTTTTTAAAGCTGGGGCTTGTTATCTTCTGTGGGAGGGTATGGAGAGAGGGGTTGTCTTTGGGTACACAGGAGATGTTCCCATGCAAGAATATTTAAACATCTCATGGTCTTGCAGCTCCCTGGTGAGCAAGGGGAAGCTGTTCCTGTGTTATAACAGGGAGCTGAAAAATGAATCTTTCAGAGAGAGGAAGGGGAGTGCAGGGAATTTGTAGGTTTCACAAATTCCCATTTATGAATTCCCATTTACTGCTCTTGAGTGAAATGTCATGGCTCATTTATTCTTGTCACTATTGTCAGCTGCTCTAAACACTCTCCAAATAAGTTATACCTTGTTAAAACACAACCAATAAGGGCACAAGAAGAAAAATTATTCATGGATTTGTTCTCCTTCTCAAAGAGCTGAGTTCCTACCTTTGCAACCCACATCCAGGTCTCTCTTGCAACTCCTCATCCTCCTTAGGAAGGACAAAACCCCTCCCATGGCCCTTCCAGTGAACTTTCTGCCTGGAAACACCGAAGCTGTGACTTCATTTAGATCCTGGAGGAGCCAGCTCTGGATTGTGTCAGGCAGGATGTCCTGGGACTTGAGGTCTTAAGGAGAAGTGATGGATAGAAAAAAGAAAAAAAAAAATATAAAAAAAAAATTCCATTTTTGTTTTATTTCCCAAAGGCCTCCTTAACACCATTTCATTTTGAAACAAAAATGTGCAAGAGCCTTGTGCTGGAATGGGCAGGCACTCTCAATTCACAAGTGTGGGGTTAGCTTGTGAATCAGACCCTGGTGTGGGCAGTGATGTTTCAGGGGGTGAGATGAGCAGCATCGGGGTGAGATTGCCCTCCTCCCACTCTCAATGCAAAGGGAAGGAGCTCTTTCTCCCAAACGTGGGTCAGGCCATTTCCTTACCTCTTTTCATAGGATGAGCAGTCTAGTCCTACCCCTTCCTTGTCAAGGGAATGAACTCTAATTTTACCTGCACTTTGGAGAAGACCTGGGCTAGCTCTGTGAAGCAGGGACCAGCAGAGTCCTCGTGGGCACCAGCACAGAATGGGTAACAAAAATGGCCAAACTCATGGAAGTTAAAAAAAAAAAAGCCCTTTAAAGTGGGCTTTTTGTCTCCTGGCTACATTTCCAACAGGGCCACTTTGTTAGGACATTTGGAGCAGGTTATGTCAAATCTGGCATTTATAGTTGTATCTCTGTATTTGCCTATGTGTCACGTATGGTGATATCTACACAGTCACAAGGACATGGAATGTGGGACTAGGAAGGATGAGCTGGATGAACACTGTGACCCTTTTTGTTTCAGGCAGCAGTAACATATAGCCACACCACATCTTCACTAATTTAATCAGATGTATCTGACTGAAGAGCACTTTGTGTCTTGTAGTCATTATTGGAAGGCTGTTCCAGGCGAGAGCTTCTCAGAGGGTTTTCTTCTCTCCCTAATTTCTTGCCTAATTTAATCCTGTCCTCTTCTTACCCGTTTGTTCCTGTGCCAACATTGTCTTTTAGCTTCAATAGCTCAGCTGCCTCCCTGGTGCTTGCCCCTGATGTATTTATAGACATCAACTGTGTCTTCTCTCAGCTTTTAATTTTGTGGCCTAAATGAGCTTTTTTAGCAGAGGACTACCTAGAGAGCAGAGATGTGTGGATGTATCTCAGCTGGCCTGCTGCCCATGGAAGCCCTGGGATGCTGGGGCAGAGCAAACTGTGCTATCCCAAGGAAGAGCTGCAGGGCAACCTTGTTCTCTAGAGCTACCTGAAAGGAGGGAGATGGATTCTGGCTTCTTCTCTCAGGTGGACGATAATAGGATGATAGGAAATGGCCTGAAGCTGCACCAGGGGAGGTTTAGACTGGATATTAGGATGAATTTCTTTACTGAGAGAGTAGTCAGAGACTGGAACAGGATGCCCAGAGAGGCAGTGGAGTCACCATTCCTGGAGATATTTAAAAGCTGTGTAGATGAGGCACTTCAGGACAAGCTCTAGTGGTCATGGTAATACATATATATATTTAAATGTTTGTTTGTTTGTTTTTTAAGGAGTTTGACATTGATGGTTGGACATAATGATCTTAGATGTCTTTACCAACCATGACAATTCTGTGATTCTGGGCAGCCATGTCCTTGCTGGCATCTTCTAGGTGTCAACATAGAAGCACAACGATGCCCAAGGGATTGAGTCCACGTGACTCCATGTGGTGCAGTCTCTCTGCCTTTGTTCCACCTCCAAATGGGGGCAGAGAATTTGCTTCCAACTCAGGAAGGAGCTGTGCCAGTGCTTCAGGACCAGCACGTAGGTGAGAGACCCCATTTGCATTTGGAAATGACTCTTCCCATTATAAATCACCCAACTCGAGAGGTGGTGCACCCTCTACCTGTAGATGTCTTTTAGAAAGATGCACAAAAGCCTCTCCTGCTCTCTCCAGCCATCATGGACCAGGTGGACGGACAAAAAAAGGCACCAACTGTTGGAGCAAGAGGTTGCTGCCCACATTTGGCTTATTCTGGTGTCTACACATAGATCTCCAGAGAGGGTACCAAGGGATGGAGAGCACGGCTTTGCCATGGATTCATCAGGTGACTCTGCAGCAGCTCTTCCCCCTCTCTTTGCTTTCTCATCATCTCTTTGGCCTGTCACCCCTTTGAGGACCCCAAGGACCCAGCACACACCTCGCAGCACTGCAAGAGACCAAGAGCTTCTCTGGCAGTGCCAGCAATGGCTTCCTCCACTGTTTGTTGTTCACCTCTGCCCCAGCTGCTCACATTGCATGATCTTCAAGGTATTCCACAGGAAGGAAGTATAGCTGCATTTTAGCTTACATTTGTGTGGTTCTCCTACTTCAGCTATGCTTAGGGCTTCTATGAGATCTGTCCTCAGTCAGCAGAAAGGAAGGAAACAATGAATACTTGCCTGAAAGTAATTTTTCTTTTGCAGAAACTTCTGATGAAAACAAAACTTTTTTCCAGGTCTGCCAAAACGGACCTGAAAATGTTTCCCATCCTGATTTGTTTCTGCCACCTGGTTGCCCATCCTGATGTTTCATTTTTGTCTGAAAATTGTTCTTATGGGGAGTTTGTGGAGATGTTTTGCTGTGCCTTCTGACCCTAGAAACCCCCGAGAGAAAACTGCAGCTCCCACAAAGCACAACAAAGCACCTTTTAGGTCTGATTGGTTTGCTTGTGGTCAAAAAACCAACATTTTCCATGGAAGGGTTAAAACAGTACTGATGGTTATATATGGAAAAGATAATCCACCCTAGTTATGTGAACCTGACCCTTAATTTCATGTTATGAGTATTGGATACAACCTCTTTGCACATGATGTGCCCAATGGAGCCTTGACTGTGCTCTGACACAGAGGCAATGACTGCACACACTTTATTTCAGGAGATACTGGAGAGCTCAGGAGAGCTGCTCACACACATCCCTAGGAAATATCACAGTGAGGACCAGTTATAGAAAGTGTTTGCATCCAGGGCAGGTTTATAACTAAGTAAAAGTATTGGAGAAGATGGTTTCCCCTTTTCATGTCTTTCTTGTCTCCTCCTTTGATAGGCAGTCCTGAGATCCTGAGATTCTTGACCAAATGAGAAGTCTTCAGTTCTGCCTTTCCTGCCCAGACCAGGTTAGTAAACTTCTTTCCTGTTGAAAAATTCTGTGAGATTCCTTTTTTTGTCCCCTTTGGCAGAAGGACAGACTCCAAAAACATTTTAGCATGTGCAGGGAGGGCAGGGATCAATGGAGAGCAGTGCAGCAGAGCCACACCACTGTGACATGGACACCCATGGGGGGGTAGGAGAGAGAAACTGTCCTTCTCCACCATGGTGGCATCAACCCTGGGATGAACCATGACACTTTAACCCATTAGCACAAGTGGGAACCAGTTGAGGGACCCAGACTGAAAGAAAACAATCTAATTTTCCAGATGGGGCTCATCAGGGTCAGATGTTTGTCACAGGAATTGGGGGGGACAAAATGGTTTGGTCTGCTCCAGCATCCATCAAGGTTCTGGGGGACATGAACAGTGTGTGTGACCCTGTGGATGTGAGCTTCAAACAGCCACAGTGCTGGGACCTATTGCCACATGCCCCTTGAAGGGTTGTGACCCACCAGGCTAAGCATTGTCACCAATGGAGCACAAGTGCATGGTGGCAGCTGGGGAAAGGCTGAGTGCTGTGTCCTGCTGGGGACACACAAGGGTTTCAGGCAGAAAGAAATTTGTCAGTTTGCTGTGTGTACTTTCTCCTGACCCATTTAATTGAGACCAAAATACCCATGCCAAAATAATAATAATAATAATAAAAATAATAATAATAGCAAAAAAAGAAAGAAGAACTGAGGTTATAGCCTTCTTGCTTGCAAGAGGGGTGGTAATACTGCATTTGAGGAAGGACTTGGTCCTTCCCACCACGAGCCTGCCTGTGCTCACTCAGATTTTCAGTGTCTGCAAGTATGTGCTAGAGGGAGTTGGCCATCACATTTTTGTCAGTTCCCTGCTCAAAGGCAGAGCTTGATGTCCTGCTTCTCTTTTTTCTATTATTTTTCTCCCCCCACCTCCCCTCTTCCCCTGTCCACATGACAGTCATAAAAATATAATGGAAACAATATGGGAATAGTCCTGGTTAGAGAAGCTTCCTTCTGGATGTGAGCCCTGTGCAGAAGCTGGGAATGCTGTAGGGCTCCTTTGCAAAGCCACCAAGGGGGGGTCATGGCATCTGTGCTTCTAAAACTGGGGCTCTACTAGGACTGTACCAGTGGAGAGGGCCAGTTGGGTACCAGGCCCTGGGCATCTCACTGATGGGATAATAAAACCCCAGATGAAGTTATATTTGATTTTTCTTTTTCCTATTGTAACGAAAGGCATTTTTAGGGCAAGGCTGTGCAACCATCAGAGGGTGCTCAAAGCATCCTGAATCCTCTTTTCATCTTGGCCAGGGCTCCCGGGTCCCTGCTGGGCAGGAGCTGCTGTGGATGTGCCTGTTGACTGTCACCTACTGGCGGGTGTTTACAGCCAGGGAGGACAATATGCTGATTGCAGAATCCGGTTTAATTACTCACAGCACATGCCATTGAAAGGAATTGGCTTGGATTTCCCAGGATCAACACATCTGAACTGACTCACCTTCATAAAACTTGGCTCACATGCTAATTAGATGGCTTGGCTTGAAAAGATTGAGCCCCTGTTCTACTACCAGCTCGCAGGACTCAGTGTTATATAAAGATCCTGGGATTCCTTATAGAAGAATTCAATTCTTTTTTTTCAACAGGAAAGGAAAAAAAAGAAAGGGAAAAAAAAACCCCCCAAAAGAAAAAACTCAACCCAGCCTTTAAGCAGAATATAAATTTATACATCATTGAGTTCTTAATTTTCATGGAATTTCTCTCCCCCTCACAGACAGAAGTTGTATATACAGGATTTTAGTATTTCCTCTCCGGCTCCAGCCCCAATTTGAAGGACTGTAAAAGTTTGAACCCCTTCCAATCGCACGCGGTTTGCATGGGCTCTGCTGCTCTGCAGAGTCAAAACAGCCCACACAGTAACAGACGGGCAGTAAATCTTGGGAGAAGTGTTTCCTTTCTTCACGCACACACACACACAGAGGATTGAAATTCAATTAGAGTTTTAAAATAATACTGAAATTCGGAGGCGGAAGATAAAAAAGCAGCAATGCCCCTTTGCAGCCAGGAACCCCGTGGGGTTTGGAGCACTCTCGGGTTTCACCCAGCTCGGGGCTGATGATAACTTGTCCTGTGGGCAGGCTCCTTTGCAAACATGAAGTCATTATTAGTGGATGATCAGAACAGTTAATTGTCTTTGGAGTTTTTTTTCTGCCCGTCCCATGTATTTTTTCCTGAACCTTGGGAAGAACAGAATGTAAAACTGCAGATCGTCAAATTAGCCTTAAATAACAGTGTGAGACCCTCATGAACTGCAAATACAAACCCCCCCTGCATTCTCCTGGCTTTTTTCTCTCTCCTACATGTTATAAAGAAAGGAAGGGAGCAGCAGGCTGAGTGCCAAATCTCCCCATGTTTTCTTTTTATCATCACTCTCTTGCCTAACTGTACCACAGTGCCTGGAGGAGAGGGACTGTGTCATCAGAGCTTTGCTCAGCGATGGTTGTGGCACCCAAATCTCTCCCTGGGGCTTTGCTGGTTGAGTTTTAATAACAGAGAAGTGTTGGGGTTTTCCTAAGGATGCTTGTTTTGACCCTGTAGTGTGTGTCCAGGCTGGACACTGTGAGCTGGGATGGATCTGTCCTCCTCTGTTTAGGAGGGTGATTTGGGATTTTGGGGAGGAGCAGCTTGTTTTGCAGGAACTGCTGCTGTTTGCCATGCAGGAATGAGCCCAGAGACAGGGCAAAAAGCCTTTCATTTCTCTCCCAGGCTGTGAAAAGACCTCAGCTGGGAGAGAAACATGAGAGCTGGGGCAGGGAGAACAGTGAAAGGCAGCAAGGACTAGGAGGGCAGCAAGAAGATAAAGCCCAGGGAAAGGCAAACACAGTCCAGGAGCCCAAGAGACTTGAGTGGCCGAAACTTTACCTGCTCTGAGTTTTGGTGGTTGAACTTTGCCTTGGAATTGGTTTCCTGATTGGGTGGAAAATCCATGGGGATCACACCCTTGCTTGGTCTCCCCTGCAGGCATCAGCGTCTGTATTTCAAGGAGGAGCTCAAGCCCTGCTTTACCCCAGTGGCATGGATTGGTTTCTTACTTACAAGTGTTCAGCTGCTCAGTGAACCCCAAAACCCAGAGGAGCTGAGCTGTGGAGGCTGGAGATTCACCCTCTGCCACAGAGGATTAAAAACACCTTTGGTTGTTGCATTTCTGGAGCAGGATGAGAATTAGCCAAGGGAGAGGAGGAGGCAAAGCTTAGAAAACATCTTCACCTTGAAGTTACCTAATTAAGGTCTGTGCTCTCTACAATTTGAGAGCCTGGTCTTGGTTTCCAGTGTCTTCACCACCAGAGTTTGAGTTTGGGCTTGCAGATGAGCCCAGTTTAAGCTGTCCCTGGAGACCAGATGTGGCCCCATTCTAAGGCCAGGTTACCTACTACACTCCTACATTGGCTGCACAGATGACAGTATAAAACAGCTTATATTTATTAACCTCTATTTTGGGTGTTTGGAGCAACATCTTCTCTAACCCTGGTGCATAGGAGAGAGGAGGCTGCTCCAACACACCTGAACTTTTCTTGTTGCATCCAGCTTGCTGTCATTAGCACATAAAAAATTTAGGTTGCAAGTGCCATAATCACTGGAAAAACACTGACCTGATTTCCCCCCCTCCCCAGTTCATTCCCATGTTCATTAGTGAAAATGCTTTCACAGCTGATGGCTCAATATAGGCTGTTTTCCATGCACTCAGCATCTCCGGGAGTCCCAATGGATATTTAATTGTCCGAGCTGTTTTAGGTCACCAAACAGAGAGGGTATTTCAGTCACTGCACTTTACACTTCTGGGAGGCTTTGAACTGAGGGTTTGTTGTCACATAAAACTGGTGTGGGACAGGCTTGGGAGCCAGGATTTGGTACTGCTTCATCAGAGTGCTTGCAAGCAAGGACACCAGAGCCAATAGGGGCTTCAGGACAGCCAGGAACCTCAAGAGTGGGGACAATTAAGTCCCTTCACTAATGAGACAACTGTATTTTTGTTTCCTGTTCAGAACGATGCCCGTAAGACAATGCCTGGGGCCAGAAGCTCTGAACTACCACATGGACAATACAACTGAGGAAGGCTCTGTTATTGAAGGTCTATTTAAAAACACTTTGATGGATCACAGGGAAGGACAAAACAGCATCATCTTGCCAGGCTCTTAGAAATTTTGGGGTTTTTTTTGTCTGTGTCCCAGGAGGTTTCAGTGCTGGTCCAAAGGTGTGAGCTGAGCACTGTGGGGAGTGGTTTGGGTAAGTCACTTACCCCTCAGCTGGGGACTTTCCTCCTAGAGAGTCTTTTAACTACAGGAGCCCTCTTAGTGACCTACCCTAGCTGAGTTGCAGCATCACAGACCCTCATTTCACCTCCTTTTGAGGTTTAAATTAAGATACAGGCTGGGCTGCTGCTGCAGTGTGCCACTATTACAAATCTTGTCAGAAACTGCCACCTGAAGGTGCAAAATGGTGTTTGTGCCAGAAACATGGGCTTCCTGTCACTGGAGGGGATTTATTCTGCTTGGTTTTAAGCAGAGTTCTCCTAGCCTCCAAATGAACAAACCACCAAAAGTGGCATCTCATCCCAGCTGAAAACCAGTGGTTTGGAGAAAGACCTTTTATTGGGATGAGAAGCTGAGCTGTGAGAAACAGATTTTTGTTTACTTGTTTGTGTGCCTTAGTTACAGAACCAAACATTTGCTAAAAATTTAGGGTTTGCTCCATCCAAGCTGAAACTTTTTAGCTTTCTTTCAATAACTCAAGAAATGAAAAAACTTTTTTTTTTTTTTTTTTTTTTTTTTTTTCATCTAGCCAAATGTTCTTTTGGTTTAAAGCAAAACATTTTTCTTTTCAGGCCTTTGTACAAAAAAGCAAAGAACCAAATAGCCACATGGAATCAGTAGCTGCCTTATATCCAGTGGCACATCTCTCTGGGCGTTTACCCACAGTGAAGGGAACTAAGATGTAATTTCTTCTCCCACTGGTGGAGGGTCCAGCTTCAAAACCCAAATTCTAAGGCAGTCAGTCCCACCACAAAGCTATGTGATATTCAGCAGAAGATGTTCTTCAAATCTACTTCTTGAGGCTTTGTGTGATGAAACCCTAAAAAAGTTTTCTGCCACAGAGGGCTTTGCCTCTCTAGCTTGTAGATTAGGTTTCCCAATAGTCATCTTTATGTATGAAAAGTTTAATAGTGTCAGGAAGACAAAATGAATAATCCCAACAGGGTGGCTCACATGGCATGGTCCTGCCTGTGTCTAGACTGGGAGCATCCTTTAATCATGATATTTCCCACACTTCTGCAGGTAGTTTTGGGTCTCCTACAGGTCACCTTCTCTTGAGGGACATCTGGGGCTGAGTGCTGCCATCCCCAGTAGTAGGAGGTGGTGCATGGTCCCTGCTGGCCCAGAGGACATCATGGTTCTGCTGTGGAGCTGACCTCAGGAAGACAACCCCGTGGGATTTGGTAATGTGTAATTGTGGAGCTCCGTCCTGTGGTCTGGTGGTTTGGGGCAGGAAGATGGGAGATGTTCAGACTGCCCTCAGGAAAAGGGGGAAATTGAAGCAAGGTTGCTCGTAGTCTACGTGAATGAGTAACCATGGAGTTATTAGGTAAAAGAAAGAGGTGTTGATGTGTGTAAGGGAGAAACAACCATAGCTGTGTTTCTGAGTGAATTTACCCTCCACTGGAAAGCAATAATCTGGCTTTCTCTGCTAAGAAGTTACACACTCCCATTAGATCTTTGGGTTCTCTGCTCACAAAACAACCTTTAATTGTGTTAAAGACTCTGCAAATCCCTGTTTTGGGGAGAGGGGAAGCCAGAATGGAATGGCTCCTGAAGTAAAGCTGAGTGACACGAGGAGTTGGAGGCAGCTGCAGGGATTAATGCTTTGCAGGGCGGCTCTTTGTCTTGGGCCATGGAAAGGACTGGTATTTGGCACTCCGTTTTGTTGCATATTTTATGGTCTGGAAGAGGTCTTAACATCTTTTATAATGCAGTTGCTCCACAATGGCTTTCTTCAGCAAGGCTTGGACCTCACTGGTAGGGCTGAATCCAAACGTGATCCAAAGGTGCCCTATCCTTCTTTTTCCATGGGTGGATGGGACGTGATGTTCTCCTCCAAGGAATCCTTTCCAGGTAGAGGTAAAAGATTTGCTACTAGGAGCTGAGCTTCCACAGGTCATGAGATCTGGGGTGGAGCTGTGAGTTTTGGCAAGATGACACATGTTTTTTTGTTTGGTTTCTGGTTTCAGGGTGGGAACATGCTGATGTAGTGAGCCATCAGGACACTGGGGTCTGAGCCCATGGCCAGTGCTCTGCCATGCCAGAAGTGCAGATACAAAGGCTCGGTGGGTATCAATAGATAGCAGCTCAGGACATTCAGCTGCAGGATCTCTGACTTGTGGTATAGTGGATCACTTGAGCCTTGTAGGATGATTTGATCTCTGAGGCCAATTGCTGCTGAATGCACTGAGTCTATGTGGTTTGCATTTTAAGCAAACAAGAAGACACCTTGGTCATCTAGCTGCAGCCACTTGCTACTGTACCAGTTATTATTCCAAAATTTCCTCCACACTGTTTTTTTGCTGCAGCTTAGTCTTTTTCCCAGCAGGTATTTGCTGTCCCTTTGTTTATCACACTGGTGAGACACAAATGGTGTTTCTCTCTTCCCTCTCAGCATTTGCTTCCTATTAACTTGTAGCATGTCTGGCCACTGCTCTTGTTGAGCTGCAGGGGCAAATCTGATGCCTTCTAGGCTGTAGGAAATCTGTAGGGATATGGTCCCATTTTGAAGCTTGTGGAGAGGAAATTCACATTCTGTGAGATCATCCACCATGATCCATCTGTTGGGAGGAACTAGAGATGCCATGAGCCGTGGTCAGTTCGCCCAAACCCAGTCTGACAGGAAAAGGAATTCCTGTGTAATAAAAATTAAGATAATTGCTTATGAAGAAATGTTTCATTGTGGAGGGTATTTCCATACACATTAGTGGACAAGAGGTCAGATTCAGAGAACATAAGTTCAAGCCCTGGGAGAGGCAACTTGTTTTTCTTTAAATTATCATTTTGAGAGGTTTTTTTTTTCACAGATGCTGTTGTGCTCTGGGGTAAGGTCTCACTTTTCAGGGAAAAGCTTAAAAGTCTTAAAAACTGTGGGAGCTCTGAGTAAAGGGATTTCCACTGTTCTCTCTAACTCTTCCACATCTATTTGAGGAAGCTATTCCACATATATTGAGGAAGAAAGCATCTTTTTTCTTCCACTATCTCAAAGTGCAAAGCAGAGTAGCTCATTCTGGCTCCATCTGACTCCCCAGGCAGGAGAGCAGCACCCTGGGCAGGGCCAGACCTGCTCACCTCAGGGTGTGGAGGTACCAAGAAGATGGAGTTTAAGGGAGTCACAGATGGTTATGGAGAAGTACATGGTCCTCACGCTTTATCTGTCCTGATCCTGTCTGAACAAACTTCAGGTCAAAGGATGATGAAAACAAAGTGTGATTATCTTGCTCAAGAGAGGGAAAATTAAGAAAGAGAAAAAGACAGGAGGAATGAGAACTATTACATGTGGAAGATTTTGTGGGTTTTGTGGCTGGAGCAAGGGCAGTTGGGTAGAGGATGAGGACATGCAGTGCAGAAGACATGGTTTTGCTCTTTGTCTTCCACTTCTCTACAAATACATGGAAGCTCAGGACTATTGGGTTAGATTTATGATAAAGTTTGCCAGAAGAGGTAGCCTGGGATTGACTAAGAGGGAAAAGAAAGTATGAGAAGGTGTCTTGAAAAGATTCAGAATGAGGAGAATTACCCTTGCTGGTGTTGGCCATGGACTTGGAAGACCTTGGTTCTGTCCTGGGGTCAACAATAAATTATATACTGACAATTGTAAGGTGTGCAGTCATCAGCTCATACATTTTAGCAGTTGTAAGTGGGCAGCAGTGTGTACACTCAGCCATCAGCTCAACCACTACTCCCATCACTGTTGTGTTCATTTGTGAGCACCTGGACACCTTTGTAGACTTCCAAGGTGGTGCTAGAATTATTTCTTCACAGCAGTTTAGGAAAGTTAGAAGTCTGTATGAGGCAAGAGGAGCCTTTGACTGAATCCCCTGAGCATGAGGGAGTCTGCTCTGTCAGTCTGAGGTACTGCCTGGAGTACATTACATCCATAGCTGGTCAGTAATTTTTGTCTTTCCAACAAAGGCATCTAAGAAGGAGATAAGCCGGGCACTTTTTGACCAAAAAAACATTATCTTCTCATCTGCTTTTGGTCTGCTAAAGGCCAGCCCTGGTATGTTAAGAGCAAAGATTTGTGAGCAAAGATTCCCTGCTTGGGATCTGCATGGGATTAGCAGAAGCCCAGATCTGAGTGTCCAGGCAACATATTGCTGACAAATGGGATTCCCAAACACTCAGACCCATTCAGATTTTGATCTCTGCTTGTTTTATGCAGTAATCCAAGAGGCCATTGAAAGAATGTGTTTCACCCCTCTGTCCTTCCATGTCAGCCTGATATGGAGAAGTGCCATCTGAGCAGCAGTGATTGTTCAGCTCCAGCAAATGGATTTTTTTTTCTCTTTGTCCCTTCCTATTATTTCTTCCCATTTGTCCTTGATTTTATCAGTTGAGAATGTGTCTATGTATTGTCTACCATGGATTTTTGAATGAGTGCCTTTTGTCCAGCTGGTGCTGTTGGCATTTTGGTGCAGACTGGTGAGAAGAAAGGAGGAGGAATTGGATTCATGACTCCAAAAAATGAAACCACCTAATTTTTCATCCCCTTTGATTAACTCACTGGTTTATTTGCCTGTAACAATGACAAATGACACCACCAGCTGATGCTATCACATTTGGCACAGCCAGCCTGGTTTTGAACTCTGCAATTAAAATTCTAGAGGGGACAGATTTATGGTAGTGTTTCATGAACTCTGGGGAAAAAAAATGTCTTTGACAGATACAGGCTAAGTGGGAAGCTGAAAGGTTCTTAACAGCAAGAACAAATAGTTCCTTTATGTCCTATATATTTATTCTGAGCTATAATATCCACTAATACTGCTTGTCCTAGGATGCCTGTATTTTACTCTCATTGTTGTTTTTTTTTTTTGTCTCATTAGCTGTCAGTCTAATCCTCTTCTTATTTACACCACAGAAATTAACTCTGCTAACTTTACAGTAGTGCAGGCTCCAGAGAGGCTTAAAATGCCTCATTCAAGCAGGGCAGGTGGTTGCTTGTTGAAGGAGAAATCTTACCTTTCACTTAAAATCTGCTTTTCACCTTCATGGCTCTTAGGAGAGGATCTCTGAATGTAGAAGGCTCAAACTAAGAAAAAAATTCCAGCTCCAGACGTATTTCCCCCCTCTTATTACCTGGGAGGCAGATAGGAAGGTGTCTCATAGCTGAGCTGTCAGGTCAGATGCTACTGAATGGTGTGTCCACTAATGCCAAAACCAGTTTTGTGCATGGAGATGGTCTGTATGTGGATGGACTCAAATCTATTCCCTTCCTGAATCACACATCTGGCAGGTTTTATAGGCAGTGGAGAGGAACAGATGCCTTTAACTCCCCTAAACACTGGGAATGCAAAATTAGGGGCCATGAGTCCCACCTGTAGTCAAAAAGTCCAATTTAATCCCCATCATGGGTATAGCAAGCGAGGTCAAACTTTGACCCTGCAAGTTCTGTATCAAATCCTCATGTCCCTGCCAGGCTCAGCACATGAAAATGGGAGAGGAGGAACTCTCCAGGAGAAGGTCCAGACGGTGCTCACAGGAGGGCAGAGGGTTCCCATGCTGCAGTGACAGCACCCCTGGGCCTCCAGAGGAGATGCAGGTAGAACTAAAGGCACCACCTGTGTCATGAAATCCGAATTCATGGGTTGCAGGCAAACCCACCCAAGTGAGTGGCTGTACCATGCAATGCCCTCACCCACCCCTCTCCTCCTCCAGCCCTCATTCATCCTGCACATCTGCTGATGCTCCTCGTCTCTCCCCACTGCCCATGGCTTTTGTTTAAATGGTAATACTCTGCCTGCTACTTTTTGTCTGGAGATGAAGATGGATTGCTGTGTCAGGCTGGATTTAAATTCATTTTGCTATTAAAAATTTGCAATTATATTGAAAGGTTGTATGAAGTCCAAGACCTGCCTGGGCTACAGTGGTCAATTAGCTCCTGCAGATATTGTGTGTTCAATCAAATTGTTCTGCATTAAGTTAAGTTATTAAACATCTGAAATAGTTGAGATATTAACTATGCCTTATTGCTGGAAGGTCAGGCAGTTTGTTACTCATCCAGGCCAAGTGCTGCGTGTCGGGCAATTCAAGGGAAAATGGATTTGCAGGTTGAAGAGGCCTCTGAGAAGACATTAGTTAATGGTTGGCAGATTTGTACAGACACTGAGAATGTAGTTAGAGGCTGAGGCTGGAACCTTCCTGAAAGCAATGAGTCCCACATGCAGCAGATCTGGGAGATCTCTCCATGCTTACAAGCTCCATCAAGCAGACAGTGTTCATTAGGGACCTATTGAAAAGGTCCTGTCTGGCTGCTTGAGGGAAGGGAGGGGATTGCTCAAAAAAATTCAGATGGGAATGAAGCAATAGCCTTGGATGATGATATGAAATTGGAATTGGATAGGGAACTACTACATATAAATGGAAATAGATGCCTTTGTGCTGCTACTCTGAAAAATGTTGGCTTTTTGTCCTTGCCCTTCTTGTCCAAGGGCTTTGTCTCTCTCACCATCCTTCAAACCACCAGGTCCAGGTGGGTCCTGTGTCCAGTCCTGGCTGTTGCCATATGCTAGGTGTGTGATTCATGCTGAGCTCCTCACAGCCAGATCCACACCATGCTGAGATGTCCTAGGACACCAAAAGAAGTGTGGCCAGCAGGCGAAGGGAAGTGATTCTCCTCCTCTACTCTGCTCTCAGGACACCCCACCTGGAGTACTGTCCAGTTCTGGAGTCCCCAGACAGGAAGGACATGGAGCTGTTGGAGCAAGTCCAGAGGAGGGCTGTGAAGATAATCAGAGGGCTGGAGCACCTCTGCTACGAAGTCAGGATGAGAGAGTTGGGGCTGTTCGGCCTGGGGAAGAGAAGGCTCGGGGGAAATCTTAGAGCAGCCTTCCAGCACCTGAAGGGGCTACAAGAAAGCTGGAGAGGGACTTTTTATAAAGGTATGGAGTATTAGGACAAGAGGGAATGGCTTTAAACTGAAAAAGGGTAGATTTAGATTAGAGGTTAGTCAGCAAATATTTCCTGTGAGGATAGTGAGACACCATGGTGAGGCAGCTAGCATAGATGCAACCATTTTAGAGTCACACACTGGTTTAGGTTGGAAGGGACCTTAAAGATCATCTAGTTACAATCCCCCTGCATGGGCAGGGAAATTTTAGAGATGGAGAAACTGAAGCAGAAGTTTACATAAGACCACAGACAACAGAATTATTTTTTTTTTCCCCAGGAAAGAGAAGTTCAGCACTTCAGTGTTTTATGGAGGGTATTAAAGACATCCCCTGGCTCCTCTCTGCAGGGATGATGCTGCAGCACAGGATCCATATTTCAAAGCATCTTCAGCAGCTCCCACCCCCTGCTTCCATGTCCCTGGGTGAGGGAGACAGCAGCAGTGAATATTAAGTTCCTCTAGAATACCTCAGTGAGCCGTATTTTACCCCTGATTTTTATCCCAGGTGCTCCCCAGAAATCGATACTTCTATCTTCTCCTCCGCAGGAACGGGGCATGCTTATTTTTGCTTCTGGCAGAGTACAGAGGAGAAGATGTTATTGTTTCCCTCTCTGCTGCTATCTCCCAGACCAGCAGCCTGCAGCTGGTTTTCCTTGTCAAATGACTTTGGCTGAGCTCTGACAATGGCACAGCTGGGCAGTGGGGACTCTCACCCAGTAGCTGACGCCTGCATAATCGCTGCTGGTTGTGCTGGGAGACCCAAGGAGCTGCTGTAATCACACTGCCACCTAATTAGTCTTTTCCTCAGTAATGGCTTTGGAAAGCAAAGGCACTGCAGCTTCCTAGATCCTCTTATTGCAGCTTCCTAGATCCTCTTAACTACGTGAGGACACGATGGGTGAAAACACTCCTGATAAAGAAACTGTGGAGGGAGCTTCTGCAGCTGGATGTCAAACCTTGGCCCTGCTTCAGTTTCCCCTTCTTGGGTTTTTCACTGTCTGGTATCATTACATTTCAAATGTCAAAATAAACCTTTATCTTTCCTTCCCTACCAGGGCTCTCTGGCATGGCAACCACAACTCCATTTGTGGGGCTTTCACCATGAGCATCCCCCAGCTCACTTTCCAGGCTGATTGCTCCACTTGAGCATCTCTAAAATCATCCCGTGCTAGTATTGTAGCTTGTTTCTAGGTTTGTATTAGTGATAGAGTGTCTGTTTTGTGTTTGAAGGGTTCAGAAGCATGACTGAACATTGAGTAGTAATGTACTCTGCCTGTGCTTTCACCCTGTTGCAACTGGGAAATCTGCAGAAATTTAAACTGATTTCCTCTTGCCTTGCTTGTCTTGGGCTTCAGGGACAGCACTGCTAATCATGGCTCAGCTGACAAGCAGTGGTGCACTACGGCAAGGTTTAAATGAACTTTGTTGAAGATGAGATTAAAAATAGTGTGAGGGCCATTATTATCCAAATGGGGAAAAAAACAATAAAGAAAAGCAAGACTTCATCTGCTCCTCTTCCTCACCATCCACACAGCTCTTTATCCTTCATTGTCTCCTCCTCACCTTCCCTGTGAGAACCCACCAACCCCTCAGGTTCTCCTCCTTCTCCCCAACCTGTCCTCAGCTCCTGAGAGATACCTTCCTCCTCAGAACCAACTCCTGACCTGCCTCCTTCTCACCAACCAATGACTCTTTTAATGGCCATTTGATAGGAGATTGGTTAGAAGACTGAAATTGGAAACCCAGTCCAAATTCACATTCACAGAACTTCTGAAAGTTGAGATGTGTGATTGTAGTTTGGATCCATGTTGTGAAAGTGCAATCTGAACTCTGACACTTGGACTCCAATTCAGATTTCCCTCACTTCTGTGTGGTTTCTGGTTTTAGTGTTGGGTCAGATCAAAGCTATCCCTGGAATCAGGGTGCAAACACTTCCTCAGTTCTGATTTAGTTTTTTTGTTTTTTGTGTTTTTTTTTTTATCTCAGTGCTTGGGTGAGAAATATATTAAAGTTAATTTTCTTTTTAGTTGCTAGAATATTTTTTTTGTGTTAAAAGTCCATAATATTTAATTTTTCCTGTACATTTTTCATGTCCACATTTTCTGTGCCAAACCTTGAATATTATAAATGCAGACTGTATCAGCTATCAACTTTGTGGAGCTTATGGTCCACCCAGGGCCAGCAGTTCCAGCAAACCTGCCAATAAATGCTGTTTGGATGCTTTGGAGGATAGGTACCAGCACTTTCATCTCCCAGAACCATGGGCATAAATGTGGTCCAAGTGGTCCTAGTACAAGATCTACTGAACTGAGACTCCAGATACTTATTTTTTTCCTTTGCCACATTTCTTAATTTCCATGGAGACATTTGGTATTTCATAGAAAAAGCTCAAATCATTCCTACCTCACAGTTTTTGTCCCCAGACAGGTCAGCACTGCTGCTCCACAGCTGTAAACCTTGGCCATGGGGTGGTCAAAAAGAGACCAAGGTCACAGCATGACTCCATGGGTGAGAAAGGTTTGCTGAGAGGAGGAGATAAAAGTGATGGTGGTGTGCTGGTACCTCCACAGGATCTGCTTACAGAGCTGGATGAAATTGTTCATTCAAAACATTCTTCTTTGCCAAAATGCCTTAAAAAAAAAAAAAATCCCCAAAATTCTATGGGAAATGTCCAATTTCAACAACAATTTGGGGGTTTTCATTGAGAAAGAAAAATCTTGAAAAATGTGCAGTTTTTTGGCAAAGGAACACTATGGAGCTTGGCGAAAACCCAAAACAAAACCAAAACCCAGAAACCCCAAATTGTTTTGGTTTGCAACCAAAATGTTTCCAGGTTTTGATTGCCAGAAACCAAACATTTTTAAGTTATTCCTTTTTTAATTTTTTTTTTTTTTTCCCTTCAATGAAAACCCCTGAACTTCTGCAGAAAAAAGTGAAGGTAAGATTTTGTATTCACCAGTTGTCTTTTATAGGAGCAGAAGCGATTTCCCTCTGTGGCTGGATGAAGGTGGGACAGCCAGGGCTCCTTTGTGAGTTCCCTTTGCCTGGCAACCTGAGGAGCAGCAAATTCTCCTCCTGGTTTAGCTCCTGGTTTAGCTCCTCCAGCCCTGTCTGCCTGCCCACTGCTGGCAGTCCATGGGCAAGTTGGAGTATCCCCTGCAAAACCTTCAGCTTCTAGAGGTGTCAGTAGCATCTGAGGATGGCAAATATTGTGGGAGTAGCTGGACATCATGAAGGATCTGCCCCTCAAAACAACCTTCATCTTGGTGGGATTATGCAACACCTCTTGGCTTCTTAATTGCGATTTTCCAGCCTTGCTTCCCACCCACCATGCCTGGGATTACACCTGTCTTAGTGTGCATGTTCTGCATTGCTGTGTTCCAGCTTGGATAAGCTCCCTTAAAAACAATTACTTCATGTGGCTTGTGTAGTTAACACCCCTCTGCAGCTGCCTCTGACCCTGCAGATGTGTTAGCACTCCAGCTCTGGATGCTGTAATTCCCATTACCTCAGTGTAGACAAGACCTGTTTGCACCTTGGAAGCTTTAAAATCTTTTAGGGGGATCAGCTATGGAGGGTTTGATGGTGGTGGTGATGTTTTGAGGTTTTTTCTTCCTGGTGATACTGAGTCCCAGTATCTGCCCATTACTTCACTGGAGTTATGTGGGATGGGTATCCACGGAAGCTCAGCCAGCTTTTTGCCCTCTACCACCCTACTGAAGTCATTGCCAAACATAAAACCAAGTCCTCATAGATTTTCTTCTTGGTTTCAAATGTGAAGGTGCCCAGCTGTTGATTGAGTGTTGCAGAGATCTTTGGAGAACATTACACGTTCAGCTTGGAGATGAAGGGCTAAATTCAGATCATTTGTGTTCTTGGCATGATGCTCCTCCTCATCAGCTCTGTGTTTGCTTTAGGAGTCAGACTGGCAGGCATGCCCCAGCCTAACATGGATTAATTCTGACTCTCTTCAGGCTTCAAGGAAACAGATTGTGGAGGGGTTTTCATCACAAAAGGAATTAAAGAAGCTAGCAAGGTATCTTAACCCAAACCACGTCACTGATGGCTTTCAGTCAGGAAGGAGGACAGATGTGATTAACCTCCAGAACCCCTCAGCTCCCTTGCAGAGACTGTAAACCACAGTGCCAAGTGAAAGAGGAATGCAGGAAGAGGATCATTTCTATGTGGACATGTGAAAAGCTGGACTTAGACCACCGAGCCCATTCCACCTTGGCCACCGAACAGTCATCAGAGGGTGTTGACTTTTGACCACTACTGTTTTTGCTAACAGGGAAAATAAAACCATATGTTGCCTAAGTAGACGCAGAAAACTTTTCTCCAAATCCCTACAGACGAACTGTCAGCAGCAGAAGTATTTACTTTGGTAATGCAGCTGGGCTTAATCCCAGCCCCATTGTGTTTGTGCATGCCTTTTCACCACCGAGCTCAGTGCCGTGCTGTTTGCGAAGAGGGTGAATGAATGCGTGCAGTCATTTTGGCTATTAGGCCTATCAGTTACAGCCCCAGACAAAAGGCTGAACTCAACAATGGTAGCACAACACAGGCCCTCCTCATGCTCTGAGATAGGCTACGTGGAACCCCCAGTCATCAGTCACTGGCCATCAGCTTGGGGGAAGGCAGCAGGACTTGGCCCGGTGGCAGGGATCCTCAGCTGGCTTCAATCAGCCCAAATCCAGCATGGGCCAAGGAGTCACAGCTGAGGATTCTGGCGCCTGCTGTCTATTTGTGAGTTTGGTGGTTGCTGAATGCTTAACTCGTTGGGCTGCAGGCTCCCCCAGCTGAGTGATGGATGTGATCAGAGCCTGTGCTTTCCCAGCTCAGGGGACAGCAAACCCTGGTGGGATCCCTGGTTGGGAATTCTGCAGGTACCAGCTTCCATCTGAGGGCTGGGGTGCTGGGTGGATGCTCATCCTCTTCTTTCCTCTGTCCTGGGAAAAATGGTCTTTACATGCTGCTTGAGACATTGGAAGGACTGAGGGTAAGAGCAGGGGTTGGGTGGAAGGGCTGGTGTGGAGGGCCTGGGTGCTTGTGGTGAGTAGATACATAATTTAGGGGGGCTCAGCAGTCCACTGGTGATTGTAATGCAGCACATGCTGCAGCTCTGATCTCAGACTAAGTACTCTACAATATGCCTTCCATGGAGGACCTGTCTAGGAATAAACTGCCTCCTTGTGGGATAAGCTGACATGCAGGGAACAGGTTGCCCTGGGAAGCTGTGCCTGTCCCATCCGTGGAAGTGCTCAAGGCCAGGTTGGATGGGGCTTGGAGCAGCCTGGTCTAGTGGGAGGTGTCCCTGCCCATGGCACGGGGCCTGGAGCCAGATCACCTTTAAGGTTCCTTCCAACCCAGACCATTCTATGATTCTATAAATATATTGCATGTGTTTCTGCAGGGAATTAGATAGTGTATGCATTGAAACTGGTGCCATAACTGAGTTTTTGAAGCTGTCTGTGGCTTGGGTTCACCTGATACAGGTCTGAATTCAGTGCCATGGGAAGACACCCAAATTCAACAAGCTCATCTGTATGCTCATGTGGTAGGAACACAGCACAGAGCAGGAATATGTCTTTGTTTCAGGGTTTGCTGGGATAACAGGTGCCTTTTCTTATGTACATCCATGCTGACATTTCCTTTTTAGAAAGAAGACAAAGAAGAGACTGAACTGCCTTGTGGGTGATGATGGCATGAGAAAATTATGTGGAAGGTAAGGAAATAACTGAAAGTTTTGCAGTGGATGAAGGTTTTCTGAGCAGGTGTGGTGTTGGGTGCTATGTGTAATGGGGCAGGGAACAGTAAGCTAGGTGAATGAGACATCTGAGATGGGAATGCTCACAAGAGAAGAGATGTGCCTGCTTTCCATCTCCCCCAGTGCCTTCTGCTTCAAAGCCTCAGCAGGTAGAATCCTCAAACACGGAGTTACTCTGCCTGTGGATTTTGAGGTAGCCTTTTGAGGTGATGAAGTCCCCATTGCTGGTGAAGGGCACGCTGAACATCCTCATGACAAACTTACTAAAGAGCTGCTTCACAGAGGGAAAAGCTGTGGCTGCTGCAGCTGGGGAAGCAGAGCAGGACCACCTGTCCTCACCATCAACCAGGCCAGCTGTGGGGTTAAAATGGGGATTTCCTTCTCACACTGCTGCAGCTGGAGGGGTGACACAGGTCCAGCTCTCAAGAAAAGCTCTTTTGATGCCTTCTCCTTGTGCTGGAAAAGCTGCATGAGGAGAAATTGCTAGTAAACAGAGTTCTGCTTTGGGGTTGAGAAACACTGACCATGGTTTGGCTCAATGCAAATTAACCTGTTCCCAAACACTGGAAATAAGTGAGGAAAGGTAATTTTTAGTCCCTAAGAGGCCAGATTTTTCACTGTGAAGCAAATATAAAGAACTTATTTTCTCAGGGTGAACGCTCATATATTAACCAATTCTCCCTAGGTAAGAGAAGATTTGGTTCTACTGATACATCCAGAAAGATGCAATTTTTTTTTTTTAACTAATATATTGTATGATAAACTGGAACTGGTTGCTGTTAGACCTATGCAACACAAGTCCTTCAGACCATAAAACCAACTCGTGACAAGATGGGTGGTTCAAAATGTCCCTTGTAGAGCTGCATAACAAAGGAAAACACCTGATAAAATTGAGGGACAGTGTCTAAAATGCCTGTGTAAAACATGGGATGGTTTGGTTTTTTGCCTCACAATGCCAAAAAATATTACAATGCCACCAATTATTTCCATAACATGAGACCTTAGGATGAGAAGTAGATGTATTTTGGGGCAGTGGCAGAGCAAGACAAAAAGCACAGAGTGGTGCAGTCACCAGGACAGATGCAGAGAAATTAAACCAGAGAAAGCCCAGAACCTTTGATGTGCTCTGGTAATACACATTCAGCATCCCAAAACTATGGCTGTATTAGAGTATTGCCATCAGTAATATAATTGTATTAAAACATTGACACTGGGTGAGCTGCTTGTCCCATCCTGGAGAGGCTTTATGAGAGCTGATGGGCACAGGGAGGCCAGGGTAGGGCTGAGATGCTCCTCAGAAGGAACATTAAAGTTGAAGACAATAAGGCAACCGTTAAAAATCAGCCATGGAAAAATGCTGGTATGTTTTCTGGGGAGTGGCAAAATGACTGTTTTGTGGAAGAATTTCAGCTTTCAGCAGAGAAAATGATCCTTTTGATATTTTCCCCCAAAATATTTTTCCTCTTTTTAATTTTGTATTTAGGCTGGAGACTGCTTTTGCCTCTGAATCTTCAGGTTTTTATTCAAGTTTGCTTTCGGGGCAGGAGAGTGGGAATTATTCTAAATAACTCTTTCTATATAGAAATATTAAACCTCTCAGCATTGCCCTCATGCTGTTCTTTTAACCATCCAGCAGACACTCCCCTATTCCAATTTCTCCTCGAATAAAGCTCCTTTAAGGGAATCCCAGGGCTCCTTAGCCCCAAATGTTTTCCTGCTGTTGCTTGGCAATTTGCTGTCCTGCTGCTGTGCCAAAACAATCACTTGTCATGCTGCAGATGGGGTCTGTGCATTTGTTTTAATCTCAATTAATTGATTTCCCCCCTTGCCCCCAAGTGTTTTCTCTCACTGACCTGGCTTACGGATAGTTGCATGATTTCCAAGGGAGAAGGACATTCAGGGACCTTTTAGCTGGCTTTGCCTCTGGAAAAATGTCACATGGAAGATGTTAGGAGAGCATTTTGTGGCCAGGTGTTGCTGAAGTGGTGATGTCTGAGATCAGTCCCTGGTGGAGCAAGATCTTCTCTGCTGACCTCAGAGCTGCATCTTCATCTGCCACTTACCTCTGGGTATTTAAGGTCTGAGGAGCATGCTGGAGGGCAGATATTGTGCAGCACCCAGGACTGCTTGGGAAGAGATGAGCAGCAGGGCTCCCTGAGGGGTGCTGGGTGGGATAATGACATTTTGAAAGCTTCCCATGGCTTTGCTTGGCCCTGGTGCCCAGAGCAACTGCTGCAGGAGAGAGGGTCGAACCGCAAGGAAAATTATAAGGGAGTTAAAATGTTGATGGCCTCCTCAAGCCAGCTAGGATGCTATTTAAAGGAATGTATTATTCCCTGCTGGATCTCTGGCCTGCAAAGGGAGCTTTCATTAGAGCAGCTGGCAGCGAGAGAGAGATAGATAGTGCCTTGGAGAGCTCACAGGGCTTTCCACAACATCTCAGCTTGAAAGAGCCTTTGACTGTGCATCTTGCAAACTGTTTTCTCTGAGCTGTCAAAATATGCATCAGTCAAAGGAAAGGGGCCTGGAAGGTGTTCTGTGCACACTGGGGCACTGTTATCCATTGGGCAGCAGCTGTGTGGGAAGAGGTCACAGCAGGCACCCCCAGAAGCTGTCTGAAGACACAGTGGTCCTCAGGAGATGGATTTTGGAGGTCCAGGGGATTACCTCAACCTCTCTTGTGGTGGGGACAAACCTCAAACCCATGGTGGGTTCTCGCCCAAAGGGGAGAAACCTTTCAAACCCCACTGAGTTTGAAAGCCAGCAAGCAACTTTTTGCTACCCCATCTCTCAAAGAGCAGATTCCTTGGCTTTCTTCTCTTTCAAAGTGGGAGATCAGAGATGTTGAGCCTCCCAGCAGCAGATGGGAGGGTGCAGAGGCAGGGATCTTGTGTGTCACAGAATGTGACTCCAGCCTCCATAGGGACTGTCTGAGCTGGGAGCCCTGGGAGGTGACACACCTTCCAGACCTGATGTGGTCCTGTCTTGTCACAGTAAACATGGTTTGTGGATCAGAGGCCACTGTGTCTGACTGGTGATGCTGCTGCAACCCTTAGGCAGCCTTGAAAATGTGAGGAGCCATCATAATTTGGGAGAGTCCTTTTTGTGTGTGTTTCACATTGAGCCCTGAAGGCATTTGGAGGGACCTGGGGAACCACGTCCTAATTTTCCTGAGGAAAATCCACCACAAAGCAAACTGATAACACAGGGGAGGGACAGGCAGGCAAAAGCTGCTTTTAGTAAATCTCCCTGGCACATCTCTGGAGCCTGCTGAGAGCTGCTTGAAGGCATTTGATTTCAAGGAGAGATCTTGGTGTTGTCAGAAAACATCCCAGTGTGGCCTCCAGCATGGCCAGAGGGTGTCCTTCAGAGCATGTGGGATGTCACTCTCTTGGCCAGGCTTGGTGGCTTGCTGTGCCCATGGTGCCAGGCTGACTGCTCAGAGGGTGCCAGCCCTGTCCCCTGGGCAGCCTGGGGAGCAGGTTCCTCCTGAGCCTCTGTTGGGAATGCAGGCATAGTGTTTCCATGACTAAGCCTTGCTTGCAGGGGTGCATGTTTGCAGGATGAGGCCATGGAGTGAATTCATGAGCTCCCAGACCCTTTCAGAGCTGGGGAGGTACTCGTGGTGCAGAGCTGGGCAAACGCATGCCCGGGAGGTTTTAATTTCACACTTCTTGAGCAAGAAAGCACATTTTGCTGGGTAAAAGCTGCAAGGCTCTCAGTGGGTTTATTTCTGTGTTAAATTCAGCATTTCTTTAAAAGCAGAAAAGGCTAAAAAGGGGGAGGGGTGTGTGTGATAGAGAGCTGGAGCAGATTTGTGTGTAGGCTGAGGCGAGTGACATCTTTCTGGTTTGCACTTATGGTGTGGCCCTGCCCAGTCCATCTGAGACACCGTGTGTCTCTAAGCAGTCAAAAATCCACATGGAAAACATTTTGCTCAAGTTGAGCTGTGGCCCTTTCCTTCTTAGCACAGGGGATAACAGATGAGGTGTGAGGCAGGGGTGTGCTCAGGGTCCCCAAGAGAGGTCAGCAAAGGTTGGTACACCCGAATGGCAGGTCCCCATTCAGATCCTGATTGCAGCCTCATGTCCTGTTAACACCAAAGCTGATATGATCCCACAAGGACTAATTAGTCTTAATTCTGGATGATGCTGATGTGGCCAGACCATTTTCACATCTTTGCACCATTGCTGTACTCCCAGATGTGGACAGAAGGGCACTTTTCCCACATCTTAGTGAAGTGTAAGGAAAGAAAGATAGTAGTTGAGTGTTGAGTTTGCTTCAGGTGAATGTGAAAGTTTTCTTCATTTCCCTCTACCTCACTCCCTGCTCTATAGTCCTAAACATTACCCTTGGATCTGCAAATCACAGCATTGTCAAGGTTGGAAAAGACCTCTAACATCGCTGCATCCAACAGTCAATATCCCTTCCCTAAAATAAAATAAAATATCACCATGCCCACTAGGGCATGTCCTGAAGTGCCTCGTACTGTTTTTAAATACCTCCAATACCTCTCTGGGCAGCCTGGGTCAGCACCAGACTGCTCTCTCAGTAAAGAAATTCTTCCCAATATCTACTCCTTCCCAGGATTCCAGTCCTTACCCAGTTTCCAGTTCTTTAAACCCATTTTCTCCCATCCAGTAGATAGCACATAAAAAACTTTGGATTCATTGTCACGCTCCCTGTGCAGATGTGAGTGCAGTCCAAGCAAATAAATCCTGAGTGCAAGCATTCATACATGAAGAACTTCACACTCTGAAACATGACCACACTGAATTGCTGCCAGAGTTTTAAAGGCAGCTTTTGAAAATATTGGCCGTGCATCTTGTGTTTCTGGAGCAAAGAGTTTGATTCATGAGGGAAACATCAGCTCACTGCACAGAGGGATGCAAGGAGGAGAGAGGTTGGGATGAAGACAGCTCTCTGGTTGTACATAAATACACCCTGGGCTGATTAGCTACCAGTGGAGAAGGAAAACCTTTATGGTTTCTGCCTTTATTTTCTGTGGCTCTGCAATTACAAAGCCCTGATATAGAAGAATATCTTTCAAGCATACAAAGCATATGCTCCCCAGGAACATTCAGCAGCAATGTTTTTGGCTTCTGTAACTCATGCTAGCAGAAAGTTCAATTTCCTGACTATAGGCACCAGCTTTATTACAAATAAGCATTTTCCCTTTATTTTTCCCCAAATCCCAAAGTACTACTGATAGTTGATTATTACTATTTTATGTGAGGTGATCACAATTAGGTTTGAATTGCAGATGTGCAGATGTGTGGTCTGCACAGCCTCAGGTCGGTGTTGGAGCATGTAGGTAGGCTCAGAGAAGTTAGGGGATTCCAGAATGAAGGTTTTAATCTCCCATCTTCCTTTAGCTTTCATAAGCCTATGTCTCATGATGATCTCATGACCATTATACAATTTCTATGGTTTTCTATCTCCATTCAGCTCACTGAGGAAACATCACTCCTGCAAGGAGCACACACACAACATTTTGTATTCTCTCTGTGTTTGCTCCAACACGTATCCTCTTGATGAAGTGGGGATCTCAGTCCATCACAGCTCACCCCACAGTCCTTCCCTCCTCTCCCAGCTCCTCAATCAGGGGCTCAAACCTGTCCATGAGTCTTGCCAACTTGTCTTACTTTCAACCCTCTCAGGCTTCTTCCAAAAAACCTCCCTTGCTTTCCCCCACACAGCAATCCTAGGAGAGATTTATGGTGTAATTCATGAATGATGTGCTATGATAATGTGTGTCATGGAAAGGGACAGAGCAAGATCTTCTGCCTCACTGCAAAGACCTCTGTACTTAAGCCCATGTTTCCCACTTTCTGATGTAAGTGGGATGGGGGCCAGCCCTGGTCACCTCTTGTAGTGCAGAAGGAACATGCTCCTGGTGTTTTGAACTTAATTCCATTATCTGCAAGTGTTTGAAGCCACAAAACCTATCCCTGACACTGGGGCACTTGTGCTTAATGCCACAAGAAACCCCATGGACTTCAAGGAAAACCAAGCACCTGCATGGATGCCCTCACATCAGACTTGTCATTTCAATACTGATGTGAAAGGACACAGATTTTATGAGTTATTGGTGTGTGGTGGGTTATAACTTTTAAAATAGTATCTTGGGCAAGCTTATTCTAGGTGTAACTTAGTGTTAAATTTTATACTCCTACCAACTCCTCCCTGTTATAACACGTTGTTTAAATCAGGATTTCGTTGAATTGGTTGAATTCACTTAAAGTGAAGGGATGTGAAGACCCTTGAAGGAAAGGTGTGACTAATAGTAAAATTCAATTGCTGAACATCTCTCACTGACAGTGTGCAGTGGGAAATGTTTTATCTGAAAAAAACCACTTTGCTCTACACAAAATGCAATATTGTCTGATATCTAGAGCTTTTCATAAGAGAGTGGAAACAAATGTTATTGATAGGCAGAGAGGAAAAATCAATGTTTTACTTTGAAAATCAGCTTTTTCTGGCTGAGACAGTGACAACATTTTATGAAATATTTTGATCCGCTTGAAATTGTCTCTCTAGCTCTCTCTCTCTCTTTTTTTTTTTTTTTTTACCAAAAGGATATATTTTGGCTGAAAATTTTTACTGTATGCAGAAAGGGAAATTGTTCTGTCAAGGGTACTGTAAAAAGCCCTGTGTTTCATTGCCTTTTAATGGAACCTTAATAGAAGTTGGCAGTGTAGATGATGAAGCTGGAAGGCTGCAGTGAAATTAAAATAATCAGAAGTTGTTCTGAGGTTCATGACCATGAGAAAGCCCTCAAAGCCTGTAACTATTCACTCAGCCATAAAAATGGCTGATCTCATTTCTTCCCATCACGTCCCAGCCGTGGGAGAAATGCTCATGACTGCAAGAAGCCCATGGGGGACTGTGCTGTAGATTTTAGATGGAAGATGTGCTGATATTGCAGTGAGGAGGGGAAGAATCAGCTTCACAAAAAAAAAAAAAAAAAAAAGAATAATAAAAAAGAATAAAATAAAAAAAAGTGTGTTTAAACCTGCAAAAGCTCTTGGATCTGGGAAGGAGAGGATAAATTTTAATCAATGTCAATGTTTCCAGCTGATTTAGAAAAGCCCAACGATGCATTAGGCTGTAATGACCTCTGGCAGACTTTTAATGTAGATGCAAGAATTATAACTTTCTTTTTAAATTATAAGAATGGCTTCTAAGTCCTTTGCAACAGTTGCATCTGACTGACTTTGTGCTACTTGGAGTTTACATTGCTCCCACTGCAGGTGCCTTGGATTTTTGCTGGGGTATTACTGAAATCAGAGTTAGAAGAAATGTTCCCCAGGGATAACACTGCCTGGGCTGGTGCTGCCCTGGTGGTTTCTCCCCCTCATATACCTTGCATGCTCTTTCTTTTCCCCCATCACTACTGCTATATATTCAGATAGTTTTTGGCTTTCAGTCCATCTGTTTGTCTACTTCAGAACCTTTAATAATGGTTATTTCCTGGTAGTGAATGCTCAACCTGGTCTAGGGGGACCTGTTTGTAGCATAGTTTTCTGTAATTACCCAAAATTTACACAGCAATTCCAGGCTTATTATATGGGGCATAGTATGTAATTACAGGCATAACATATTAGGTCCTAATAACAGCAAATATATCATTACACAAATCATTCATACTCCTGCACTGATATTTTTATATGGAGTAAGTGAATACAATTACTGATAATTACAACACACATCTTAGAGCTGCAGTGGAACTGATGCCACCACCACACATAGCAGGGCAGGATTAAGAGAACTCCTGGTGAAATATGGGAGACTCCATGAAATCTTGCATCCAAAAAACAAGGTGGAACCCCTCTTGTATTGCTTTTTTGTGTGTGCATGTGCACATATGACAATTCTGCTCATCAAAGCAGCCATCTAGGAAGAATGACCCCCATTTTCTTGCTTAGATGGTGGTTTTCCTTGTTACTTATGATGGAAATATGGCTCTCCAGGCCGCAGGGCTGTAGAAGCAGGGAATAAATCCTACAAAAGCAGCAGGGAGCAGTGTAGGGTCAGCGGGTCACCAGGTCACACCTTTCACTTTGGAAGGACTGGTCTTGAGCCCAGGTTTGCAGTAAAATCGGGACCTGGGAGTCTGGATTGACAAGAAGCAGAACATGAGCCAGCAGTGTGCCCAGGTGGCCAAGAAGGCCAATGGCATCCTGGCCTGTATCAGGAACAGCGTGGCCAGCAGGTCCAGGGAAGTGATTCTGCCCCTGTACTCAGTGCTGGTGAGGCCACACCTCGAGTCCTGTGTCCAGTTCTGGGCCCCTCAGGTCAGGAAGGAGATTGAGATCCTGGGGCAGGTCCAAAGGAGGGCAACCAGGCTGGTGAAGGGACTCGAGCACAGATCCTGTGAGGAGAGGCTGAGGGAGCTGGGGCTGTTCAGCCTGAAGAAGAGGAGGCTCAGGTGAGACCTCATCACTCTCTACAACTACCTGAAAGGAGGTTGGAGCCAGGTGGGAGTTGGTCTCTTTACCCACAGGACTTTCAACAAGACAAGAGGACACAGTCTTAAGTTGTGCCAGGGGAGGTTTAGGTTGGATATTAGAAAGAATTTCTTTACGGAGAGGGTGATCAGGCATTGGAATGGGCTGCCCAGGGAAGTGGTGGATTCTCTGTCCCTGGAGACATTTAAAAAGAGACTGGATGTGGCACTCAGTGCCATGGGCTGGGAACCGCAGAGGTGGGTCAAGGGTTGGACTTGATGAGCTCTGAGGTCCCTTCCAACCTGGCTAATTCAATGATTCTATGATTCTATGAAAAGTGCTGTGAGGCTCTTCAAACCTTCCCTGAAAGGTGACCCGGGGTCCCTGCCAAATGCAGGTCACTTGTAGGGAAAATGTGGCAGAATCCATCAGGCAGTGCTGGGTGTGGACTAAAGACGCAGAAGGGG
Source organism: Florisuga fusca (assembly GCA_038090715.1). Classification (NCBI taxonomy): domain Eukaryota; kingdom Metazoa; phylum Chordata; class Aves; order Apodiformes; family Trochilidae; genus Florisuga; species Florisuga fusca. Next base: position 18,873,221 of record JAAWXA010000013.1, read on the forward strand.
TGTGAGGCCAGGCCTGACCTTTGTGTGCAGCTTTCTGTGTGATTTGGGTGGGTGCACATGGGTTTAAGAGTGATCTGAGTTGCTGTATGTTGGTTAATGGGTTGATTTAGACAATGTCATCCCAGCACTCCCAGGTGCATCATCCCAGCCCTTGATGTGGAGGGCAAATGCAACAGGGATTATTTTTTTCCTTTTCCACTACATCAAAAACTTCAGGCAGTGACTTCTGTTTTGACATCTACCTCTTCATGTCTGCTGCACAGTTTTATCTGAAATTCATATCCTTTATTGACAGGTTTACCTGCTTTCTAGGCTGTCTGCAGCCCTCCAGCAGCATCTTTGACAACACTAACTTGCAATTTTGAGCCTCCTTTCTCCACAGCAACAAGGTAAGGGCTAACCACCTCATCCAGTTTGTTTGGGAATTTTGTTTACCTCTCCAAAGCTCCTCAAACTGACAATACGAGGACAAAAACATGCAGGCTGGAGTCTGCCCTGAGGAATATCTTCAGAGGCACAAGGTTAGGAGTTATGGACAGGACTTGGCTTGCACTTTGCCATCTTGGTTTGGGCAGAGGGCTTTGCTTTGCCTGTTCCATCCTGTTTCAGTATGGAAATACCCTGGTTAGAGAAAAGAAAATGAACTGGAACTGTGGCACCAGCCTGCCAAAGCCATTTTACCTGACCATGGAAATAGTGACAGGCTAGCCTGGGCAGGAGCATCTCTGTTCATGTGGGGCAGAGGCAGGTGGAGATGCTCACTCAAGCCAATAAAAAGGACCAGTATGGTTTTGCATCAGGATAAAATAAAAATAAACCCACCACCCTTGATTTGCTTTGGTGTCTGATTTCTGGTTTAATACAGCAACCAGCATCTGGGCATAACAGAAATCCCACTGGCCTCTCAGCATTCCTTTTGCCTAATGAATGTCTTTTTTTTTTCCCTCTGTCCCATGGTGGGATACGGTCAGCTGAGCTCCTGCAAATCCTCCTGCATGGGGGCTGGGGTTATGAGGCTCCTTTGCCCTACCTGCCAAGATCTGGAGTTTGGGGTTGGTGCCAACGGGGAGCAAAGGCTTTGGCTTTGCTGACCCTGGGGAGGTGATAGCATCAGGGCTGCTTTGCTTTTCCAGCAGGATAACAAACATGATTCCCTTGTTATCAACAATCATTTGGCCTGTTTGCTGGGGAGGAGGGAGGCAAGGTCAGCTCTGTACCTTGGCTGACCTGCCTGCATGTCTGGACAGGGAAGCTGAGTGTCACCTCCCCTGTAGTGCTCAAACTCACATGATTTCTACCCTTTGGTAAAAATTTGCCCTTTTTGCTGTCAGAGTTGGTTGCTGGAGCCGGGCTGGGCAGCATGGGGCACTGGTAGGAATGGCCACTGCTGCTCCTCTTGCATCTCCTGACCTCCCACTGGGATGCAAAAGTATCAACACAGACTCTTGTGGAGGTTTTTTTCACTTAAACATCCCTGTCTCATCCTGGGAAGTGCCCCTGCCCATGCAGGGGGTTGAGAACTAGATGATGCTTAAGGTCTCTTCCAACCCAAACCATTCTGTGGTTCTATTATTCTAAACCAAGCAGAACATATTTTTTTAAAAAAAACCTTTAAGGGATATCTCTATGCCTGCATTTAGTGAAGGGCAGTGGTGGGGTAGGAGTTGCAGGGAATCTTTAAAGAAAGTGAATTTATGAATTTGTCAATGAAGCAACTTGATCCTAAGAGTAAATGTTTCCTTTATCAGAGGGACAAACAATATTGCATAACCTAAAGCCCCAGTTGCAACCCAGTGATGCTGCCCAGCTTGTGGCTTACGTATTTGCAGCAAATTTCTTATCTATTAACAGAAATTGAGGAAAAAAAAAAAAAGAGGTAAATAAAGAATATCAGTAGTATTGTATTGCTGAATCTCCCCACAGACCTTGCCTTACTGATAATCATTAACTTTCACTAGCTGAGAGCCATGGCAGAACTCATGACCAGAATACTCATGACCAGCTCTCCAAAATGCTTGGTGAATTTTGGATACTGCTCACAGACAGAAATGCCCACAGTTTCCTTATCCCCCCAGTTACACAGTGCAGGCTTGTGTGTGCCATTGCACTTGCTCAAAAACCAACTGGGAGAATTGCAGCATGGTCTCATTAAAAAAACCTGCATTCCTCCTTAGGTCATCTTGTGATGCTGTGTTTTTGTGTTGGGTTTGGTTGTGGGTTGTTTTTTTGGTTTTGTTTTTTGTTTTTTTAATTCTACCTTCCAGTTCCCATTCTCTCGTTGTTTTCTGTGGCTGGGCCACATCCACAAGGTCCAACCACTTGTCAGTTCTTGAAAGCAAACACACTTCAAACCCAACCCTTTGACATGGGTGCAAACAACCCTGAAGTGTTCCCACCATCAGCTCAGCCCTTCTCCTTGTTACAAGCTAAACAGTTGGCCTTAATGCATATAATGAAAGACAGGGTTAAAATTTGTGCTTAAATAAAGAAATGGAAACAACAATCTAAAAATGTAGTTTATTGGGCTGCTAATAATGACTGGGCAGAGGGGTGAGCAGTATAATGAGCTCCAGGGAGGCAGTTTGGACAACACCATCCCCTGTATGTCCCAGAAATTAAGTAGAGGGTACCCAGAGCATCCTCATCAGGAGCTTGCCCACCCTCACCTGGCCCAGGGGACTTGGCAGCAGGCAGATGGTCACTGCAGAGCCCCCCCCTACCTTCCCCCAGCCCCACATCCTGCTCCCCTGAACTCAGGGTTTGCACACCAGCTCCCCAGCTTAGCATTCATCTGCTGCTTGCTCAGCTTGGGAAGTAAGGGGGCAGGCACTGAGGAGTTGGAAGTTTTCTATTCAGTCACACAGAGCCTTCTCCCCCTCGCCCACCCCCAGCCCCACCACATTCAGACTGGAGTAAGTCAGACACCTGGGGGCCCTGTTTATACTGATGGAGCCAGGATGCAAATCTGGCCTTGCAAATAACCCTTCCACATGAGTGGGAAACAAAATCTGTTAATCTGCCTGGTTTGGAAATCTCTATTTTTTTTCTCTTTTGACTTGAACACAGAGTTTTGTCCCCTCATCATTAGCAGATGTCTTGCATATGAGCTCCATTACCTATAAAGTCTGCTTACTCCAAGCAAATGTTTCTCAATCTTTTCTTTTTTCTTTTTCTTACTTCAATTTGAAGTGAAAGGTACAGTAGAGAGTTCAAATGCTTTTGCATTACAAGGGCTTCTGATCTCTTGAAAAATCTGATGGAAAAAACAACTTCAGAAGCCTGAAACTCCCATTTTTTTTTTTTTTTTTTTTTTTTTTTTTTTTTTTTTTTTTTCTTTACACAGCACTTAGCTTTTGCTTATTGAACTGTATTTATTTATTTAAAAAAATAAAATTCATAGCTCCTGTTTCAGCTCTCACTTTGTGTCAGTACATTTACCCTGTGGATGTGTCGCACAGGCAGGAACATCAGGAAATTGCCCGAGAGGCAGAACCATGGAGTAGCTCAAAGGAAGGAGCAAACACAATTTGGTGGTGTCCCAGCTCTTGCTCACACTGAACACTGGCTCCAGGGCTGCAGGCAGAGAAGAGAGGGCAGGAGAAACAAGAGGTGACCTACAGAAGGACTCAGAAATTTGAATCTGTCACCGAGAGCTGGCTGCCCTGCTTGCCACCATCTCAGTGGCACCTCTGCCTTTTCTTTGGCTCAAAGATTTAAAGTTAAGGCAAAAATAAGACACAGTGTAGAAGCTCCATCAAATCTTTGGCACAACAGCAACAACAACAACAACAAATTACTGTACACATGAGCTGAGAGGGTAACATTTCCCAATTAAGCAAAGGGAAAAGTGCTAAATAAATTGCACATACTAAAAGGTGGCTGGCTTAACAACAATAAGAAGCATCCTTGTCCTTTTTTTTTTCTTTCTTTCTTTCTTTCTTTCTTTCTTTCTTTCTTTCTTTCCTTCTTTTCCTTTTTTTCCTTTCTCTTCCAGAGATTAAGAAAGTTCCTTGGCCAATTGTCATCTTGAAAAGGGGTTTCTGCAAAAAAAGCTGCTTGCAGTCTTCATCTGGACCGTGCAACCTTTGCCAAGAACAGATGTAGCTGGCTGGAAGCTCTTCTGAATCTCCCCTTCCTGGTTTTTACTCCTGGAAAGAGAAAGATGCACCATCAAGACAGGGAACACATGGTGTCCCAGTGGCTCCTTGCACCAATAACCATTGCTGGTACACACTGAGGTGTCCTCAGGGACCACTGGCCAAGTTGGGCTTGCAGAGTAACCACCTGTAGGTGCCATAATGGTGGCCAAAGCTCACCCAGAGCAGAGGGACTGGCAGACAGAGGGGATGAGAAAGGTTTGGGGTAGAAACACAAGGTCGTAAGTTGCTGGCTCCAGCTCCTGCTGCAAAAAAACCCCCAAACCAACAAACAAACCACCCTTGGAATGATGGCAAAGAACTGCTTTTGTCAAGACCCACAGCTCTTTGGGTCTATTTTCAGTTTTCAAACCTAATCTCAGAATTGCAGCAAGCAAGCAAAAGAGCTGGGCCAAGCTGGATTTGTGCAGGGGATGGGGTTTATGTCTGTATTTTAGTGACTGAATTTATTTTGATCTGTTCCCAGCATCTCAACCTCCAGCTCTGCAACCTGTCCTTGTGCTGTGCATCCCCGGCGAGTCGTGGCAGATGTTCTGGGGTAATTGCATTTGGCTTCACACTATTCTGGCCAGGCTTCCATTGGAAAATGCACAACTCCAAAGAGCAGCAGCTTCAGACAGGGAAACACTCATCTAAACCCCCCTTAACATTAAAATAAGCCCTGCGAGTATCCCACAAACAATCATTAGTGTAGTTCAAAACAGAGTAAAATCCTCAGGGCCTGCTCCTTCATGAGATCACATCTCTGTTGTCCAAACTGCCTTCATCACGTGGGCTCCTAAATCCTCCTTTAAGTAACTTAAGAATTAGAAACTTGGAAACGACTTCCCATTTACCGAGTCCAACCACTGTTTCTTGCTTTTTGCCAGTGGATTTAAGAGCCCTTCAGGGTGCAGTACAGCCTCTGAAAGTCCTTTGGACACAGTCATCAACCCCCTGGACAGATCAGCCATCTTTCTTATGGTCTTAAAAAGGTCCAACTCCTTAAAGCTTGGCCTGAATTTTTTTTTTTTCCACAATCTGCTTCATTTCTGTATCACCTCTCCTTTTCCTTTACTGGATATTGTAAAATAATGTATAACTACTATGAAGATGCTGATGATTATTAATTTTTTTTTATTTTTTACTACTATCAAGGCAGCTGCTTGGAAGATCAACTATCACCAAGCTAAGGGGTAAGGGGACCCAAAATCCACCTTACCACCCCTTCCTGAAAAGTGCAGATCCTGGGAAACACAGAATTGCCCCAGGGCCATCAGGATTTCCCTCAGTAAGAATATTTTGCTGAAAGGCCCATCCTCTGTGCCAGAAATGCTGGTCCCTGCTGGAGCTCAGGCTCCTGGAGCTGAGGTGAGCACATCTGGACATGGCAGGGGAGGTGTTCAGCCATGCAGCTCTGCTGGAGGACAGGATGGGGCCATGGGCTGGCTGCATCCTAGTCCATCCCAGCCATAACAAAGCCCCTGGATAAACACCACTCCACCAGTCCCAGCTTGCATTGGTTACTCTCCTGAGCTGGCAATACTGAACTCTTCACATCTGGAACATGCCAAAGCTGAAAACAGAGCTCGTTATCACAATTTTTATCCATAAGGAGCTGTCTTTGTTGACTGTAAGACACCATAGAGTGCTGCACAGAGCAGGATAGTGTAGGAATTATGGCCCTAATTCAGGGCCTTAACTGGGATTTGGGATTTGAGATTTGGAATAAATGAGGTGTAAGTGGGAGAATGACAAACAGCCTTGTGTATCACAAATGTTTCTGTTGGGAACCCCCTGAAACTATTTTCCAACAATAAATAATACATATTAATAATCTGCAATAGAAAAGTCAGTTGTTTAACTTATCCCACATGGAAAGAAAATGTGAAAGAAGTGAAAAGGGGGAAGCAATGACCCCTCTCGTTAATATTAAAAGACAGTAGAGAGACAAATCCCCCCCTGTTCCTGCCTGGAACAGCCTTCTTTGCAACCAAAACTTTTCCCACTACAGGAACAAACTACCCAGCAGTAGCAGCCTCATGCTCCAAGCCAAAGCCACTGGAGCCACAGGGCCCCTGGTTCCCTCTCTTGTGCCTCTGATGCTCTTTAAAGTGCTGAACAAATAGGACATGAGATTACAGTTAACACCTCCTGTCTGTTCCCAGGGACTTTGCCCTTCATCCCAGGGTCCTGGATGCTGATAAAAAGCACTGGTGGGGTCTGGGAAGCAGGATGGTGGCTCTTCTCTGCTCTGAAGACTTTGCAACTGGATAAAGGTCAGTGATGGTGGGGCAAGAAGGACCATGTACAAACCAGCCAAGGGAAGGTAAGGGCAATTGTGCTGCACCTTTGAGGTGATGGAAATGGAAAGGGGAATGGAGAGATCCCTCTGCACCCTGATTGAGGAGCTCAGCAAACCTCACTGGCACTACTCAGTGAGTCCCAGGTGCTGCCCAATGCTGGCCATTAGGTGAGAACAGGCTTCTTTCTTTCCCCCCCCCTCTCCCTTTTCTAATCCACCCAGGAGCTCTGAAGACAGATTTATTAGCCAGGGTCTGCTTTAAACTAATAATATCAGAGCTCCCATGGCTCTTGAATTTGACAACTGGCCCAATGACCTTGGTGAGTCTGCAGCATCCTGGAGCATTTCAATCTCTATAAATCATAGCACTTCAGGAATAGAGTCAGCCTTTGTTCCAGGGATTCTTCTGTCTCTTATACTCACATTTTCCTTTTGCTGTAGTTACCTGATATCTGTGGGGCTGGTCTTACCCTATTCTTGGTAATTCTGTCGCTACAAAGGGAATGGAACTTATGCTGGGACCCTGTTCCCACCATGGGGGCAAATCCCTGGCCCCAGACTTTGCTTGCTGCCATGTGGCTGCTCCAACACTACTTAAAGCAAAGTGGGTTTTGGAGTGTTGTCATGTAACAGTGGGGTCCCAAACCACATCCTTTTTTACAATGAAAAGCTTTCTGCCCTGCTCTTTGGGCTACTGATGCTCAACCCAAGATGGGCCAACAGGGGCTGTGCAGTGCCCCTGGGGATGCACACAGCTGCTTCTGCCTTCCTGCTCAGCCTTGGGTGAACTTGCTCATGATCTTCATGGTACCACAGACTGGTTTGGGTTGGAAGGGACCTTAAAGATCACCTAGTTCCAACCTCCCTGCACGGGCAGAGACACCTCCCACTAGATTCTGCCCATGCAGGTGGGCCATGAGACTTGCCAAGACCCTCAGCCTCATACCCCTGCCCCATTTCCCATTGCTGTTTTGGGGTTGCAGGGCCATACCAAATACAAGCAACATGCATGGGAATCCACTACGGTGCTTACAGACCCTCACTACCCCCCCAGTCACCTTATATTGTAAGAGAGCCTGTTCTCTGGATGCATCATCCTTCAGCTAGCATAGAGCAGGGATAAATCCTGTTTGGGCAGAATCAGAACCCCCCCTGGGGATGCTGCTGCCCCGAAGCAGACGGATGGCTGGGAGCTGGTGGCTGCTGTCCCGTGGTCCAGCTCCTCCCCAGGGCTGTGGGGAAGCAGACTGGCTGGCTGCCCGCTCTTGCCTGCAAGTCCTAGCAGGGAAATGAAGCTATTTTTAAAGAGGAACCTCTCTGCTAAGTCAAACTGCAGGGAAAAGGGAGGTTGAACCTCATTATTGGACCCCCTCTCCCCACACAGGGCGGGAAGCTGGGAGGAAGAAATGCCATGCAGATCAGCAAGATTTTTACTGTGCTGGCTCTGGATGTGTTACAATAATCAATATCAGATGATCAGTAACAGCCAGCTCGGCAGCCAGGATCATCCATACAAACCAGGGGGTGGGAGCTGTGGCTTTATCTTGGGGGTCTGTCTAAATAAATCACGAGTCATGATACAGTGTTAAGATTAAAAATACACTCCGAGTGGAGGGGTTTGGAGCCATACAAATCAAACCTGCCACTACCATTTCTCTTTTATAATATAAAACCTCAACTTCCTCACTCCAAGCAAACACGGCCACAGAACACTCTCCTTTGAGTTTTTTTTTTAATGGAAAGAAGTGTAATCTACAGCGGGAACTCTGTTTTTAGCAGAGTAGCAACGAGGCAGCATCAAGGCACGGCAGAACCCCACAACTATTTTGTATAACACAATAATTACATACATAATGTGAGCCATTTTAGCACAGCAGCCTGCAACAAATGGAGTGGCTTTTCACTCTGTATGTGCTTCTCCATCATTTAATTAGTGGGGAATACATCTATAGAGAGACAGCACGTCTTATATTTTTAATTCCTTGCATCTGTGCGCATCCACACACACAGGCACAAAAGCAAGGAACTAAATTCCAGCCGAAAACTTTTATTGAGCTCCAACTGCTGGCCTGTTATTCATAACCCAGTTTCCTCTCTCACAAAGAGACCTTTCGCATGGTTTTTTTTTTTTTTTATATGTGTGTGTGTTTCTTTTTTTTTTTTTTCCTTCTGCCTCGCTAACAGCTGCTCGCAGTGTTGTATCCTGAGTGATGATGAGGTTCTGAAAGTGTTTTTTTGGAACAGATGGCCAGGAGAGAGCCGGGGAATGTGCCAGCAGAGAGCTGGGGAATGCGCCAAGTCCTGTGGTGACTGAGTACTCCGGGTTCCAGCTCGCGTGCCTTTCCCCTGCCCTCTGCCCCAAGTGGCGCCAGCAGGACTTCCCAACTCGCGCTCTGAACATCTGGAGTCTGCGACTGCCAGAAGAGCCTGGGCTGGGGGGAGGATGAAGCAAAAAAAAAGAAAAAAAACCAACCCAAAAAACCAAACCAACAAAACCCACCAACACCACCCCCCCCCCCC
>JAAWXA010000013.1:18882198-18900024 GCA_038090715.1 Florisuga fusca
CCCCCCCCCCCCACATACACACACAAAAAATTAATCCCTCACCCATCCCCTCCCTGCTCAGGCTTAGCTCCCATGGCCGCGGCGATGTTGCTGCCTTGCACAAGGGTTGATCAAAAGCAAAGAGGGGAGGGGGAGGAAAAAAAAAAAATTAACCTTGTGATGGGCTGGTTTTTTTGTTTTGTTTTGTTTTGTATGGTGTTTGGGGTTTTTTTTTTGTGCATGTGTTTTTTGGGGTTTTTTTTTGGTTTTTCCCAAGCACTTCGGGCTTTCTCTTCAGTGCTAGGTGTGATTGCTGTGTAGGGTATTTGGTACTTGGCTGGGGTTTTTTGGTTTTTTGGTTTTGTTTTGGGTTGGGTTTTTTTGTGCATATGTTGTTTGGGTTTTTTTGTTTTTTCCCAAGCACTTTGGGGTTTCTCCCCAGTGCTGGGTGTGATTGCTGTGTAGGGTATTTGGTCGTGGTTGGATCCTGCTGTGTTAGACCACCAAAGGGCTGTGGCTGTGCTGCCCGGTGGGGAGGTAAGGGCTGCCCCATAGCCCTGGGGGATGGATCCTGTGAGCTGGGGAGCATGGGGGGCAGTGGTACACTGCTCTGCACCCAGAGAAACACCAGGCTTCAGGGAGAGCACCCAGCTATGCACCCTGAAGCCCTAACACTACTCTGAGGTATAATGCCACCTTCCTGCAGGGCACTAGAATTTGGCCCTGGTGGGGGTAAGGCTATAAAAAAGAGTCTCTGCAAAAAGCAGGCTGGACCCCAGACCCTATGAAATCCATGTGAGGCTTCTCTTTTGGCCACTCAGGATCATGTCCCAAAAATGAGGTGCACCAGGGATAAGGAAACTTGGACTCCCCTCTCTGATGCTCCTCCTTTGGCTGTTGTGTCCTCAGTGCTGCTGGAGGATGCTCTTGGCTGACATCAAGGGCAGGTCCCCCTCCTTTTCCTGGGACATCAGTGTGGACTTGGGGCTCTGTTGTTTTCTAACCCCAACCTCTGACAGGGCATGACTCTTGCATGCATGGTGAGGGTCAAGGCTTAGTCTGGATCACTTGTATAACCAAGCAAAAGGCAGCTTTAAAAAACGAAGACTGTCATCACAATTCACCAACCCCCTCCTGTGCAGCTTTTTTTTTAAAGGAAAAGGCATTTGAAGCCCTTCAGTTCTGTCCTTTGCCACTTATAAATGAGCTCCCCCATCACCAAACACCCCTGGTCAGGTCTCAACTGTAAAACCTAAAATCACCATATAACTGTAGTTAGGACTGGAAAGGGGATTTCTTTTTTTTCCTAGTCAAGTTTTGCCAGCCAACTTTTCTAATTAATAAAATGGAGTGGAAGAAAGGGGGGAAGAAACAGCAATTAAATTTCCCATTGAAACAGCAAAGTCTGAATAACAACCTAGTGTTAGGGACTACAGATAATTTGCCCTCTAATACAAAGCAAAAGGTGATGTACAATCCAGCAAACCCAACATCTGGAGCCTCTGCCTGCCAAAACAAACTCCAACCAGCTACTTTTTTGTGTGAAAAGCTCACGGTGCCATAGCACATCACAAGTGGAGAGTGGAGAGAGCAAGTGATAGAGGTAGACACACAATGAAATGGAGATGACAGGAGATAATGGTGCTGTGAGCCCAGTGGTAGAAGTCAAGGAGTGGAGGTCTGTGCTCAGGCTTGCTTTCTTCTTTCTTTTTTAAAGAAAGAATGAAAAAAGGCAGTCCAAAGAATAACAACAAAAATATGACAACCACCCTGGAGTCCTTAATTTAGAGGAACTGTGCAGCAAGCAGTGGTTTTGGAGACCTGATTGAAAACACACACAGTTTAGAAAAACGTGCCGATTTCAAAATTAATGAGGGCACAGTGATTTTTGGCCAAGATGATGTATCTTCCTCCAGGCGCTTGCAGAAGACCCCCCAGGAGAGACATCCCTTCACACAGCCTGGCTCCCAGACCTGGGGTCTTCCCTGCATTGCCATCCTGGAGCTGTAACTTCCCCCTGATAATGGCATTTCCATCCCTTGCATTCACGATTTGCTTGGATCAAGGAGAGAGGCAGATAACAAGATGAGTCCTTTCACACCAGGCCTTTCACCCCCACTTCCATCTCCTGGGAATTACTGGTGTTACTTAGTGGTACCTACTGGTTTTGGCTTCATTGTCAGCTGAATGTGCTCTTGCCATCACCTCAGCAAATGGCACAGCTTGCCCAGGGAAGCTGTGGCTGCTCCATCCCCAGCAGTGTTCCAGCCCAGGTTGGATGGGGCTTGGAGCAACCTGGTCCAGTGGGAGGTGTCCCTGCCCATGCAGGGGGTTGGAACTAAATGATCTTTAAGGTCTCTTCCAATCCATTCTATGATTCTAAACCCTACTGGAAATTAAACAATTATCAGCCAGGGGAATCCATGGTCTCTTGTGCTGCCCTAAACTTGCAGAAATGCATTTTCAAGACACTTTCCATAAAGAAAAGCAAGGCAGAGCAGGGACCAAGAGCCTGCCACAGGCATAAAGCCCAGTTTCCTTCTTAGAGAGGGTCTTTGGAGAAGAGTTAGGAGGGATGACCTTCAAGAATGTGGAGAAGAGGCAGATTTTGTCCTGGTGATGCTGCTTCTGTGGATCAGTGTTGGGAGATGGGATGTGCCACTGCCCCCTGAGAGTTTTACTGTTCATACGGTCTTGATGGGCTCGGAGCTTTTGTCCACGAGTCTGTGAGCTTTAGAGAACAAATGCCGTGTATGTCAGGCTTTGAATTCTTAATTTATTTTTTTTTAAATTAAGGATGGGCCCAGCCCTAACCCTCAGATGTGAACACCCTGGGGCTTGCAGCCCTTTGAAATCTGGCTCTGTCTTTTCTGTCTTTAAGCTTGTGTTGGTTTACATATGCCAAGACAACGGGTCTCAGTCCACTGGGCACCCAAAGACTGAATGCCAGCCCAGAAATGTGCTGAAGCCCCAAGAAGGATGCTTATCCTCTTCTTCTCTGCCATCTTGACTTGGAGAAGGGACCTAAGACCCAACTAGCAATTGCTGAACCCTGAAAAAAGATGCTTATCCCCTTCTTCTCACCCATCTTGGAGAGGGGACCCAAGACTGAATTCTCACCTCACTCTGGGGTTAGTGGCATCACATTAGTGTCCCTGGGACAGCCCTGCCTGCAACTCTACAGTCCCTACAATGAACCTCCAATTTCAGGCTGTGCCCAGGACTTCTCCTCACATCTGGTTTCAGTTGGTGCTGTCGGCTGTGGGGAAGTGGTGCCGTGTCTCCACCTGGCACTGCTGCTCCACGGGCATAAATACAGCCTGTGACAGTGAGAGGAAGCGACAGGGAGTGTCCTATTGTGTTTATTTATAAACTGAATTGCTGCAGGATGATTTGTTGAGCTAAAGAGGAGGAAAAGTGAGGAAACCTGCCCAAATCAGAGGCAGATCTTAATGACACTGGGGAAGGAGCCTGCTCTCCGGCTTAGCTGCCCATTCATCCATTAAAATCCCGCTGATTTATTATCCCGCCTGACAAGCGAGCCCAGAAAGCCAGGGGAAGTTCAATTCAAGTTTACAAAATTCTTTTTGTCATAAAAGCCCGAACAAAGACATCAATCACTCCTTTAATTCACCCATGTCACTCTCTGAGAGGAAAACGGGCAGAACACTCCACTTCCTCCTCCCGCCGCTTGACGATGATTTCACCTAATTGGTTCAGTGTTAAGTAACCTAAAGGAATGCGAGGCGTAATTAGATTGAACGTTGTTTCCTCAAGATACCCACACGTCCTTCAGGTCATACATCTTATAAATGTGTTTATACATCCAACGTCTCCATTAGCTACTTTTTTTTGTTGTTGTCGGGTGATTTTTCTCGGAGATAAGTGTTAGATTAAACAAAGCAGAGAACACAGGCGGGCAGCCGTGTTTTATGGGCTGCAACAGGCGACTGGAGGTTGGTTTGGTTTAACAAATAACAGCCCTGAGATGACTCTAATAAAGATGAGGCTCATGTTAAAACACACGATGGGTGACTAACGAGAGGAAGAGCCCGGCGTGGAGGACAGGGAGGAGAGAAAAGCTTCTGATTAGAGAGGAATGTGGTTATTACAAGATGAGATGGATGGAGGAGAAAAAGTGAGAGAGAAAAGCAAGGGATTAAAAAACCTCAGGAATATTTCAAGAGGTTGAGGAAGGCATGAAAGCCCTTTGGATTTTTTTCTCTTTTTTTTCTACTTTTGTAACTTTTACGGTTATTTGGGGGGTGAGAAGGGGAGGCTGTAACATACCTTCCTTTTTTTAGATCTTCCTTCTGCTTGTAAGGTCCTAGTGCACTGCTCCACGCATTCAGAGAAGCTCATGTTACTGTGGTCAGCACTGTAATCCAGGTCTGCTAGTCTGGCCAGGGAAAGGATATAGTTACAGGCTATTCTCAAGATGGCCAGTTTGGACAACTTCTGACCATAAGAATAGCAGGGAACCTAGAAAGGGTAACAGAGAGAAAAAAATAATTAAAAATTAATCCAAATTAATAAAATATCTTGCTTGAAGCAGTGACAAAACAACTGTAGGTTGTTTTCTTAGCAGTTTTTAACATAAACAGGACCTCCAGTGATAAAAGGCCATATGGTCCCAACAGTTTTTTAAGAACTCCCCTGCTGATGTCCACAGGGATGAAAGCAGCACAAAGCCTCTTGATTTCAGCGTGGCAGTTCTGCTTAAAACACGATGGCAGGATCTGGCCCAGGACATCTGCCTGCCATTCAGTTCACTTCTCAAAGGCCCCGTTTCTCTCAGAAACCTGCAACCCCCATGCCACCGAGTGAATCACCTTGAGTAACTTACACCCCCACAAGTAGCTCCAATGCCATCACAGGTCTTGGAAAACAAGGCAATAAGAGAAGTGTTAGCATCACAGCCTGGAGTTTTTTGTGCTCAAACAGCATCAATCATGATTCTCAGCCCACACAAAACCACAATGCTCTTGTAGGAGCAGGACCTGAAGTCATCTTCCCTACCTGCTGAAACACCCCATTGTGCTACCTTACCTCCCAGGAGAGACCAAACCTAGTTCAGAGCCTTGACCCTATCTTATGCAATTTATTTCTTTACCCTTGAAGATTCCTAGTGTAATGTGAAACATTCAAACAATTCAAATTAAACAGCATGTGTCTAAATCACTGAACAGTACACATTTTCTGCAGCAGAAGCTTTGATTACTTTTCGATCACGATCCAGCAAAACACTGGATGAGCTCAATTTTAGGCACATAACTTCAACATGTTCATCTCAAAGAGCTCTTCTTCAGCGTGCAATAGGCTTGGGGCCCTGCTTCCTAGTTTGTGAAATTGCTAAAGGTCATTCAGCCTTTAACACAGAAGAGTCTATCACCTACTGGAAACTGGAGCTGGGAGTTCATCTGAAATCCATCCTGGCCCCTCAAGTTGTCTGCCCGCCCATCGATATAAGTTATCATACTACATCAATCACTGGAATGCCTCAGTGTCCCTCTGCCATCTGTCTGTACCAGTTTCCATCCTCCTCATGCCTCTAGGGTGTCTCACTCTGCTGAGGGTTTGAGATTTTGTAACGCTTCTTGCCGTGCTCATGCCTCAGCTTCTCTCCTCTCTGGGATGACACAAAGCCAGGCTCATCTCTGGAGTGATGACCCAGGCTTTTCATAGAGCAAGATGGGTCCACCCCCTCCCTGAACCTCACAGCAGACATATGCAGATGCCAAGGGAGTAGCAGAAAAGCTCAGGCATATATAGGATCTCCTCAAGTATCCAGCTAACATCTCTCCATGACCTCAGCTAGAGGTGCCTTCTCTGTATTAAGCAGCCCATGACAGTTCTTCATTCAAAAATTTGGCCTGGTAAAGCTGAACCCCTCTCAATTTTGAGCACCCACAAAATCCTTTTGCAAAGTTTTCTCCCCAGACAATATATAGCACTGCCCTCCTTTTGCTTGTTTTGAACTTGGATCCTACTGTCATCACTTGAGGTCCCCCAGTTCCTCTACTAGGACAGATTTTTATTCACCTCCTCCAGGACACACATTTTTAGTCCTCCATCATTTCTTCAGCCTCTTTTCCAGACAAAAAAGATCAAACCTACTTAGGGAACAGTTCTGTGGAAGCCATCCCATACCTCTGATGGCCCTTGCTGCTCTTCCTTGAAACTTTCCTAGTCCTTTCGGAGCTGAGAGGATGAGAACAACACATGATATTCATGTTCTGAGTGCTCTGTGTATTTATCTAAAACCAAATGCTCGTGCTCTCTGCTTTGTTTAATATTCCTTTTCTCATAATTCCTAATTTGATTTGTGCTACTGCCAGGCACTGACCTGAGGCTCTTATTGAGCCATCTCCAGAAGCCCTGATGTCTCTCTTCTCTGAGATAATGGTCAGCTCAACACCTGTCATTTCATATGTGCAATCTGGTATGGTTTTTCCCACATGCATCACATTTCTTTATCTACATCATATTTAATTAATCTGCCATATTATTACTTAGTCACTCAGGGTCATAAGCTCCCTCTAATTCTTCTTATCTTTGCTACCTTTAGCAAATACCCACACCTCATGCTGGAGCATTGCCAGCAAACTTCCTATCACACTGCTCACCCACCTTGCCAGCTCATTTATAAACACACTCATACAGTCCCAGTTTCAGGTGGTGGGACCTCTGAGGTCTCCCATCCAAACCCCTGCTTGAAGCAGAGCTAAGCTCACAGGCAGACCCTGGTTTGTCCACTCATAAAATCCCATTCCTCACCCTTTTTCCCTCCCCACCATTCCCTGCCTGTTCAGCAGTCACTAACCAACAACTCCTGTCCAAGTTTCTTCAAACTCTCCTTGAGAGGAGCTCTATCATAATACTGATGGAAATCCAAAACCAATACAACCACCCAAACCATACAACTGTATGGATCACCCTCACCCATGTGCACGTGGATTTTAATGCTGCTGACCCTATGGGCCATTTGGCTTGCATGACACATCTGAGGTGCCAAGCAGCATCCAACTTCTCCAGAAGCAAGCCAACAAGCTTCAAAGGACCTTTTTTAATACACACCATGTGCTGCTGATATCCCCGAGGAAGCAAGGAATTGTAGAATCAGAGAATAGTTTGGGCTGGAATAGACCTCTAAAGGTCATTCAGACCAACCTGCAATGAGTGGGGATATTGCAGGGTATCTATTTATTCTCTGGGAATCTCTCAGATCCTCCAAATCCTTGCCTCCATTCTTTGCCAGCACTGTGCACCCCACAACTGCTCTTGCCCTCAGACCAGAATTCCTGCCCCCCAGATGCAACAAGCTGAGAATTAATTTGAAAGCAAGAGCTGGGGCAACAGAAACACCCAAGTGCCTTTTGACACAAGAACAGTGGAGACCCAAGATCAAACAGCAGAGTGGAAGATGGAAATTAAAACAGAAGGATTCAGTGAAATGTGGGAATAATTTCAGAATTAAAGCAAGAAGGAAGTTAAATTGAGTGGAAGGAAAATAGACCATGAAATCCTTGAGGCTGATGCACAGACGTTGTCCAGTCACAACAGAAGAAGGCAGGCTCATGTCTTTTTCCCTCATCTGTTTTGCTCTTCCTTTTGTGTTTTGTTTTTATAAAAAAAAAAGAAAAAAAGAAAAAAAAAAAAAAAAAGAAAAGAAAAGCAAAACATAAACCAAACTGTTTTGTAGAACATGTTTTCTGCAAATTCCAAAAAAGATCTCAGTGCTAACACAGTTGACAAAACCCTTAAGTGGGATTACACAACACTTTTTCCACAGGCTGCAGCAAAGTGCAAACTGGAGCTGTTCTGTCCACCCTCTGGAAAAGGCTCACCTTGAGCAGCCCAGATACCACCATGATGGGTGCGGGGCACTAACATTTGGAGATAAGAGCTTTTGCCATGGTAACAGTGTTAGAATAACTATTTTGCAGGAACCCTCCCTGTCTTGGCTCAGCTCCTGCCATTTTAATGTTTCCTTTTGAATTAAACATGGGAAATTGAGAGAGGAATGAGCCACTTAGTCCAGATCCAAAGCTTCCCCAAGCTTCCCCAGGGGGGTGGGGAGAAAGTGAACTTTGGTTTTATCTCTTAACATAAAGCCAGCAACAAAGAGGGGACAGATTTGCACAAGGTGGAGTGAAGGATGTCAATAACACACTTTGATGCCACGAAATCTTCAAAATCCAACTGAAAACAGAGCGAGTGTCTTAGAAAAGGGAAAAAGGGCTGATGCTGGTGTGGCCACACAGGTGTAACCCTCCCACGGGTAGCTCACTCCTGCCCGTGCCCAAAAGACATAAGTGCTTTGGTGGGAGAGCTGCAAAACCAGGAGCTGAGAAGGTCCTTTCAGAGGTGGGGGGGAGCAGGGGAAGAGCTCAAATTCCCGTGCAGTTAATGAATGCATTTCCCTGATCTGACCTCACCGGTTTCTCCTGAGCAGCAGCACAGCTCACCATCTTGCCTGCAATATTTGCAATGATTTAAAGGAATTAGGAAGGAACTGCAACTGAAATTTCACACCAATGAGAAGGAATGAAGCTGTCTGCTAGAAAGGAAAGGATACTGGCACCATCCTTGGCTTCAGGAGATCATGGCAGTGGGCTGGGACCAGCAGGAACCAGAGCTTTGGCCAGAGGATATTTGTTGATTGCGTCTGCAAAGGGCTCTGCAGAGTCTCATGGGTCTTATCAGTGATCCCCAGGCTGGCAGGGACTGAAGCAACACAAGTTGAAAGCTCTTGAGATGGATTCCTGTTCAGAAGAGCCCTTCTTTGGCAGGAAGATAGGACGGGATGTGACCTAACAGGTCTTTTCCATCCTTGACGTCTGCAATTCAGAGGCAGCGCCCTTGGAAGCCCAAAGATGCTCCCTTTGAAGTCCATGGGAAGTCTTCTGCACTTTTGCCAGAAGCAGTGCTCAGCCCACAGCCAGCCCCCTCAAACCAGGCAGGGCACTGCTGCAGCTCCTTGAGGGTCACTGTCATCTACTAAAGACATGGTCTTGGAGTTGACTCTCACCCAAGGCACAGGATGAGGTTGGGGAACAACTAGAGAAAGAAATGGATGAGAAGGTGCAATAACCACCAAAGGAGAGTGTAGGTTATGTTCACTGTGATGGGTCTGCACAGAACAACCAGAAGCATCCCATAGACTTTGGGAGCAGTAATCCAGTTCACACCACTGAGCTACTGGTGGGTAGCTCTGTTCTTATCAGTAAGATAGAATTTGTGTAAGCATCCTCAGGACCTGTCTAGATAACATCTGCAAAGCCAAGTTTACTCTGCTGTTATGCTGCAAGAAAATGCTGGATGAAAAAGAGGTGTTGGGTGCTGGGGGTCCAGACCTCTTGGTTACAGTGTTAGAAACAGGACTTAGTGGACTTAGTGGGACAGACTTGCACAGATCACCTCCACACGAAGGTCAGGTAGGACAGAATTGTCCCCTTCTGGGTACAGCAGGGAAGAGGGGGTGATTCCAAGGCAGAGAAATGTCTGTGTTTGCAGAGTAAGCTAAGCCCACCTGACAGCTAGTTCCTCCACGACAAGCCATAATAAGCTGCTGAATTTACCTGTCTGCTAATTCATCTGCTTTATTGTTATGTTGGGAGTTAAAACACACCAGGGTCTGTCCCGCCCCCCTCAGAGAGCATTTGGCTGCCTCTTCTCTGCTTCCAAACACCCAGCACAACTGCACTGCTTCATTCTTTGTGCTGCACCTCCTGCCAAAAATATTTCCAGAAGGTTCATATAAATGTCCAGTGCTTAAAAGTTCTGGCTTTTGTACACCCCTCCTTCCACTCAGGGGTGAGTCAGATGTTTCCCAGAGTTAAGGCACCTCAGTGGAAAGGCAGCAGGTTGGGGCAGCATGACTGCTGGTGTTCCTTGCTCATCTGTCCTGAGTGCAGGGGAAAACTCTCTCACCATCCCAAAGTATCTCCAGGGCTGGTGTCTGTGGAGCCACTGGGAGAGGGAGGAGGAGAAAAGTTACGGCTGCCCAAGCATTGGAAATGTTCAAGGCCAGGCTGCATGGGGCTTTGAGCAACCTGTTCTAATGGAAGGTGTCCCTGCCCATAGCAGATGGTTGGACTAAATGATCTTTAAGGGTCTCTTCCAACACAAACCACCCTGTGATTCTATGAGTAACAGCCTTAACAAGCTGAAGGCCTTGTCCAGAAGATCATCCCCTGTTTTCAAGGTGTGTTATATTGTGGAGTGTATTTAGGAAGGGTTTGGAGCCATTCTTTTTCTTTCCATCTAGTTCCAGGGGGAAGGTGAACACATAGAGGTCTTCCTGCCTCTTGGAGGACCTCTTGGCTGATAGTCTAGTTTGTGTGCTCAGATTCACCAGCAAGGGACTTGGCTTCCCTTCCTTGCTCTTGACAGCTACATGCCCTGAGACCTCCAAACCCCCTAGATGGGATGATGATGAATTATACAGCTGTATGATGGAAAAGCCTGCAAGCACTGCTGGGACATCTTTTCACAGCCCTGCCAGACTCCTTCAGTGCAGCTGCTTATCAATGTGTGGACGTGGCAATAATGGCACCATGGAAGTAGACAGCTTAGGACCCAGGAGAGCCACGGTGTGTGTGGCTCAGAGCCACCAAGCAACTCCTAGCTGCTAGACAGACAGCTTTGCTGCCTGCAAGACTATTCCCAGCACAGCCTGCTCCATGGCCTTGGTCCCTAAATACCCCCTCCTCCTGCCCCTGCCACAGTAGCAGGGAGCTTCCACCAACAGCTCCTCCATGCCACTGGTCCTCACTACACTGAACTGGAACCTTGGGGCAACACAGCACGAGTTTGAACCCAGCAAGGCCAGATCCTGCCTTGTGGATAAGTGGTGAGGTTCTCAGGGGAGTGCTTCTGGAGAAGGGCCCTGTGGAATCATAGAGTGGTTTGGGTTGGAAGGGGGCCTTTAAAGGTCACCCAGTCCAATCCTCTGCAGTAGGCAGGGACATCTTTATCTAGGTAAGATTGATCCCTGTTCAACCTCACCTTGAATGTTTCCAGAGATGGGGCATTTACCACCTTCCTGGGTAACCTGTGATGGTGTTTTACGTCCTTCATTGTAAAAAATTTCTTCCTTATTTCTACTTTAAATCTACCCACTTTCAGCTTAAAATTATCACCTCTTGTCCTATCACCACAGACCCTGCTAGAAAGACCCTTCCCAGATTTCCTGTAACCCCTTCAGGTACTGGAAAGAGGTACTTCTCTTCTCCAGGCTGAACAACCCCAACTCTTTCAGTCTTTCCTCACAGAAGTATTCCACCCATCTGATCACTTTTGTGGCTGCCTCTGGACTCACTCCAACAGCTCCACATCTTTTCTGTGCTGAGGACCCCAGAGGTGGATGCAGTGCTGCAGGAGGGGTCCCACCAGAACAGAGCAGTGGAACAGAATCACCTCCCTTAACCATCTGTGTCCCCTCATGGTATCAGATGCTGGGCAGAGCTGTTCTGGACAGCAATGGGCAGCTGTTTCATCCCCTTTTGTTTCTCTGCCACCAGACTGCAGTGGTGGGGAACAGGCAGCCCCATCCTAGCAAAGCAATCACAGCAACTTCAAAGTGAGCCCCATCCCTGCCCTGCCACGGGCAGTGAAGCATCCATCCAGGCACCAAACCTAGCTTAAAAATGCCAACAAGAACAAAAGGAGCACGGCCCAGGCAGGAGCACTAAGCCTGACTGAGGCACCTTGGCCTCTGGGGTGGGTCCATGCTGTCAAAAAACCCAGCTCCTGGTTCCCTCCCAGCTCCTGGCTCCCCCATCGCTCACATTGCAGAAACATGAGTTCACTCCTTGGAGCGAAGGAATTGGCTTCCTCCAAACAAAACCTAGGTGTGGTGCTGGGTGAGTTCACCCTGGGGATCTCTTCCAAACGGCAGTCTGCTTAACACTGCCCCAGGCTTGGCCCTGCTCTGTTTTGGACAGTCCTCCTCTGCTCTCCTTGGATGTGTTGCACCCTCAAAGCCTCCTGCAAATCTTCAGGGCATATGACAAGTACCATGCGTGAAAAACAGCACGTTGCTGGGCTGCAGGGAGTCACCTCCCAAAGTAATAACTACGTGGAGCACATGGGGCCATCACAGGAGAAATCCCAGGGCTATTGGGCACAGAAAGTGTCCAATGGAAGAGATTACTTTAGTGGGGTAACACCTTTCTGGGTGTCATTTTAGTGGTGGTTATCTCCATCTCTGAGGTCCAATGAGTCCAGTTCACCTGAAAAATAGGAGAACAAGCTCCACTGGAGCTAATGGCATTACACCAGCCCCAGCTTGGCTCTGATGATTCTTTAGTCACTGCTGGACACCATGGGTTTTTTCACCCCACTACTATCACTGCTTAGACCCAGGAGCTTCCCTGAACCCACACACGTGGCTCTGCTGGCATCTCTGCATCCCTGCTTGGCATGGGGGACAGTGCAAACTGGGACAGGGGTGGGATATATCACTCTGAGGACACACATGGCATGCACCAAAGGAGATGCCACTTGGCAACAATGGCCTCAGGAGGCTCTGCTGAAGGTACCATGAAGTGTCCCACCTCCCCACCCCAGGGAATGCAGCCTGGAGAGGAATTTGAGAGCAGATTAAGGCAGGGAGGGGAGGCTGGATTCGAAGCCTGGTGGAGAAAAGCAGATCCTTTCCTCTGATTTCAGCAGGAGCCATACAAAAACACAGAGGTTAACTTGGGGTGGCTGCAGCAGGCAGAGCAAATACCTCCTGACAGGAGCAGGATTTTTAAGAGGGATTTGAAATCAGTTAGACAGCACCCAAGGGAGCAAACCAACCTCATTCTTGGTGACACACAGTCATTGTTTTCAGGATTTTTTGTCCTTTTGTCTGGTTTCTTCCTTATTTTCTCTCCCCTTGTGTTGCTTCAGGCTAGTATTTTGTCATCTTCTTTAGCTGCTAAACCACAGTGCCACCCCGCTCTGCCCCAACTGGGGTCTAAATAACCATAAGCATCACTCTGGACTGGATGGAACCACACAGATGCTCTGGTTAACACTGTGCTGTTCAAGGACAATGCAGGGCAATGTGTGGAGGGTGCTGTGGCTCTCCTGAAGCCCAGCAACATCTTTCTAACTCCTACCATGGAGCAGGGCCAAACCTTCCCAGCCAGATGTTGGATCTCAATGGGTGGTTTGTCTTGAACTAGGTTTTAAGGCATTTAAGGGTTTCCTGTTGGTGGGATCATGGGGGGAATGAATCACTGGGAATAGGGCTGAGAGAAGTCAGCAGGTGATGGAGGAAAGCTCTCAGCCTTCCCACCACGCAGTAAGGGCACACCAGTGGCACTGGTTGTACCCAGTGTCTCGCCTGCAGAGGTGACAAACCACAGCCGCCTGTGGGATGACACACAAAGAGGGTGACCACATGATGATGTGTCCCCAGAATAGTCTCAGCCTCCACCAGCTTGTGGCTAAGGCACTGCTCGAGCTGCAGGTCCTGCCTGCTTTTAGTGCCTGGCTTGTCCCTCCAAACCCCTGCAGACAGTTTGCCCTCGTGCAACCCCACACCAACACAACCTTCTCCTGTGGCCTGGAAGCTGCCATTCCCAATGTCCCATCATGCTGCTGATGGGACCAAGTGGGGTCTTTTCTGCATAGATTTAGCAGCAAGCCACAGCAGTCACGTGCATGCCAGCAGCAAAAAAGTGAGAGGATGCTAGTGAGGGGAAAAAAAAAAAAAAATCTCCATTCCAGCAGTTAAAAAGCCCTATAAAACCCTAAAATATCTCCAGAACCCATGAGTGCAGAGAGCAAGGCTGTCAGCTGCTAAGGCAGAGAGCGCCCTGGTAACGCAGTGGTGAAAAGATGTAGAAAAAAGACAATATACTTCAAGAGAAAATAAATGTCTGTGGAGACATTTGCTCCCAGCACGGACTTTAGCTTGCTGTGACTTGATGCCTTGCTTTCTTGAGGAGGAGCTGGACAGCAATGCTCCAGAGAGAAACCAGATGTGCAAGGCTCCGGATCAGGAAGGCTGCTGTGGTTGTCTCCATCCAGGGAGGGAGAGTTTGCTGCCACTTCAGGGTTTGTCAGCACAGCTGGGAAGCTCAATCCCACCTCCTCTGAGTGCAATACACCGGTGGGAGTTGATTTGCTTGGGTGTCCACTGAAACCAAACACTGGAGAGAACTGTGTCCTCCTGGCCAAGGCCTCCAGGAGCAAACGTGGTGGCTGAGGTCATGCTGTAATAAACATTAGGCTGGTTGTCTCACACTTGGGATGTGCTGGAGTAAGAGACTCCTGCTGCCACAAGGAATTTGCAGACAAAAAGAGGAGCCAGCATTGCTGGTGACCATGGCCTGGCCTGGCCTGGCTAGCAGCTGCTCTCAAGATGTGCAGAGGTGGCATTGCCTCTAGTCTCCTCCAAATGGTTCCAGTGCTTTGTGAGCCAGCACAAGGGCATTTCAGATGGAGGAGATGACCTTGGGTTCTTGTGAACTCAGTGATGCACCTAAGTTATCTACATCAGGGATCTTTGGGTTTGTTGAGTGTCATGTCACTTTTGGGGGGTACTGGAGCAGCCAGGACAGTGCAAAAACCCACTGACCAGCATCAACCAGGGCATCTGAGGGCAGGAAACCAATGCTTTGAGTTAGAGTTGCCCAGCCACAGGGACAGGAGCAGCACCCAGAAAAGGCAGCAGCAGAGGGAGAGAGCAGAAGTGCTTTAGAGCAGGTGGGTGTTTTCCAAGGTGAATTATGCTATTAACCCCAAGAGCCTTCTGTCAGTGGAAGGATCACTTGGACAAATGATTCTTGGAACGCTGTGGCAGGACAATCCCTTCCAAATTGAGGATCTGAAGATCACAAGACTAGGAAGAAGGAGTTCTATCTATCTCAGGAGCTTCTACTCTTCTGTCCCACTTCAGTGGCCCTATGGTGAAGGCAGCAGCTGGATACTGAGAGACGGAGAGAGATCCTTCCTCCTGGTGGCCATGTCACCAAGGAGTGAGCACAACGGCAAGGACACATCTCTCCCAACAGCAGGCAGCTTCCCGGAGCTGGCAGCTGCCTTTCTATGTCCCACCTCTGAGGAGGCCCTGCCCTTGGAGGTGAGGAGGGGACAGCCAAGTGCTCAGGGACATGGCCAGATTAGCCTCTCCTTGTGTGAAACGATTGTGGTCAGCTCTTCCTCCACCAAGAACTGGGGAAAAAAAACAACCAACCCACCCCTTCCTGCCATCTGGAGAGCTCGCCGACACAAACTGTAACATGTGTGCCATATGTACACAGCTGCAGCACGCGGGGACGCCGCTGTCAGCCCATCTGCCCAGCACGCTGCCTGCCAGTCGGGTGGGCTGGCAAGATGGCATCCTGCAGAGGGGAATGGCTTCCCCTTCCTCCTCCTCCTCCTCACCGGGCATGGATGAGGCTCCCTATAGTGTGGCCCATCCTACAAGTGTTGGTGTTTTCTCTCCTGCATGCCAGCAAGGATGGGCATCTCCAGCCCTGCACATCCAAACAAGGTGGGGAACAGTCTGCTGGTGCCTCAAGCACCCGGCCCCTTCCCAAAGGAGTGCAGTGCTCTCCCCTGCTCCTCGCCCACCTGTCTGCAGGGAGGTATCAGTTTCAGTGTCTCAGGAAAAGCCTCCCAGCTGCTGAAGAGCCTGATATGTGATGACAAGGAAGGGATGGAGGAACAAGAAGTAAACTGAGGTCTGTGGCTGACGGCACACAGGGATTGCCTCCTTACACCCTTTGTAAGCTCGGGTATGTGAAAGGACAGGACTTACCCGAGGCAAGAGAAACCCTCCCTACTGCTTTTACCTCCACAACAGCATCTCCCTGTACTCCCACGTGCCAGCCCTGCTGACCAAGACGTGATGAAAAGCAACATCCTCTCTTCTGATCCAAACTGCTCCTCAAAAACCTCACCACCAGCACCGGTGTGAATGATTTGAGTGACAAGCCCGCGCCGGGTGTATGTGCAAAGAAGCTGACTGTCACCTGATGTCATGTACAGCACCAAGCATGCTGCTGGCAGCCCAAGGAGAAATGAATCCAAATGTCATCCAATGATGGTCGGGACAGCCAGCCCACCCCTCAGCAAATATCTAGGAAAACCTCACAGCAAATATTTCCCAGCGAACGATTTCTTTCTCTCTGCAGAGCAAATACAGCTCTGCCAGTATGTTACTGTGCTGACCCTAGAGACTGGCTTTCATGGGAAGAGAGGACAGCAACTTGTTCTCCAGGCTCTTTGGGCTCCCAGCTGAGTCTAAGTCTGAAATGATTTATAGAGACAGGGCCAAGGCCAGGAATCTGAGGCTTTTCAAGAGTTGCCCATTTCCCCAAAGAGCGTAGCTTTAATTTGTTGCTTGCCTGCCTTCTGCTTGAGGCTCAGCCTAGAACAAGATTGCCAGTGATTTGGGAAATCAGTGCTACTTCCCCTTGCGGTTTTGGTGGTGTAGATGTGTGTCCACGGAGAATTAGACTGACACTTCCAAGCACGTTACACACAGTCACCAAACAACCGAGATACGGAATCAGCATATAGAAACAAAATACATCAAGTCTGGAGTTTGCATCTACAAGGGGTGGCCTCTCAGCACCAGAGGCACAGCAGCCAGCACGTACTGGATTACCACGATTCTAACAGAAGCTGTCAGATCCCACCACTGTGAGGGGATTAAAAATGCTCCAGTTTAGTGGCTCATCAGTAATTCTCTCCTGACAGACAGCTCCAGTTCTTCCTACCAAGGCTGGGACTAGAAGTCTGTTTGCAGAAGTGGATGACAGAGGATTAACTCTTGGTTTGCAGCTACTGAGCACACAGAGGTCATTGAGAAGGGCTGAAGGCATCACGCGGGAGGTGGGAACAAGCAGAGCCTCACCAAGCAGGAAACAGGAGTCTTAAAGCAAGCACACTTGGGGAATGGTTTGGATAAATAATGTCTGAAAGATGGTAGCCAAAAGCCAGCATGCCTGAGCCCTCCTGCAAGGAGAACACGCTGCTCCCACCAGCTGAGGGGAAACATCCTGGGACAGGGGACGCTCAGCACCTCTCAACAAACGGACTCATCTACATACAGCTCACAGCCCTCCAAGTCCTGTGCCTCTCTTCTTTCCTACACACCTGGAATAGTCCCATCAGCATTTACTGGAGAGGCAGAAAAGCCAGGACAGCTGGGCCTGCCCAGTGCAACAGAACATCTGTGTGTATCAGTGAGCTGTCACAGTGTGCCTGCACACAGGCAGATGTACAGGACAGAGCAGAAGGGTCGGGGCACTGATTTACCCTCATGGGCAAGATACAAGAACCTTGCAGCTTCTCCACACCCCTCCTCATCTTCTATATGGTGAGGAGGTGATGGAGAGATTTTGTCCAAAACTATTTACTTTTCAGAAGCTCCACATTGCCAGAAAGAACACATCTATTATCTCTGACAGACAACCATCAGGATTTTCAAGACCTCTCAACAAGAAAGCCCAGCACCATACATGCTTCAGTCACACAGGACAGTAAAATTCATGGGAAACTAAGTGGCAGGCAACCACAACTTAACTCATCTATCCCTGGCAGACACAGAGCACAGGGAAAGTTTCAGAGGAACCCTAAGGGCACTGCAGGGTTGGGCACTCTGCACAAAAGTCACCAGGAACATGTTGCTGCCCAACTGATCCCCTTGGGACTGTCCATCCCAGCAGCTGAGCTAGCAACTGCAAGTGATCTTGGTACAGGAGCATCACCCCAGCCCAAAGCTTGGCCAAATGCCTCCATTCACCTTCTGTTTTCACTCAGAGGGCTTTCTCGGTTTTATTTTCTCCCCCGTCCATGCCATTCTCTCTCCGGGAGAAAAAAAAAAAAAAAAAAAAA
>JAAWXA010000013.1:18900042-18983809 GCA_038090715.1 Florisuga fusca
AACTTCCCACCGTGTGCGCTTTCCTCCCCCACCCCCGCCTTCCCTCCCCAGGGAAATCCGTGATTTCGTTTGGTTCCCAAACCCCTTCATCCCGCTTCTCCCCTCCTATCGCTCGTTTCCTTCATCAAGATCCTCATCTACGAGGTGGGGGGTGCCTGACGTTCACGCTGCCTTCCTAAATGTGCCCGGGAGCACTGGGGGCACCAGATCCCTCCCGTCATCACTTAGCCTTTCACGGCTCCCTGAAACCGTCGGTTTCTGTTCTGCTACCACTCCGAATCTGCTTGGATGCGTTACTCCACAGCAAAAGGCTGCTCTGTTTTTCTCAGGGGTAACTGACACTTGGTTAGTTTGCTACCAGCCGTGGACAGCCTTCTGCTGGCACCCAAAACTCCTCCAGACACATTGAGGGGAGCAGCTTCAGTGCAGCAGGGCCAGGAGTCTCGGCAGGGTGGGAGGGAGGGAGGGAGAAGTGCAAGAACTCACCAAAAGTCACAGCCAGAGCTCTGGAACAGCTGGGAATAAACTATTTCACAGGATTGTAGGAAAATTCGGGAGAGAAGCGTCCTCAGGAGGTCCTCTGAAATTTTTGAAAGTCTCTGTTATTTAGGCATCTGGCTTCTGCTTTCAAGTCACCTAAACCTGTTAGACATGTCAAGAGTCAATGGGGTGTGAGCTGTGAGATGCTTGAAATCACTGCAGGAAGAGGGATGTTGTTCCCCAGCCCTCCTCCTCCTCCCATGGCTTTATCAACCAACCCAGCAGCCATCAGCACCACATGGGTGAGCAGAGGGAGCTTCTGCTGACCTAGCTGATGTCCACAAAACAAGACAAGCTCTGCCTGGTGGCTAATGTCCTCTGCTTCATGCTGCTGTGGCCAGGGTGCCCCAGAGCAGGAATAAAAAAGGTTTCTTCAGGTGGTGGTACTGGAGGTACTGGAGACAGTGCTAGAGAAGATACACTGGGTCCTGGTTCAGCACTGTATCTGTGAAAGCCATGCTGGCTCCTTCAAATCCTCTGCCCAGGTGTCGCTGCAGTTGGATTTTCTTTTGCAGAATGACTTTGAGTCAATTGAACTCAGCAATACCTGACTACCCAGTGTGGGTAGCATCACCTCCCTGTCTTGTGGTGGTGCTGGCAAACTGCCCTGATATCCTCAGCTAGAGCCTATGAATAAATGCTTCTAATGTCAGGGCATGCCCTAATGAACACTTACTCCATCTGTTCGTCTCTGAATTCCTGTAACTCTCAAAGATGAGAGCCAACAAAGGGATTTTTAATTGACCTGCTTTCTCCAAAATGTCCCAGTGATTGGCAGTAGCACCAGCCCCTTCAGCAGAGTCTTATTTTTCAGAGGAAGCCTATGTTAAATATTTGGTGGCTATTCTCACAAGAAAGAATAACCCCAAGATCTTGGCCAGATTTCAGTCTCAGCCATTAAGTTCTTCCTACGGAAAATCTGCCTACCCTGGTGTTCCAGCTTGACTCTGTGGACCAAATCCATTCGGGGGGTAAAGAGGTGAAGCCCATTAAAAACAAAGGAGTTTGCAGTGATTTACACTGTTTGTTCTTTTTGTCTTGCCCTTAAGGAGCATGTGTGTCCTGGGTGCTGGTTATAAAGCTGCTCCCTTGGCGGTAGCTGCACTACGAAGTGCTTCCAAGAAGAAACCTAAACCTGAGTGCCCCCAGTCACATAACTGCCTGTCAGACCTTCCCCTTCTCTCAGTTTAGTATCCTTGTGGTTATGGGTATCACAAGAGAGCTGGGGAGGCCCGAATCAGGGCTGTGCTACTGTGGTCCTTGTCCCTCAGGGTGACTCACGCTGTGGTGCATATGGCCCATCCTCTGTGCCCCATTTGCAGAGGACACCACGGAGGTGACAGCTGCCAACCATGAAGCCCAGACACTGTGTACATACAAACCTGCCCTGAGTGCATTAACCTGCTTTTGCTTCAGTGGTTAAAGCAGTGCAAGCTGCGTGCAGACTCTCTTGTTATCATCCGATTGGGTTGCTCCTGTTTACCTTAAAGGTGTTTGAAACTACAGCTGGCTTGAGACTAAACGGAAGGCAGAGGGATTTAAACTGCATTGAAAGGGTCCATACAACCTCTGCAACCAGCTGAACTTCTTTAGCTGAAAGTTACTCTTTAAATTAAAGCAAGGATGAGTTCCTGCAGAGTAAACCCTGTCTTTTGGCACAAGCTGTGGTAGCTCCAGAGCCCAAGGGGACACTTTCCACATGTGATAGGGATGGGCAGTAATGCCTGAGCTCACAAAGATCACCTTGCCTCTGGAAATCAAAGCAGTGGGGCCAAGCTGGCGTCTGTATTTTGGGCTAGGAGCAGTGTGGCCTTGTGCCATGCCACTGGAGCAACACAGCTTTGGGGACTAAGTGCAAGGAAATCTCCAGGCAGTGCTGGCTGCTCGGTGCCATATGGATGCAGCAGCTCCTTCTGCTGAGCGGTACCTATGAGCCAAAGTGATGGCATGAGGTGAAAAACAGATGCAGGGAAATGCCTGCCTGTGGGGGAGAAGCTAAGAGTAACAGGACTGTGGGTAGGAGTTGTAGCTTTCTTCTGAGCTTTCCTTTCTGCAGATTGCTTAACCTCAGCCTTGCCTGAACTCAGAGTTGCATCATTCAGCAGTCCTGCTGTATCCTCCAGGACAGGTATTCACAGGTAGAGGTAAGGCAGGTACTTTCAGGGCATAGGCAGACAGAGGGAGATCTTTCATCTATGGCAGAGCCAAACTGGTGGCCCAGCTCTAATATCCAATCCCATTATCCTGCTTCCTTCTCACTGTAATCCCATTGCCTTCCTTTGCCAGCCCTGGGGTCTTCTGTTCTCAGGGTGAGCAAAGCTAACCTAGCCCAGTCCCATTTAGTATTTTGGAACAGGGTGGCATGGCTGTGGCTGCACACTGGTGAGATGGCAAAGGAGGTCTCAAAGGAGATCCACCAGGAAAATTGTTGCAGTATAAGCACTAAAAAGAAGCTTGCCATGTAACTCTGCTACCACTGTCTTCAAGGGTAAATAAAGAAGGAAATCAACCCTTTGCCAACCCCCTGTGAAAGATAATTCCTGGGTAAAAATCTGAGCAGGGGCTATCACTGGGGAAGCCTTAACCTCTCATCCCAGCATCGTCTGGCACTGCCCTACTCAAAGGAATGAATTAACTCCATCCAGTACAGGGTGGAGCTGTCCCTGACACTAAACCAGGCTGCCTTCTGCCAGTGGGTGAAACACTTTGATGGGCAGCTCTCCACTCTGGTAACAATTGCTGTTGTTGAGAGCAAAGACTGAAACCCCAGAAGATGTCTTTAGATAATATGTATTTTTTTTACAGGATGAATAATTAGGAAGGAAAAGGAAATGGAAACAACCTACTGACAAGATTTGGGGGTAGGCACAATTTGGGGTCTTTGAAAGACTTGTTTTTAGCACTCAGGATAGGCAGTGGGGGAAAGACACACTGCAGGTAGGTGCCAGGGAGATGCTTCTAAAGCAGTGCCCGAAGGACAGGGCATTTTCCTAAGGATTCAGTGCTCATCCTGAGCATTTCTGAAAGGTGAATCAGCTGGTGACAGTTTGGTACTTTGTGAAAACCAGAACATGCTTCCAAATTCTGTGAAAAACCAGAGCTCTGCACTTGTTAAAAGGAATGCTTCTCTTATGTACTTTTTCCAATGTCCTCCTTAGGCAAGAGGAATTATTTAAAAATGCTGTTGAAGAGCTAAACCAGAAGTCTGATCCAAGTGGCATGCTGAGTATGTCAATGTAAAGCTGAGTCATCAAAGCAGGACTGAGATGCAGCTTTAATCCTTCTTCTTTTAGCATTTCAATATGTGTCATGTACTCTGACATTATCATCGACAGTCTGACAGCATTTGAGTATCTGTCTTTCTTGGGAGGTTACAGAATTTCAGTGTGCATTTTGAAGTGTGTAAGATATGAGAAAGGAGAAGAGGAATACTTCTCCTTTTTGCAATAAAAATTCCATCGGGAGCA
Source organism: Florisuga fusca (assembly GCA_038090715.1). Classification (NCBI taxonomy): domain Eukaryota; kingdom Metazoa; phylum Chordata; class Aves; order Apodiformes; family Trochilidae; genus Florisuga; species Florisuga fusca. Next base: position 18,904,050 of record JAAWXA010000013.1, read on the forward strand.
CATTCTTTTCTTGTAAAGTATTTAAACAACAGAGGAAAAAAAAAAAAAAGAAATAATAAAAAAAAAGCTTGGCAGGCTAAAAGTTTGTCCAGTCCCTAATCTGGAAAAAAAAAGACAAAGAAAAAACCTCATTGCTTTTATAGTTCTTTGAAAAATATATCTTCAAAATCAGCTATTTGAGAATATAGACAAGAGAGGAGAGAAAAAGTGAGTAAAGGCTGCTGAAACACATGTCTATTATTAGAGAAGAGAAATTTCTCCAGCATTAGAAAAACCCTTTAGCATTGCTAAATACCCATAAAATGTATAGTGGGAGTTGCAAGAAACCATAAAGTTGGTGGTCTTTCATCAGTGGGGGTTTTTAAAGCTACTTGGAGACTTGGCAAATGTGCATGGGCAGGATTATAGGAAAGTCCTCTTGGATAATATGAAACTGAGGAAGGATTGTGAAATGAGGTAAGAAATAAGAATTATTCACACCCAATGTATATTGCAATCATATCTGTCCTGGACTTTAAATTGTATTTCTTTTTAAATGCTTGCTTTTAACTTGATGTAGCCAGTATGCACTCAGAGGAAAACTGCTTATGACAGCCTGCAGCTTTTTATTCTCTTAGACTGAATGATGACATTTAATCCTCTCCTCTCCTCTCCTCTCCTCTCCTCTCCTCTCCTCCCCAAAAGGGGCTGTACCAGTGATCCAAGGTCTGAAAAACATGTTTTGTCAATGTATCTTGGCAAAGAGCAAAGGTGAGATGCTTGTGGCCCATTTACATCTCCATGAGGAGGACGTTGCTGCTGCCCCGTGGCTTTCTGATCTATCAGAAGTGCAGTGGTTTCCAGAGGCACAGCAAATGAGGCTTGTGATAAGAGCTGTGTTATGCTGCATATAACGTTCTTTGCAGTGTATTACCTCAAGGAATAATGGAGTCTAGACAGCTTGAATTAAAAGAAATAAAAGCTGGACATCTTTTAAAAATACATGTTTATGCAGTTTAAGCTGCGGGCTTGAGGCAGGAGTTATTCTGTGAATTTATTTGTTGTGGAAAGCTGGACTAAATACTCATACAGGTTCCCTCTGGATCTATTACCTTTGAATCCCAGTTGACATCTGACTTTCTGAAACATCAGTGAACATCAGGGAGCTGCTGGGTGCTGGGCAATCTTGTGGGTCGGTTCGGATGCACTGTGCTGCATGCTTTGGGAGGCTCAGTTCTCTTAACAACATTTTTGTTTAAAATTTACTGAAGCCTGAAGCTCTCAGCCTAGCCCTGGTGAAGTGCTGTGTTATTCAGACCAGTGCCTCAATGCCTCCCTCCAGTTAAGGCAAGGTGAAAGGCATGTCTCCACTAAGCTGCCAAGTGGCTCTGCTGTACTATAACAGCTTTTGCAGTCACCCTGGAGCCATCAAGGCTGGGCACAAGGATTCCATTGACTACAGAAAGAGCAGATAGGGGCTCCTGTATCACAGGGATGTGAGATGTATGGGAGCTTGGCTAGCTGGGTAAGGACCTGCAACAGCCTCAAGTCTTTCCCCATCTGTGAGCAAATCCGCTGATTTATGCACAGTTGCACTGGCAGCTGGTCTGGCTCCAGCCTGATCTAACCTCATCCATCACACAAACCAGTAAAAATGCTCCCATTTGTTTATTTAGGACCTTTCTGAGGCTGGGAGGTTGTTCATGTGGTCAGGAGAGGGGTTGTGTGTGGAGATGGATGTGAGGTGCAGTCCCAGCTCTGCCAAAACTTCTCTTGTGGGTTGTTGCCCATAGTGGGCTTCCGTGGGTCCTGGCAAGCAGCAGTACTGTGTCCTTCCTTGCCTCAGTCCAACTCCTCACCGTGGTCCCTGTGCCCTGCAGCACCAACAAGAGGCTCAGAATCAGTATTAGCTCAAACTCTTCCTCCTTTAGCCAGTCAAGGTGGTGAGAGCTGAAGTGGACAGTATTTTCCTGGCTTTACATCTAGACAAGAGAGACACAGGCTCATGCAGGCTTCCCTCTGCCTGAGTTTCTCCATGTGAATTGAGTGTCTTTTGGGCTTTGCTGATTTTTTTTTTTTTTCCAGTGTTTTAGATCTCCTCTCTCCATCTGTCTCCCTCCAGCACTGCTGCTTCTCTCAGGTCAGTGAGAGCAGTGAGGCCTCACTGGGAGTGGCCCCTTACACCTGTCCCCCCAAAACCAACTGATATTCCTGCTCTAACCCTGCCCTGTTCCCGTACCACTTGGTTCACTTGGAAGCTCTTGGCCAACTCTGAAATGCAGATGGACATGAGGCTGAGATGACCTTGGGTAAAGCTGACTTCAGTGACAGGGTGTGCTTAGTGACAAGTGCCATGGCAAAACAAGAGTATTAAAAAATTCCCTGGAGAAACAGTGGCAGAAAAGAAAAAAGAAAATTAAAAAATGAGATGTGGGGTTGATCAAGTCTTTCACTTAATGTTCTTTTGGTCTAGAAAAGGGGCAGTGGATCTTAAGCAGAACAGGACAGGCTTTCTTTTTTAGTTCAAACTGATGTATTTTGGATGGAAGTTTACTTTTGTGGGTGAGGGCAAAGCAGGCACTTGTTTGCCAGATTTTTTTAACCATGACTGTTGAATGTGGTTTGCAAGGACCCACGAATTCCCAATGACTCTTAGTGGTTTCAGTTAAAAGAGTGCAATTAGAAGCACATTTGTTACAAACTCTCCAGTCAGATGCTCCAGGTGTAAAAAGCTTTTAATGGTGAAAAGGGCAGAGTATTACCAGAGATCTTCACTTACATGAGCTAAGTACCCACATCTCAGTGAACAGTCGCTACACTGGTGCAGAAATTGAGGTTTTGAAAAGGTCCAGGATTCCCAGAGAGACTCATCTTCATGAAAGAGGGCTTATTATCTGTTAAAGTTTATTATTTTCTTCTATTAACCATTTATCTGAAGGGACTAATTTATTATTAGAATATATCAATAGTATAATTTGGTGTTTTCCCACAAAACTTCATGTAGCAGCTTATTTCTGGTTAAGTTGGAACTTCACATTGGGATACAAATGACTTTGCAGGCATGTTAGTGAGTAAGGACATGGGAGTCCAGAGTCATACTGTCTCAGAATTATAAAGTAGAAGGACTGCAAGAAACTAAAAAAAAAGTGTAATAAGTGTGGCCCTACCCATGATAGATCACACCAGACTCTTACAGCTATCGGCTAAGGGAACTCCTGAACTGAAGGCTGAATTTGGACTATGGTGTTGGTAGCCATCATTACTATTTCAAGCCCAATTGTACTCATCTGCAATCTCTTCTGTCCATGGCAATGAGTCCCATAACTCATTTGTGAAGGAAATGTCCTTCTTTCTGTCCTACGCCTGATCATTTCATAAATTAGTCTCCGGCCTTTGATGTTCTGAGAAATGGTGCACAATTATTTCCTGCTCATCCTCTTCCCCACAACTCATGACTTCCCAGAGTCCTCCCAGATCTGTTCTGTCTTATTGTCTCCCAAGTTGAAGTATTTTTACCTTATTTTGACTGCTTGTCTGGAAACTGTTCCCTGTCACTGTATCCTGTAGCCCTTTCTTGCCTTTTGTAGTGCTGCTCTATCCTATATGAGTTTGGTGCACTGGAACTATGTACAAAAAAACTTTATATGGCTTTGAAGTCTTTCCCTACTAGTTTTTCATTTTCCCTTTGCTTTTTTTAATCCCCACAGAGCACTAAGTTCTCATCTTCAGAAATTAGTAGTAGCTCCAGGATCTTATTCCCATCAGTTGTAGCTCACTTAGTGCTCATTACTGTGTCTACTGTGTCTATCCTTAAGCTTGCTTGTTTTCTCATTACTTATATTACTTGGAATGTTGTCTTACTTTTTTTTGTACAGTCACATAGCATTGCAAGTCACGAATTTCTTTGCCCACAGGTTTAGTTTGGACTACTTTAGATGGTTTAGTATCATCAGCAAAAGTCAAGATCCTGCTTTTCACTTCTTATGCTTGTTTTAGAATGTTTTGTTGAGCATCAGAGCAGCACAGAACCTCATCCAGCCCTTTGGTTATGAAACCTGGTTATTTATTCCTTGTTCGGTCTCCTAACTTTAACCAGGTGCTGAGCTACAAGAAAACCTTCTGCCCTGTTCAAGAACAGCTTTTTTGTAAGTTCCCACCTTTGAAAATCCAAGTGAGCCATACTTCTCAGATCAGCATGCCCTGAAATTCAGTGAGACCCTCAAAGAACTTGATTTGTGAGACATGACTTCAACCTATAGATGTAATATTTGACACTTCCCCAATTCACCTTGCTCCCTGATGTGTCCAACATTCTTTTTTTCCTGACTATTTATCAGTTTGCTTTACACAGAATCACAGTTGTCTGTATTTATTTCCTGAATGAGCCATCTCTGGGAACTGCTATTTCATTTTGCATCACATTTACTGCTTTTAGTCTGATTTAGTGGCTGATTTAAACAGCAGGTTGGCTCTGCACTGTGAATAACTGCTCAGCAGTTTCGTCTTTGGATTTCCATAGAGCTTTTGGGTGAATACCACCTGGTCCTGGAGATCTGTCTTACTCACTGTATCAGTTTGTTTGAAAATCTTTTCTACTGGTGCTTCAATTTGAGATATCTCTTCAGATGTGCTCCCAACAAGGAAAGGTTGCAGTGTGGGGTTCATGCTCTGTATTTATTTGACTTTGCTATCATGAGATAATGTGTCTTGAGTGCTCATCTATCATGTATTGATCATCTGTTAATCTGAACAGCTCTATGGCAAACTACTTGCTTTGGAAGTGTTTGGTGCAGTTTTTATTAGTTTTCAGAGCTTTAGGAAATTGCTCTTCAGAGTGTTTTTAATAGATTTATATTAATTTTTAATACTTATTTAACTTATGCTTTTTTTTTTTTTTTCTGTATTTTCGCTGTGAACATTATCCCCATATTTTAATTCCAGTAGAATTTATTCAGGTTTTCATTCTATTAACATTTAGCTCAATGCTCAGAGTACTATTTAAATAAACTCTGTGACTCCTGGAGTCATTTGACTCCCAACTTTCCTTTTCAACTTCCTTTCAGTACAACTCTTCAGTTTTGTGTTACTGCCTGTCAGCATCCTATAAGGAGACAAAAGGGTCCATTACTTAACACATGAAAGATGTGACTGGTAACCTATATAGCAGTTTACTACAAGACTTGTTTTAGTACTAGTCAGTAAATGTCCTTCTAGATTTAATATGATATAAAATATTATCCCTGCCAACATTCAAGCCAGTTCTGCAATACAGTTTCTCCACCTTGGCCTCCTAACGTGTTTCACAGCACATAAATGAATACTCTGTGGACATTATCAACTTTCTGACAGCTTGGTCTGTGCACTTCTTGTTTCTACACTCACAGGGGTTCTGGTGGACAGTGTAGCAAACAGGAGTAGGGGAAGAGAAATTAGTGATGGGATGAAGTACAGCAGTCAACGAGTTCAAATTCTCTCTCTCTATAAAGCTCAGAATGCTGAAGAACTGGGCTTTGGCCCAAATTTATTGATCGATTGTCCAATATGAAACTGCCTTAGGGTGGGACTTTGCCTTCAAGTTTGTGTCTATCCTGCTATTGTGGATGTGAATTGTTCAGTGCTGAGAGGAGGACACGTCCATCCAGCTGTGTTACACGGGGATGGTTCAAAGAGGTTGATTCTCAGTTGACATGTCTGTGATTTGGCACTTTCTCCCTTGGCTAGTCACACAAGTGATGGTCTCTCAGCTGGATGAATACCGTTTGGTTTGGTTTGCTATTGTTGTCCCATCAGCCTGCTGAAGACATTTGTAGCAGGACTGTGTCAATGCACCAGCCAGGCCTTTGTTCCACACCATGGAAGCTTTCCTCTGGAAGGCAGAGGCACTGCCAGTCCAGGGCCATCCTCCAGCCTGCACCCAGAGGTGAACACTACAGGAGAGGACAGAGCTGGATTATGCTGTGACTATTGACCTCATAGCTAGAAAATGGCCTTTGCCTGTTTAGTTATGATGAAGAATGCTAAATTATCAGTATCATTATGAAATTGGGAGTCTTCATTGCTGTTGCTGAATTGTCTTGGCCATAAGTTTGAGCAAGTGAGCTTTCTCCATCCAGCCTGCTGTACTGTCAGTCTCAGAGGTTCTCAGCTTGGTCTGTGTCTGGGCAAAAAGATAACCATGCAGGCTGGGAAACATTCAATACCATTACTGGTCAGCCATGCCACTTAACCAGTACCCTGGCTGTTAAGAGATCTCAGTAAGGTGGTCAGGGTCAGACAGGTCTCAAAAGAAGTGAATGAAGACAGTGATGGTCAATGGATGTGAATTTAAGGAATACACTGCTGCAGATGAGTGAGATGGAAGGCCAGAAAAGTGGCCAAAATACATCTAAGACCTGTTTCAAAAAGAAAACAAAAGTTTTGCCTGAGATTAAGTTGAAGATTGGGAAGAGCAGCAACACAGGAAAGAATGCAGGGCAAGGACTGGACAGAATGTGAGTGAGGTCACAAGAGACCAAGGCTCAAGCATAGTGGAAACAATTCTCAGGAGATACAGCCACAGCTCAGAAGGAGCAGAGAGCAATGAGAAGGACTCCTTGAAAAGCAGCTAGTTGAGGCAAAGGTCCAATCAAACCTACAAGAAAGGTCTTAGGTGCTTAGGCACATTTTGTTGGTTTTTAAAATTTATTTTATTTTATCTGTCTGCAGAACAGAAAAGTCAGGGAGAGTCAGCACTGGTATGGAGAACATTTTCAGATATAGACAGAAAACAAAGGAGATACAGTGGTGCAGTGATTACAGGTCCTCTGAATAACTCTGAACATTATCTGTGAGTTGTGCCATTTATATTGTGAGTTGCACTTGACTCAGTTTGTGAGACACATTGTTATTGGTTGTATCAGGAGTGTTTCCCAAAGCAAAATTAGCACTGGAGCTAACACGTTGAAGTTTGGGCACTATCTTGTTAGTGGTAATTTTTAGCTCCTCTAAATGTATTATACCAACCTTTTTCTAGGTGTCCAGATGTTTTCTTGGAATGTGTTCACTGCTAGGAGTGCCTTTTCAAAGGAGGAGCATCTTCCAGCAGAGCTGTAGGAAGCATGTTTCTAAATCAAGTCTTGCACTTTTAGGCATGATCCAAAAGCATCATTCCATTGGTTTTCAGAGGCTTTTGGATGAAGTCTTATATGCAGATTTGCCAGTGTTCTCAGATGAAAAACAGTCAAGGATATGAAGTGCCAGATGGCCTCAAGTAAAATTTGCTGGGTTTGGAGGTAACACAGAAACCCTAAGCTGAATGGACCCAGAAATTCTGGATGCTGAAGTGTGATTCCTCATCTGTACTGAACATCAAGGTGGCTCAAATAAAGCTCAGGGATAAACATTACCATTCTTTGTCCCACTGGTGGCTTATAAAATATTTTAGGATGCATTGAGTGGGCTGTATATGAACAGACTGACTAGTCTAGCAGATGTCACCACTAGAAGAATGTCTGTCATGATCTGGTGTCTTGTCCTCTGATAGCTGTTCAAAGACCAGGCAGGAAATTGCACTGCTGAAAAATAAATTTGATATTAACACAGAAAAGGCTGATAATGTTTCTCTTTGTGATACTGGGCTGAGTTGATTGGAAAGCTGACCTTACCCACCCTGAAACAGGAACCTATTGAAACCTGTGGTGGGGACCTGTGTTCAGTTTTCATGTGGACATTTTTAATCTTGTACTTTCCACCCACCTTCTAGCACAGTCAAACATGATGCACAGTCAAACAAGACATTAAGGACCTTTAATTTCATCATTCACCTTAACTTATAACCATTTTCCTGCTACCAGTTGCTCCTAATGACATTCAGAGCCCCTGATAATTCCTGAGAGAATAATTCCCTTTTGGATCTGCACGTATGTATCTTGATAAATATTAAACCTATTAAAGTCAAGGTGGAAATTGGATGCAAGGTAAATGTCATTACGAGGATTTATTGCTGACCTGAAATGGATGGGAGGGTAAAAAAGATTTCTCTTTTTAAAGGTCCAGATGACAGTGTTCCAACTGCTATTTTAAATGGTTAACGTGCACTGAACTGGGCTAGGCAGGAGAGCATTTCCAAGATTGTTCCAAAATGTTTACCACTCAAATGTTTTCTGACAGAAAATGCCATTATGGATTAAGAGACTTCTTTTTGAGAAGTGTCTGTTTTCAGCATGAAATTTCAGATGTTTATTGTAGCTTTTCAGATGAAAGAAGAAAGTTTATTTTCAGCTGTTGCTATTTTTTTTTTTTTTTAAATCAAAAGTCAGAATTTTGTGAGGGGAGAACTCCATTTTCATAGCAGATATAGTCCATTCACCCTTCCACATGGGGAATAGCCTGAATAATGGAATTTTGAAGCATCCAGGTCTCTGTGAACACTGAAAACCCTTCATAGGGTCCTGGCTAGGTAGGTTTGCCTCATGTCTGACATGGCTTCACTTCTTCTAAGAAAAATTTCTGACATGGTCCTTAAACTTCTCAGAGATGAAATTATGCACACACATTAAATGTATGACTGCCTTTATTGCAAAACACACTTATGAAGGCTCTGCCTTAAAAAGTGGATTCCAACTCCTAGGTTACATGAATGGGAAAGGAACCTACCACCACCCTGCCTCAGGTGACAGCCACAACCCTCTTTGTGACCCATTGCTTTTGGTGCCTGGTGCTGGCAAGGCCCTTCATTCACACAGTGTAGTATTTTGGTGTCCTGTACACTTCTGACCAGGTGTACCAAGTTCAGGTGGTCAGTGGACCAAACAAAAAGTTGCCTTGAGCCAGCAGGGCCCTAGCTTTATTTAGATTATGGGGCATATTGTTGAGCAGCATGAGAAGGAAACAAGGCCAGCTGAGTGATTTGATGGGTCTCCACAATTGTTCTTCTGTCACAAATTCTAGGTGCCTGCTGATGCTCAGACAATTCACCCTCTTCAGTGTCAAATTCCATAAGAGCTGAATGAACCAGAAAATTAGTTTGGCAAGATTGAAGAAATCTGAGACTATCTTCTTGGAGAGAGGTATTTGTGGAAGGTAGAAAGCCACACAGTGTCAGTGGGGAAGGGGAAATCCACTTTCTGCAAACAAATAAAAGTGTTTTTCATGCCTTCAAATGAGGGTGGATATGGATATGTTGTTTGTGTGTGCTCAGTAGTAGTGCTGGGGCGTTTTAAGACTTCAGGTTTCTTTATGTACTGTGTGTTCCTCACCAGAGATGAGCCTCCAACCTTGAGAAGCACAATTGAGAAGTGCCAGTTTCTTTCCCCTGTCACCTCTCCTCCTTTCAATCACTGATCATCCCCCAGTGCTGCACCCCAGTGTAGGGCATGGGGTCCCAACCATGCAAGGACACTGGGATCCTGCACCACCAGCCCAGCACCCAACATGGTTAGGCCATGTGTCTCCATGCATGACCTACTTGTAGCACTCAGAGCCATTGTTTGATCATTTGGTTCCACAAACAGTCTTGCTCCCTTGATAGGAGAAATTACTCTTTTTTCCGTCATCTGATTTGGATCTTCCTGCTGAAAAGCCATCCAAGCAGTGAAGAGCTCATTAATCCCATTAGCACAGAGCCAAACTGACTCACAAGGTGGTGGTTGTTGCCCTTGAAAGCCTCCTCGTAAAGAGATGTTTAATTTGTCCTCCTTGGGCTGATGAACAGCCTCTGTTTTACCTCTGAATTCCCATGTGTCATGGAGGGAGCCACCTTTGTGGTCCTGCTCCAGAGGCTGGCAAGAGCAGCACTACTTGGCTCTGTGGCCTGCAATCTTCTTGGCCATGGATGTGTTGGGTCTCTGGGGATAGCTGGTAGAAGTGATGTGGGAAGCTCAAACCTGAAGTCATCCTTCACTGCTTGCCAGAATGAATGATTAAGTCATTAAATGATCTGCTTTTATAGGCTGTGGCCAGCTATAAGCACCCGTGGACAGGGAGAATTTACTCACCTTCTACCTCCACGCAGCCACGTGGAGCCAAATCCTAACCTGGTGCCATTTCAGTGGTTTTACACCAAGGGTATTCACTCTTTTCAAAATTAAGCTTTATGTGGTGTTATTTGTATTTTTTTTCCCCTCAAAGATAGTTTTAACCAAAGTTACCTGAAGCTATTTTATAAAGTACTTTCTGGGAGGGATCAAGAATACCTCTTGCTCTATCTGAGCATCTATCAAGACATTATTCCCACTAGCATGCCCTAGCCATGGAGGGGGAGAAGGGCAGAAAGAACAAGGAAGTATCTGCATGCAGTGGGAAATTTTCCTTTAATAGAGTGGATTTTTAATTCCCTGCACCCAATGGTCTGCCAGGAAATGCCCTATGCCCATTGAATATGAATCTGTCTGCTACAGCTGGCTATGGGTGAGCTACAACTGTCAGACCTGGTTTTGGTTTCTGTTGGGTGATCCTTCTGGCAGTGGGAAGGAGGAACTTATTGGAAAGATGATTTTATTTAGATTTAACAACTTTCCTAAGCACAAGTTCCTTCAGCAAAGCCAAAGATGGTGGCAAGTGGTATCTGGAAAGCAGAGACTTTGGTTGAGTCTCTCATCCCATTTCCTTTTTTGGGTGGAAACAAAGTGATGGTTCTTTTTTCTAAACTCCTGAAACCCAAGAGATCCTTCTTTAATTCCAGGCTGCAAAGGTGGAAATGTGCATCAGCAACAAAACATAAATACCCCAGCAGACTGTGGACACCAAAATACAGAAAAATGTCTTGAGGTGTAGAATAACCACCACTGGCACATGACTTACTGATTGCACCCATCATATGATCAGCCCTTAGCTAGTTATAAATATTATATTAGAAGTATTAGTGGAACCAGATGGATTGCAACCAGTCCAAAATGTGGTGAGCCTGTGGCCTCAAATAAAGAGAGAAGCAGCACAATGATTTGGCATTAAAAATCATCTTTGTGCTAGAACCAAGAACCGATGAGGGAAAAGAGTAAAAGTCACAGAGCTGGCTGTGCTGTGGACATGGTGCCTGGGAAGTAATTTTTCTGTGTCCCAAGGCACTAAAATCTATTTCCCAAGAGTCTGTGGTTCATGTTGAATGCTTCATCCTGATGCTAACTAGCTGTGTTAATTAGCCAGACTGTGCTTATTTTTGGTCAGCAGTGAAAGAAAAGAGAGATGTGAAGGCCATCACCCTTTGCATGTTTCTTACAAAAGGGATTGGGCATGGAAGGGCTTTTCCTCTGGGTATGCAAGTGAAGGGCTGGTGCTTAGCTTGCTGCTGGGGGAGTGAGGGAAGAGGTAAAAGCAGCTTTCTCCATCAGTGGCTCCTGAACCCCTTCAGATTCTCTCCCATTTCAGCTTCCTGCTACACAGGACCTGTTGCAGCTCTTGCCTCTGGGTGCTTTAAAGAATCACAGAATGTTAGGGGTTGGAAGAGACCTCTGGAGATCATCTAGTCCAAACCCCCTGCCAGAGCAGCTTCTCCTAGTGTAGGTCTGTATGGCCTATAGAGTAGGTTTATGTGGTCTCAATCACAACCCAGAGACTTCCCATCTTGTTTTAGACATCTCCACATTATCTCCTTTCCCAGCAAACTGTGCTGGTCTCATCTCCACTTGGAAGACCCCAAACATTCATTGAGTGTGTCAGGAGACCCTTAGAGCCCCGCCAGCTCAAGTGGCTGGTCCAGGAGCACCATGAGGAACAAGAGACATCCTATGATCTGGGGCATCAGGACAAGGTGGAGCCAACCTGGCTGGCACAGGGCCGAATCCTGCAGTGGAGCATCAGGAGCATTAGCACTTGCATCCCTTCAGGCTGCAGAAAGAGCCCCCGGGGTTGGCTGATTTATGTCCCTGCTCGGGAAGGGAGAAATAAGGCATCAGAGGGCTGTCTCCGGCTGTTCATAGCCGGGCGGGCGGCTCAGGGTCGCACAGGTGCACGCCGAGCCCCGTGTGACAGCCCGCGGCTGAAAAAATATTCCTGGCATCTGGCACCGGCCTCGCGTCTGGGCCTCCGGGCTGGCATCCCAGCCCCGCGCAGCCGGTGCTGCTGGATCCTTACACAAACACAGCGAGGCCGCTGGAGAGGAGCTGTGCCAGGGATGGATTTGGCCCTGCCGTGCAAAGCAGCTCTCGGCCGTGCCTCCAGCCTTGTCTGGGAGGTCCCCACCAAGCACACCCGTGCCTGCATCTCCTGCTTCCTTCCCCCAGCCAAGCCATGTGGCGTCATCCTCTCCCACCCCGTCCTCCGGAGGTGCCGCGCGCTCCGGCTTCAGTCCCTGGAAAGGTCCCTCTGGCAGCTCTCCTTCCCCACCAGTCCTGCTGGAAGGATCATGGGGATGCTGGGGTTTGCAGGCCTGTTGAGGGCTGGTTGCATCTTTCCTGTTCAAGCCGTCCTGAGGAAATTACCTGGCAACTTCTGAGCAGCCCATATTGCGTGGCTGAGCTCCTGGGTGAGTTGGCTTCAGGCTACCTGCTTGCTTTGCTTGGGTTTGTGAGGGCTGCATACATTGCAGCAATGCATAGATACAAATGACTAATAATAGGAAAGCATGTGCTGGGTCCGTGTCCACTCCTTTCTGTCCCAAAAAGGAACAGGATCTCTCCAAGAGCACTAACCTTGTCTTGAAGGCCAGGACAACATGCTTTGCTGATGAGGTGGTCTGAGTTTCATCACCCTCATATCACTTTTGGTTCTTGGCAGACTTGAGAGTCCGTTGCTTATAATACTACTTATCTCTTTAAAAGGGCTGTTCACCTCAAAGGCTTTAAAAAGAAGCCAAGATCATTATTTCCATGTTCCAGATGGGGAAACTGAGGTACGGGAAGCAAAATCGATTTCCCCAAGTGACAGAGCAGCACTGAGGCAGGAACAGGAATGGGCTCAGTCCTGCCCATCTCCAGTGACCACCCTGCCTGTGCTGCAGCCCTGGAGCAGAAGATTGGGTGGCAGAGCTCACTGTGACCTTTATCCTTTGGGGTGATCAGGTGTCCCTGCTTTCTTTCCTTGCTGCCCAGCAGTGCTCCCCTTGAACCACCTTGAAGGTGTTCCTGGGAACAGGAGGCATTGCAGGCAGGCCATTAAGTGTCATGGTTGAATGGACCACGCTGTTGCAGCATCTAGAACAGTTGTATGGGCTGGAGATTTTGATATGATCCTTTTTACAAGGAGTAATCATCTAGAAAATAAGTTTGGGAGATTTTTTTTCTTTTTTCCCCAAGACATTGGCAGGAATGGGGGTATTTTATTAAACAATGGTTAAAGATAATTTGCAATAAAACCAAATAATTTTCTCTGTTTTGCAGCACATGCACTTTGCAAGAGAGAGTCTATTTCTGCTCTTGAGACTAAGAAAAGTACAGCAAGGAAAAGAAAATGTTGCGATATCCATCTTACAGTAGAAGGATTTGGGACAGGGGGTTTGTTCTCAAGAGCACACAAGAAACTGGTGGCTGACCTGGGAGTACAACCTGTTTTAACTGAAGTCCTTGTCCAGTGATTTAATGACAAGCTCTTGATCCAAGTATGAATCTTCTGAGATGAAAAAGAATACAGAAAAGGCCAATGATGGAGAGCTGGGATGCTGAGTGCATTTTGGTCCTTTGTCCCTCACAGCCTGATCAAGATTCAAATCCAAGAGGAAAACGTAAAAAATAAATGAATCAATGGAGGGACAGGAGTGACTGAGCTAAAATTATCCAGAGCAGAAGCAATGGCTCTGAAAGCCAGAAGTGGACAAAAAAGCTGCATTTCAGGTGAGAACTGAGCCCTGAGCTAAAATTGCAGTTCAAAGCCTGATGGTCTTTGGACACAGGTGGCAGTGAAAGGGTAGCTGACAGTTTAGGGGACAGCAGCAGAGCAAAGGTACAGACCCTGCCTAAGAGACCTCTCAGGGATCCCTACCTGATCATAGCTGGGATCTGCCTCCAAAGATCTATAGTTCCTCTCCAGTTCCCTCCCTGGAAGTGTTCAAGGTTGAGCAACGTGAACTAGTGGGGGGGTTTGTTCCTGCCCCTGCAGGGTTGTTGGGACTAGGTGATCTTTAAGGTCCCTTCCAACCCAAACCATTCTAGGACTCTATGATTTCTTCATGGATTTATCAGATTTGCCTGCTGCATTCGGCTGCTGGCAGAACACTGATTTCTGGTGTTAGCAAAAGGGACATATCCCTAAGGATGGTGGTTCCTCCTAGCAGGGCCACCAGCTTGCTCAGAGCCACTCCTGCCAGGATGGTCTCCCTCCCCATGTTATTTGGGCTCTGGGTGCAGCCTGGCACTCTGCACAAACCATACAGCAATGAAAAACTACAGATGTGCAGACAAAAATGCCTGTTGGGTCTTTGCCTCCTCCTGTGCTGCGGGGAGTTAGTGGAGAGTTTTCATTAGAAAAAATTTTTCTTTTTTGTCTTTTACCTACTTTCTACATTCCTGGAAGCATATTAATCCTGAAAAAAAAGAAATCTTATTGCCTCCAAAAATATATATACAAAAGTATCTTCTCTACTGTTTGATACTTGCTACTGGATGAAAAAATATTCTTGTTTGCTGGAGGGTATTTTCAGAGGCATTGGCATTGCTGTGCCATCCCCTTGCCCCATCCCTTCCTGGGGCTGCCCACACCACAACGCTGCACGTTCTGCTTTGTGTGTGAAGGCAACAGGAGGCAGGATTCAGCCTTGTCCATCGAAATGCAGCTTCTTCTGCCAGATGTCACAGCCGAGCAGACCAGGGGGGTGTTCCTGCAGGAACGTGCCTTTCAGAAATACCATTCTTCAGCCTGCCGGCCCCAAAACTGCTGGGGCTCTGTTTGCCTAAAAAAAAAAAAAAAAAAAAAAAAAAGCGCAACATACACACACAAGAAAAAAAAAAATCTGAAGGCATCCAGTTGCTCCTGGGCAAATTGCCAGTGATTGAGTGACCTGCTGCTTCCCCAATATTGCATTCCGCTGGCATGTCTTTAGCCCTGGCTGACGCCAGCCATCTAACTCACCCCCAAAGCAAACATTTCCAGTTGGCACTGCTGCCTTGTTTTTCTGAAGAACCAATTCATACCTCCCTTAAAAAGTTTTACTATATCCATTTTTTTTTTTTTTTCCTGGTGCATGAAGCCACTGGGGAACGGCTGCTGCTTCAGGGATTTCTCCTCAAAATGAAAAAAAAAATATAAAAAGAGAGAAGAGGAGATTTTTTTTTCCACCTCCCGTTTTAGCCAGCATGATAAATCCATTCAGAGCGCTCCTTGTGAGCGAGTGTGGAAACCTTCTGCTAAAAGAGTTATTCTGTTCTCATTCACAGATAATTGCTCCCCCAGGGGCCGGGGAGAGAGGGAGGAGGAGAGACTGATAATCCAGGAGGACAGGGATACAAATATCAGGCTGCGGCGCTGAGTGCCTGCTTAATTTATAGAGAACGAGCTGTTACTCAGCACTTTGCAGGATTAGACCCTCTATAATTCTGTTATTTAAGGAGAAATGGAGTGGAACGACAACAACAACCCACCCGGGCTGTTGTGGAGACAGGCAGCGTTGGAGAGGAGCACATGCTGGTTTATTTTTTACACTATGGAAAGAATGAGCTTTTAGGACACGAAGTCCTCGCTGCCGGTGAGGGGGTGGCGGGAGGGGACAGCCTGGCTCCACGCTGGCTTCCCTGACGTACAGACCCAGGTTAGGGTTGCTGCTTGGCCAGCTGGGATGATGTATGGCAGCAGGGGGGCTCCCCTGAAAAGGGCATGGCTTCACTGCCAGCCAGCACTGGTGACATCCTCACCATCCTCACCAGCTGGCAGGTGGATGGGTGATGGCACCCAGATGGTGACCCAGGTGGATGACTGTCTGGATCACCTCCCGTGCCCACCAGCTCCCACTTGGGCCACAGTCTGCTGGCTTTTTACTGATTGTATCTAACTGCATGGTGGCAGCAGCCCTGGGTCTCATGGACTGTTCTGGCACAGGATGACCCTCACCTGCAGTCATGTGCCCAGTTCTGGGCCCCCAACACCAGTAGGACATGGATCTGTTAGAGTGAGTCTGGAAGAAGCCACAAAGATGATCAAGAGGGTTGGAGGGAAAGAAATGTTTATACTTTTATGGTGCAAGTGAAAGATGCAGTGACATTAAAATATAGTAGGCTTGTCTGCACAATGTTTCTTTCTTCAGAGAAATTAAATACATTTATCTGACTGTCTATTAAAGCATCTGTCACCAGAACAGAAAGAACCGTTCTCTTTACTCAGGGGGTGGTCCAATGAGGGCTCCGTAGTACTTCTGGCTATTTACTTCTCACAGATCCCTGGGTAGATTTCTCACCTTTCCTCTGAATACCCATTTAGCCAACAAGAAAACAGAGTTCCTCCTTGAACAACATCTTCCACTGTCAAACCAGCTGCTACTACTATGTCCATTTTACAGGTGGGGAAAATGAGGCAGCATGGATGAAACAACTTGCCTAAGGAAAATTTTGTTGGGTAAGGAAATTGCAGCACACTGTCAATCTTCATTCAATATGGCTGTTGCCATGAGAGAACCAAGAGCCTTCTCAGGGCTTGTCCACATATCAAATTATTTCAGAAGAGAATGGGCTTCTTTGTTGCAGGATTCGAGAACTTTGGTGATGCAGGAATAAATAAATGATCACTTATAATTCTCTTGAATTTAGTATTGGGTAGGATTGATGGTGATTTTCAGTCTGGGGGTTGCAACTCTCAGTCAAGGATCCCATCCCAAGGAATTTTTTCCTTCGAAGATAAATAATTTCTCCCCTTCTTCACTCCCCGTGGATTATTGAGTGATTTTTGGACAAAACAACCTTGTGCTTATTTCAAAAGCAGTTAGAAGAAAAACTGACAGCTATGAGGTAGTAAAGACAAATGGTGGAAGGGAGAGATTTAGGAAAGTGGGTCTCAGGCTGTGCTTATGAGGAGTGATGACAGCAAACCCATTTCTACAGCAGAATGAAACCTGAAGGGGAATACTTTGCTCTTTCAGACTGCTAATGTAAATAAAAGGCACACAGAGAGATGCTGGTAGGTTAACCATCAATTAAAAGCAAATTTCCCACCCCGTGTGATGTTAGAAGGCTGTGGGTGATATAAAATGAGACAGAGATGAGGTACCATGGTGAGCTTCTTGAGTGGTGCAAAGACTTCAAACACATACTTAGCTGGGACAACCAGCATGCTGGTGGGGTTTCCCTTTTGGTCTGCAGTTTCACCCTCTGTGAATGGTGCAGGGCTACATTTATGTTCATAAAATTGACTCTATTTCAGCTAAAGGAAAAATGATAAGAACATTCCACTGATCTTTCAAAAAATCCTAAGCCCATGTCTTAATGGTACTAAAAACACTGTATGCAAATTTAGTTCCCTAGAAATGTCATTCTTTAGCTGTTATCTGACTGGTTATTTTAGTGATCTTGTTGTAATTCGCTGTTGTCATATGTGTATTCTTCAAACAATTGCCATCAGGTTTAAATACTGTCATCAAGCTGGAGCAGAATGGGATCATGTAACACTAACAAAACCAAGGTTAAAAAAGCTATAAGGAGCAATTTCAGCCCATGACACCATTATATGCTGATACCCTGCTCAAGTGCATGGCCCCAAAAAATCAATCCATCAATCATGGATCCTCATGTTGTTCAAAACTTGGCTTTTATTCTACACTGCTCCTCATTGGAACTGCTGGTGGAATGAAGCATGGTTTGGTTAATGGCTGAACCCTGGTGTTTCTATCCATGCTGCTGACTGTTGTGTGATCACATGGTAGCTCCAGCCATTAATTCTACCAAGTTTGTTGCTAAACCATGTCCTCAGGTGCCACATCCACACATCTTTTAAACACCTCCATGCATAGTGACCCAACCACCTCCCTGAGCAGCCTATTCCAGTGGCTGATAACCCTTTCAGCGAAGAAGTTTCTTCTAATATCAAATCTAAAGCTCTCCTGGCACAAGTTGAAGCCATTTCCTTGTGTCCTATCACTTGTTACTTGGCAGAAGAGACTGACCCTGCCTTGTTCCAAACTCTTCAGGTAGTTGTAGAGAGCGATGGGCTCTCCCCTCAGCCTCCTTTTCTCCATACTAAACAACCCCAGTTGCCTCAGGTTCTTTTCATTAGACTTGTTCTCCAGACCCTTCCTCAGCTTCACTGCCTTGCTCTGAACTCATTCCAGCCCCTCCATGTCCCTCTCTAACCAGGGCCCCCAAACTCAACACAGTACTCGAGGTGTGGCCTAATTGCACTCCCGGCGCCATTGTGCCTGACCCGACCTCACCCATGAAGATGGGAGCTGTGGTGTGGAGGGGTTTATGGGCTGAGCCTGCAGCCTGCTGGGATGGAGGACCTGCAGGCAGGATGAGGCCAGGCCCTTGTGGTGTTGTGACCCGGAGAATCACAGAATCAGGCAGGTTGGAAAGGACCTCTGAGATCATCGAGTCCAACCCTTGATACACTCCCGTCATGGTTACTGAGTGCCACATTCAGTCTCTTCTTAAAAACCTCCAGGGATGGAGAATCCACCACCTCCCTGGGCAGCCCATTCCAATGTCTGATCACCCTCTCCATAAAGAATGTTTTCCTAATATCCAACCTAAACCTCCCCTGGCAGAGCTTAAGCCCATGCCCTGTTGTCTTACTGATATCTGCCTGGGAGAAGAGCCCAACCCCCCCTGGCTCCAACCTCCTTTCAGGGAGTTGTAGAGAGTGATGAGTCTCCCCTGAGCCTCCTCTTCTCCAGCATGAACACCCCCAGCTGCCTCAGCCCTTCCTCACAGGACTTGTGCTGGATCCCTTCACATCCTCCTTGCTCTTCCCTGGACCTGCTCCAGCACCTCAATCTCCTTCCTGAACTGAGGGGCCCAGAACTGGACACAGGACTCAAGCTGTGGCCTCACCAGGGCTGAGTACAGGGGAAGGAGGAGGACGAGGAGCAAGAGGAGGAGGAGGGATGGTGGCTGCCACCTGTGCTCCCAGGTCTAACCCTGACACCCACCACTGAGGCCTCTCCAGCTGTCAGGTCACAGTTGCTGTCAGCAGCCGCCTTCCCCCGTGTCTGCCGGTGTCTCGCTGTCCTCCTGGGTCAGCACAGCTGGGGAGCATGGAATCAGAGAATTATAGAAAGTCAGGAGTTGGAAAGGACCTGGAAAGATCATCTATTCCAACCCCCCTGCCAGAGCAGGGTCACCTCTAGGAGGTCACAGAGGAACACATCCAGGTGGGTTTTGAATGTCTCCAGGGAAGGAGACTCCACAACCTCCCTGGGCAGCCTATGCCAGTGTTCTGTCACCCTCACAGTGACAAAATTCTTCCTAATATTTATATTGAACGGTGTATGCTTCAGCTCATAACTATTGCCCCTTGTCCTGTTGTTGGTCACCCCTGAGAAAAGGTTTACTCCATCCTCCTGGTCCTCAACCCTTATATATTTATAAACATTGATGAGGTCACCCCTCAGTCTCCTCTCCTCCAAGCTGAAGAGCCCCAGCTCCCTCAGCCTTTCCTCATAATGGAGACATTCCAGTCCCTCAATCATGGTTGCTCTGCACTGGACTCTTTCAAGCAGTTCCCTGTCCTTCTGGAACTGAGGAGCCCAGAACTGGACATCTCTGATGGTGCTGTGAAAGTCTTGATGGTTCAGCACCTGTCTGCAAAATATGTCTGGCATTCCCAGAAAGAACCAGAGCCT
This sequence comes from Florisuga fusca, assembly GCA_038090715.1. Classification (NCBI taxonomy): domain Eukaryota; kingdom Metazoa; phylum Chordata; class Aves; order Apodiformes; family Trochilidae; genus Florisuga; species Florisuga fusca. The sequence goes on from JAAWXA010000013.1 coordinate 18,923,698, forward strand.
TGTCAGGCCTGAGGTGTGCAGCCTCCCAGATGAGCTGTCCAGGGGGGGTAAAAATGCCCCATGTCATTCCTGTTCTGCTGCCAGTACCTGTGTGCCTTGGTACCCTGAGACACCCTACATTCTTGGGGCAGCTGGCAGGAGAAGAAAGACCAATGCTTGGGTTTCTCTGCAACAACCTGCCCCTGCATGGTGTGGCTGCTGGTGACAAAATGGCCTGATGACAGTAATTCCAGAGCCACCTCTAAGATGGAGAAGTGCAGCTCACCATGGCCTTGGTAAAGACACTAAGGAGCTTCCTTTCCCTTTCTGGACATCACTACTGAGACTTGGTAAATATGTAGCTCTCTGCCCTCAATAACATGAGAAAACCTTTTGCTGGATACAAATTGCTCTGGTCTTTACTTAAATCCTTGTCTCCTAGCATGTCCTCCTGTCAGAAAATTACTACAAGATCTAGCAGACTGAAAACTGTTCAGCTCCCTACTCCATTTCCTAAGTTTCTTTTTCATCTGGTGGTGTGCAAGGGTGGTTTCTTTAATTTGGATGGGTCAAAATCAGGCTTCCAAACACCTCCAGGCTAAGGTCTGAGCTGTGGTTTGAACCTTGCTGCTCAGAGCCATGCCTGGCCCTGATCATAGATGCTTTTTGTGCTCAGCACTTCCACACTTGCCTAGGGAGCACATAAACAGCATCATAAGCAGTCCTAAATCTTAAGAACCAGAGTGCAAATAAAAAGAACACTTTAAGAAATTATATATATCCCCTGTTTTTGAAGGCAGTCTTATGATCTGAGGAGCCTGACTCATGGGCTTGAAAGCCTGCTTCTGGCAAGAGCAACTTCTCATCACCCAACAAGGAAGAGTGATGGGTAATGCCAGCAGGCCCTCTGAAACACTGCTGACAATATAGATGCTTGATGCAGATCCTGCTGCTATATCCTACAAAAATAGATGGTACATGGAGAGAATTTACAGGGATGCAGACCCAGAGGTGGCTAAGAGCATTCTCTAGCACCATCTAGTGCTACGACAGTCCAGTTCTTAAAAAACCTGTGTTAATCATCATATGGATCAATACCACAGGCAGTTTTAAGGCCTGTGGTGCAGAACCGTGAAGTGATGCATAAGTTGGAATATATTACATGAAAGGGTGAGCATTAATTTGAATTAAGTGTTGGCCATGAACCTAGGTGGCATATATATTGCAGACAATGCAGATCTGTGATTTATGCTAGCTGGGCTTTGGAAGCAAGAATCCGTGTTATTAAAGTACACATTCAGTCATTTCAGAAAATCAGAGTGGATTCATAAATTGAAACTTCAGGAGCTAAGCATGGATATCCCTGCAGCATTTAAAATGTCTCCTTCTTTTCCCCAGCACATTGCCACTTCTTCTCTAAATATCTCTGTCCCTCTCCAAACATGCCCTGTCTTAACTTACATTTTTGCAAAACTTCCTTCAAGACTGGTGAGGTCCATCCCCAGGGGATAATTCCTCACATGAAAGAAAGAAAAAAGGGAATAGTGACCAGCAGCCATCAACACCTCCAGCAGCTGAAGGGAGAGCTGCATTGAACCAGGCTGTGAAACTGGGGGGATTGGGGACAAATAACTATATAGAGGACATGGGCTCTTTGGTTAAAAGCCCAAGACTCAAGCCAGATTTGTCAGATACATTCTCAGCAGCGAGTGTAATCCACATCAAACCTGAGGCCATGCTTTGGGTGCTGGGAAGGGAATATAAGGGCACTATGCTATTATTTAAATAATTTACTTTCCTTATTCATTTGTTAGACAAGGTTGTACAAGAATCAAACTTGTGTAATGTTTTCTGTTTGGCTTAATGTTTGGCTACTTATTGCATGATGTACCTTAGTTCAGTGTTTTCAGGACTTGTTAAACCCTGATGGAAGAGGTATTTATTTACAAACATATAATTTCTCTGGTACAGTATCTTCCCTTTACCTTCATGTCAGAATGTGATAAAATTATTAATAAGGAGGTGGTGCTAACAGTCCTCATAAAAAAATCTTGTCAGATGTCAGGTTTTCTTCTCTGAGATTGCTTGTGGTAGCAAAAGTCACCCATAAGCAATGACAGCTCAGTCTTGTCTGCTGATTTCCTGTGTTGAGCTGGTCTTAATTTCTTCTCCATCACAAGAAAGCCAAAACAAGGGACTCAGAAGGTACATCCTTTACCATTAAGCAGCTACAATCCTAACCACTGAGTTGGTTCAGCTCAGCTGCATTAATTTCTCAGACTTTTGTTTATATATTCAGTTTTTCAGGGTCAATGGCAGTGAAGATTTGGCTGGAAACTTGAGGGAAACTTATTAAAGCTTCATGAAATTCCAGCACAAAAGAAAATCAGCCTCCAAGACAGAGCCAGAAACCTGCTGCACAATTTGTGCCAGCACCAGGGGTTGTGGAAGGACAAGGAGCCTGTATTTGAGATGTAGCCCATACTGTTTGGTACATGAGTGAGCATGGGACACTGCACCTCCATCCAGCACCTCCATCCCCAGAGCTGCTGAAAATCTTCTCTCCTGAGCCAAACTGATGCAAGGAAAAAGAGGTGAAGAGGACAGCAGGACATTAATGGCCTTGCAGGTTACTCTGTGATCCTCCCAACATGGGCTCAGCAGTATTTTATAAAAGGTGAGAAGGAGTACAGGGGTCTGTTTATTAAATAGTAGAGTGATGGGATAAGTACATGAGAATGTCATGTGGGGAGCAGTCAAAGTTGAAAAGCACATTGCCAAGTGGCATCCCAGGTAATGTAGCAGGTGGGACTGTCTACACTAAGCACTGTCTACACTATGGACATGAAGTCCACTCCAGGTGTGGCTACACCAGCACTGGTGGAATGATGTGGAAGGATCACCTCTCTCAGCCTGCTGGGAATTATTTTTCAACTGCAGGTCAGGATACCATTGACCTTCTTGACTGCAAGAGCACATTGCCATCTCATGTTCAACTTGGTGTCCACCAGAACCCTCAGGTTCTTTTCTTACTGAGCTACTTTGCAGCTGGGTGGCCCCAGTATGTATTGTGCCTGGAGTTGTTTGTTCCCAGGTGCAGGATTTTGCACTTCTCCTTGTTGAACTTTACAGGGTTCTTGTTGGCCCATTTCTCCAGCTTGTTGAGGTCCCTCTGGATGGCAATGCAATCCCCAGGAATATCAGCCACTCCTCCCAGTTTGGTGTCACCTGCAAACTTGCTGAGGATACAACCTGTCCAATCATTCTGATCATAAATGAAGGTGTTAAAGAGGGCTGGACCCCAGCATTGACCTCTGGGGTAAAACTTCTAATTACTGGTCTCCCATCAGACTTCCCATGTGTCATTTCCATGGCACATGTCATGCCTGGCCACTCAGCAAGTTTCAGCTCACCTTACAGCCTGCTCATCCAGCCCATACATCAACTTGTGTTTTGGAATTTGATGGAAGAAAAAGCCCTCACTGAAATCCAGTTAGACATCTGTGGTTAATGCTCTTGAAATAATGCTTGCTTCTTTTAGGGGGGGGGGAGTCTTTAAAAATCTGAGTGAGGACTTTGATACTCTGGTTTAAGAGGACTCCAGCAAGATGGGGAATGCAGGCAACTGCAGATAAAATAAGTGCCACCATAGTTTCCCAACAGAAAACAAAATGAGGAAAATTACAGTCCAAATTTACCTTCTGTCAAGGCACATTATTTGTAGTAACACACATTTACATGTAGTAGACCTCACTCTTGTTGGAAAAGGTGCCAAGAAAACACATTCTCAGATGGTGAGATTAGGGTAATGTAATTATTCTCATTAAAGATCTGGGACCCAGGATTTCTCTTCAGATAGAGAAGAGCCATCACCTTGGAACAGCACTCCTTTGCAGACTGAGATTGCTTAGTTGATTTCAAGAACATTCCCCCAAACATTTAAAAATATTAATTAAAAAAAAGTAATTCCTTTGAGTAAAATAATTGGCTAATATTGGCTTCCTCCTTACTGGAAAAGCAATTTGTTGTAAACAGTTTATTTCTGGCTCCATTTTAGCACTATGTGTCACCAAAAGTTATTTGAAAAACTTGCCAAAAAATGAAAATCAAATCTGTTTTTAAAATATTTTATTTTTGCCTTGTCCAGCTCTACTTCAACACCCCCTTTTCTTTTTAAAATGTGTATTAAACACACCTTTTTCTTGAGTTTAGAAATGCCGGATAGAGTGGAGCAGGTAGAAAATTTTATAGCTGCAGTCTTGATCTTGACTAAAAAACTTGAGTCTGAATCTAAACAAGAGTCTCTATAGCTGCAGGGTTTGGGTTTTCTTGGAAGAGCAGGTGGTTGTTCAGATAAGAAATGCTGGTTCTGCCCATTACACAGACAGGAACCAGGTGCGAGGTGCAGATCTGCACTGGAACTTCCTGAAAATTTGGGAGTCTGCAGCCAAAATGCTTCTTGGATCTGATCACTGCTGCACTTCCAAGTGTATTTATTACAATGTGTCAGATTGCCTGCAACTGAAAACACAGTCTAAAAACATGCATGCTTCTATATGGCAATGAGAAGAACACTAATGAACAAGTCATAGGCTAACGAGCAATGAATATTTTTTAATATTTTTTTAATAGTTTTGAATATTTTTCTCCTGCAAAGAAGATCAGTGCTGTTGTTGTGTTGTTACAGAGTCACAGATTTGTTGAGGGTGGAGGCAGCTCTTGAGATCGAGTCCAACCCTTCTTCAGGAAGATTATCTAGAGCAGGTTGTCCAGGACTGTGTCCAATTTGGTTTTCACAACATCTCCAGGCAATCTGTTCCAGTGTTTGACTGTACTTCCAGTAAACATTTTCATGTATATTAATCTGTGCCCATTGCCTCCTGTCCTGGCAGTGGGTGCTACTGAGAAGACTGACTCCCTGGTCTTCATTCTCCCCCATTTCTTTGTATGGTGATAACACAGACTGAATGGTCCCAGCTATCAGTCTCTTCTCATATGAGAGATGGTCCAGTGCCTAATTATCTTTGTGGCCCTGTGCTGAACTCCCTCCAGTAAGTCCATGTCTCTTTTGCACTGGGGACACCAGAACTGAGCACAGGGATCCAGGTGTGGCCTCACCAGGACTGAGTAGGGAGGAAGGGTCACCTCCTTTAACCTGCTGGTAATGCTTTGCCTCATGCAGCCCAGGATAATGAGGATCTTCTGAGAGGAGATTTAAATTGGATATTAGGAAAAAGTTCTTTACCATGAGGGTGGTGGAAAAATGGCACAGGCTGCCCAGGGAGGCAGCTGAGGCCTCCGCCCTGAAGATATTCAAGGTGAGGTTTGACAATGCTCTGAGCAACCTGACCTAACTGAGGATGTCCCTGCTTACTGCAGGGGGGTTGGACTAGGTGACCTTTAGAGGTCCCTTCCAACCCAAATTATTCTATTACTCTATGACCCCAGGATCCCTAGTGGGATCTCAGTGTCCCCTCTTGTCACTGCAGGGGGGTTGGACTAGATGACCTTTAGAGATCCCTCCAACCCAAACCATTCTATGTGTAATCTTTCCAGTACCCAGTATCCAGTTTCCCTTCTGTATGAGGGAAAATGAACTCCATTACCTGTCAGCAAGCAGGAAGATCTGAGGCTGTGAGCAGTTGTAAAACCTACAAGGGGGATTCTCAACTGGTGTAAGTTTGCCTTTCTCCTATATTTTTGCAACTAATTTTTAAATTAATAATGAGACCTCAGCTATGGTCCAAGAAGCTCATCGTGATAAACAAATAATTTGTTTGCTATTTTGAACACACACTAGAGAAACTGAGCTACAGATGGTCTCTGATTAAGCTGCAATATACATTATTTCTCAGAGTAGACAAGGCAGTAAGAGTCTTAGAGGGACTGTTGTTGAAGATGTAGTTCCATCTGAGGTTATGCAAATGCCTCATTTACACTAAAAAATCAGATGCTGGTGTAACCTGCATGGCTGATCAGAGATCAGCTGAAGTTTCTAAGAAGCCTGTGTTCATAAAATATATCACCTAAAATCAATGAACACAGAAAGTAAAAAAATAGTGGGTTAATTCTGACAGAAATCTTGCTGTAACGTTGGGTAGTTGATTTATTGCTCCATCCTCAGAGCTCTGCATCACTGAATGAAGCAGTCATAACCCATCCTTCAGCCTCTGCCTCCAGATGGCTTTCCATTGCCTCAAGTGTATTTAAAGAGTTTTTCTGAGAAAATGGAAAAGTAGTACATGCCTGAGTCACAGTGAGATCTTTCCAGAAATGGCCAACACCTCTGTTATGGAAAAATTCATATCCCCGGAAAAAAGCACATAAAACTTTTGACAGGACTTGACCATCTGAGATAAGATAACTTGAGTGGAAGTACCACAGTTTTAGACCACCTGTTTAAAATAACCCCTTTTTTTTGGGTTGTTATATATTATATTACATTTCATCTCATCTCACTTCTCTACATAAAACCTGTAGAAAATCTTCCATCTTTGTGGGTCTGGTTTGACACTTCAAAGCAGACATTTGAATTTGCATCTAGACAAGTGGAGCAGCATGTCTGGGTTTCTTAGGCAATTATCTAGCCACATAATTTCAGGCAGCACTTTGCAAAAAGATCTGACTCATCTTCCCAGTGTTTGGAAGATTCATGTGAATGAGGGAATCATTCTGGTTTTGACATGATGTGGAGTTGGGTCACACACAAATGCAGGGGAAACTTGCAAGTTACCTCGATGTCTTAAAATGACTGAATTATGCTCCCAGTTCATTTTATTAAAAGATGGTTGTTCCAAATTGACTGGGGCTCAAATTTGAAGTTCTGAGCTAGAAGACACCTCTGTGGTAGCATCTGAAGAGGGGAGAGATCCTGCAATGCATGCTGGGCAGAGATTTATTTTATTAGCACCTATTAACACCTCCAAAAAACAGTTAGTGGCTTCTGAGTTTCTTTCTCTGCTCCATTCTGGTCGCAGCCACATCACCTGTATGGTGTTATGTTGGACACCTTGTCCTCAAAAACAGGGACAAACCCTGCTCAGCTCAGGAGGGGAAGATGAGGACCTTCCCCAGCTTTGTAAAACCTGGAAATAAGTGGGACAGGATAACATTTATTTTCTCAAGTGTTTTTTTCCACAATGAAAGGAACAACCATCCTGCCAGGTTATTCCCCTCTTAGCTGCCTGCTCTCCTGCCTGCTCTGCAGGGCAGCTCACTCTACCTCACCCTGGTTCACATGAAACTAATGAAATCACAGCATAATATTTTCCATACCTCATATTGTGTCCTTGCCACAGTGAGTTATATGTTGCTTGTAAAATATTTGCTTCATCTGTGTAAAGGGGAGGAGTGGGGGTGGAGGGAGGGTCCCTTTCACTACCTGATTTATATGTCAAATATGAACCTAAAATGAAACATGTGGCTGATTGCCTGCAAAGTTTTATGTCAGGTGTAGCAGTCAGTGGCCCTGCTCATAAATCACACTGCTCTTTTGTAACCATTGCAACAAATTTATAGGATTTATAACAGGGTTATTGAGCTATGTCAACAGTGTAAGCATTTTCTTATTAACAAAAGGACTGCTAAATTGAGAGATGGTTTGTAAAGCAAGTGACCATAATTTTTTCAGATGGGAGGAAGGAGACACCTTATTGTTAGTGATCTTTTAAAACAAAACACTTGTGAAAGTCCTGGGCCCCTCCCTGAGCTCCCACTGCTTTATTCCTTCTCTAGGGGCCTGCAAAACAAGCTCCTTATTCATAAATGTGGGATGATGCTGTAAGGATGATGTTTCCGTTGGTGATTCACAAGATTTACTCAGTATGTTTGATTCATCCATGAAGAAAAACAACCTCTGGCTGAGGGACAGATGCTTATGGGGATCTGACATCTGATTTTAGCTGGGTTATACAGGGTTATGAGCAGGGGTGGGTTTTCTCTGTGTAACAACTTTCCCCAGAACAGGAAACCAAACTGATGCCCTAAAATTTTGCCTCCGGTCTGTATGTGAAAAGGAAAGGAGCATTTCTGTAGGGTTTTAGTTGGTCTCTTGTGTACTGAAATTCTACTTCTAAAGGTTTGTGTTATGTTGCAGGGTGTTAAACTGTTGGCAGCTTCCAAAAGGGAAAAGGTGGCATTGCACTGCTTGGTGAAGAGGGAAGGTGCTGTTGCTGCAGGATACCTTAGGATGGAAGATGCTGTGTAAGTACATGATGTTTGCTACTACTCAGGGATCCTCTGGCCAAAGCAAGGTTCTCCACTGATGCTGGGAAACAGTTAATTGAGATTCCCAGGATTGGCTCCAAAAGACCTGGTGGTTCCTCTGAGTCAGATAATCCTGCTCATGAACTGGGACTTCCTACTTCATGTTCTTAACAGGTAACATCCAAGTCCCAGATCTCAACACCCAGAGATACAACTGAACTTGGTTTCAGATTTATGCTCAGATTTCATAACTGGTGATTCCTTCTAATATATTTTTCATTAAAATTTACAAATATGCCTAGTATCAAGAAATAATTCAATCTTTTAATATGAAAGTGCCATTTTAAAAAAATTATTTCATATATGAAGTATCTTATCATTAAAAATTACTACAAAGACCTGAATCTAGAGTGACTTCTAACTGTTTTATGGAGGCTCTTAAGAAATTTTCCCCCCCAGCTATATTTTAATCCTATTTAATTATTTTTGTATGTAAAAAATTAGAGGGGCTCTGGCCTATGTGCTTCTGTCAGATCTTTAAACCCGAAAGTAGAATCAGATTTCATTAGAGCAGCAGCCAGACCTCGATAGCAAAGGAGAAGAAAACAAAACTCCACTCTTCATGGGATGAGTTTGTGGGTGAAGGCTATAAAAACATAATCCCAGAACTTTTAGTAAAACTGGTCAAAAGTGACCTTAATTTTCCAATGGAAATGTTTAAGTTGTTTTAATTATTTTAATTTAATATTTTTTATTTGTAAGGTCTTGTTTGCCTCTTTACTTAATTAGGAATAAACACAGTTCTGAGGTGGTTTCTCTAGCTATAGTGATAGGAGGAAATGAAATGTGTCTGGGGACATTCCTGAGCCAACTGGCAGGTGATGGCTTTCAGCTACCCTAGCAAATGTCTTCACCACCCAGACAGGTTGGCTGCATCTAAAACACAAACTGGGAACAGGTCCTAAACTCTTCCAACCCCACACTGAGCCTGGGAATAGATTTGAGATACTTCTAACTGGGCTGGGACAACCCAGGGGATGGTGTAACGGGTTCCTCACATGGACAAATCAAATACTTCCTGTTCTTAAATGAATCTGCCTTAACAGCAGTCCAGGGAAGAGGAATATGCAGATACTGGTGTTTCACAGGGGAAAAGACAAGGCTTAGAAACTTGATGGAAGATGTATGTGAGATCTGTGCCTGTGCCATGGTGGCTGGGAACAAACCACTTGTGTTTCTCCATTGAGTGGCACGCTGTTATGTTGGCTTTGCTGCTCCATCTACCCTGATTGAAGTGGAAGAAGAGTACAAGCCCAAGAACTTCACAGCTGAGTCTAGGGCTGGGTATTTGATGCCCTGAAAGCTGGGCTTGAAGTTAAGCAAGTGCTTAGATGTTTTGTTGCATCTGGGGTGGAGAGAAGAGAAGAAAAAAACTCATTTGGCACATACAGAGGGAAATGGCATCCTGATTCTCCTGTTAGTTATGTTTATTGCAATGAAGAAGGGCAGGAGGGAAGTCTGACCAGGTAAAGGTAGTGAGAACTTTGATACCTGTGCTACTATTGGGCAAGATGTGGTAGAATCAAGAATCTGAAGGCAATGTCCCTCATTCACTAATTTTAACTCCATTTGAACTGCAGCTGCCTTCCACAGCCATGTGATATTTTAAAAAAGCACATTTCACATTTTCTTCTGTGCTTTATGATTTGTAAAACATCCCAGGAAAGTTGATAAAAAAAAAAAAAAAGAAGAAGAAAAAACATCCCTACCAGATTTTCCCTCAACCATTTAGCAAACTGCTTTTCCACCCCACTGTTTCCTATGACACTGCAGCCAGTGTGCCTTTCCAGCTTGTTGATTTCCTTGAGCTCTGATTTTTAACACTGTCTGTAAATATCAGCTCTGCTCTGGGGATTTGGGGCAATAGATCCTACCCTCTCTGCTGGCTGCCTGTCTTGCTGCAAGAGCAGACTGAACTCATGGCCAGATGAGGATCCACATCCTGCAGTGAGTCTCTTTGCTTATTATAGATAATGATGGTTTTCATAAAATGCTGGGCACTGTTCTCTTCCATTTTTACCATTTTTGAGTGACTGCTGCTTGATAATTCTTTGCAGCCTTGGAGGTTGGCAGAAATAACTTCTGGTCCAGGATCAATGCAAACTTATGAGAAATTGTGTTACTGAGAAGGCGTACAGGGAAGAAAGAAGTCTCAGAGATCTCCAGCCCATGGATAGCACAGGTAGAAGACCTGAGTGGTTTCAGGTTTTAACTGATTTGGGGTTTTTTTGGTTTTTTTTTTTTGGCTAAGTTTATATTCTCATAACTATCTGGGAAAAGGGACTATGTTACATGCAAACTCAGGCTGGGAGGTAAAAATATCAGCCCAAAAGAGAAGGGAAATGCTTGTGGCACCTTCAGGAGCATTAGTCTTCATTGAGTCTTCATTGCAGAATGTGTCACCTGAAATACATGTGCAGGCTGGTAGGGCTGCAGCTTGCAGACCAGGGTGTTACCTCCAAGCAGAGGAATCATAAATCCGGGCTCCTTTCTGTGTCCCTTGCCTCCAGCCTCTGCCTTCTGGCTCATGACAAAGCAAGACATGAGTACACAAATAATTTTAAGAAACTTGTGATTTTTTCTTTTCTAAAAATGTTTGTGTCAAAAGAATTTTAGAAAATTAGGCTCTATGACAGTTACTTAGGAACCAGATTTGCCTTTCTTGTTCATTTTTCCTGCAGTAGAAGCAAAACATATGGATAGAGCAGATGCACCCTGTGGGGAATGACCAAGCCCCTGTGCCCATGATATCCTAAGAAGTTGTAAATGAATAATAAGTACCCCAGCAGATCTTAGCAACTTTACACAACAGCCTACTCTAAAATGCTCCTTCCAGTGGCCTCTGTACCACTCCCACATGTATGTTCCTGCTATGCAGGCAAGGTCCACACTGAAGACACACCTGAGGCATCCAGAGGAAATGCCAGGAATAAGGAGAAGTGGAGAGCAGGTGATGTTAAGGTGTGGACTATCTCTCCACAGCAAAATGCATGGTGGAAGGGTGGCAGCCTCCATCCCTAAGACTCTTTAAATAGTAACATAATGAAGTGGTCATTTAAGGCCCAGTTCTCCTCTGTCTCACACCTTGTGTGGTCCTCTACTGCTAGACACTGGTTGACCAGAATTCCCCACACTCTCTTAACAGCTTCCCAGTGCGTGAGAGCACAGATTTAGGGTGGGGGAAATTGCCTTTTAGCTGACCAGATGACATCTGCTCTACCCCCTCCAAGGTTTTGGAGCAGTGTTGCTCCAGACAGATGTGTTCAGTGTCAGTTTCAGTTTTATATATTTTATTAGAGCTGTTAAATAAACAAGCCTAAAACCACAAAAACAGCAGTGAAGCTAAGCTTTTTATTAATAAAATGCTGAACTAATCCAACAATAGAATACTTGAACTATCAAATGGACAGGACAGGACAGTTTCAGTGCTGGATTGAAGCTGAATTATCAATTGTACTAGAAGTGTTGTTTACTCTTTTGTAAATGTTAATTCTAAGAAGGTGGCTGATTGTGAATGACTAGTCAGGAATTTTATAGGTGTCATTGAAATGCATTTAAAACAACCCAACAGATTAAATAACTTAAATGTCCCATGTTTGAATCACAGCATAAGAACCATTTCTTTATATTTCAGTCCTTATGTTCAGCCTCAACTTCTTCTGCTCCTTTTCCCATCAGAGGCACTGTAATTCAGAAATTAATGGAGTGGTTCAGAAATTATGACAGTGGTTCAGAACCTTTATTTACTGGGATTTCAATGACAGCTGAAGATCTGAGGACTCCTGAACACAGGCCATGGTTCACCAAGTGTCTTTGTTGACTTTGTTTGGAATTGCTGGAACCTGGAGGACTTTTCTATCTGATTTTCTCCCATGGTAGTTTTACGAGTGCACCCAAACCCCATACAGCTGCTTTCTGACATCCTAAAATGAAAGGGCATGAGAGGGAAATTTGGGGAGAAAAACTAGAAACATGGAAATCAGGTTGCTGAAAATGCTGAAGCCTCCAAAACTCGTCCTGTTCCTACCTTCTCCACTTCTGTGCTCACAGTAGGTGAGGTAAGTAGGTAGCTGGTGGTATTGGTGGCAAGTTTTTTCAGTCAAATCTGAATTAGGTTACTGTTGGTCATCACTAAGTAGGAAAAGTCCTGCACAGGCCAAGAATTTTTGAAACATTTAGCATTTTGCATAGCAGAAATGGCTGCTAGGTTTTCCTCCTAGTAAATAAATAAATAAACAATGAAACACAATATCTTGGACCATCAGATCAGCTCAGCTCAGAATAATTTTCCATGGCCTTATTTAAGACCAAAGTTTCTCAGAAGTTATTGTAACCTTCCCTGAGCAAGATGAATAGGAAAATTCCAGCCCAGGTAAATCAGCTGCCCAAACACCCGTCCATCAGCAAAATCAAAATAAATTCACACCAGCAGGAGAGCTCAGCATCATCCTGCTACCCCTTGCTCTGAGAGCTGATATGAAGGTTGATTCCTGGTGATGACACAGTGATTACAATAACCTCTCTGTTTCTGGGCAGGCAGCTTCTTGTCGTTGATGTGCATCTCAATGGTGAAATCATGCTAAAAATGAATGATTGAGACTTACTTGAAATATAACTTTTAAACTAATCAAATGTAGGGAAAAATACCTGCCCAAAGAAAATCAAAGTTCTAAAAACAAGCACTCAGATTAAGTGCCTAATCAGGAGCTTAATTTTTGAGATTAATTAGTTCAGACCCCACCTGCAGCTCTGGAGTCCCCAGCATGAGCAGGACATGGAACTCTTGGAGTAAGTCCAGAGGAGGGCCACAAAGATGACTGGTGGGCTGGAGCACCTCCTGAGAAGACAGGCTGAGAAAGTTGGTTGTTCAGCCTGGTGAAGAGAAAGCTGAGGAGGCTACAGCTTGATGGGGCTTGGAGCAACCTGGTTTAGTGGGAGGTGTCCCTGCCCATGGCTGGGGGATTGGAACTAGGTGATATTTAAGGTCCCTTCCAACCCAAACCATTCTGTGGTGAACTGTTGGACTCCACGATCTAAAAGGACTTTTCCAACAGTGACAATTCTGTGATTCTATGATAATAATTAGGAGCCATAATTTATTAAGGCTCCCTGTGCAACTTGTATGCTTCTATGCATTGGGACACTTCCTAGGAGCAGGAAGAAATGCAAAGGACCCAGTGCCACAGAGCAATCTGTGCTCAGATCACACAATGCCATTGTTTTTTCTCTTCCCTCTCCCTCCCACTTCTCCAGTCCACCACTGGTTGTGTCCAGATGTGTTTGCCTCTCCTCAATACCCATAAAATATTTCTTCTTTCATGAGCTGCCCCTTGTTTAATGCAACTCACTGTGCTGCTGTTCTGTATTTTGTTTTTTTTTTTTATTGTACAAAATCTGTTTATCTGTTGGGCTCCTGACAGTAACAAAACCCAGGACATGCATGAAGAAATCCTCTTAAGAGGTGAAGAAATTGCTGTAGCATTAATTGCCCATCTGGTACCCACCATGGATCATCCCTTGGGCTTATTGCTTCACATATTGACTCTAGGCTGTGCTACCCACCCAGCATGATGGGGCTGCCCCATCACAAATATTGCATCAGTTGTGTGTGGTTGTAGCACTTGGGAGCTATTGGCATGTGTATCTGGGTCAAAACACAGCTACTGTGTAATTTCTCTTTGTTTTTCCCTCACCCAGCCACAAAAATAATTCTATGATTCTATGTATAGGACCTGCAATGATCTGGACATCTGGGTGGAACAGCTGGAACAGGCCAGACCTCCTGCAACTGGACAGGTGACTGAGGCTGGACTGAGCAGGGATGGGATCAGAACTATGGAGAAACTGTCATGAGATGGGACTGCTGGTTTTGGCTTGTTTAATTTAACAAAACAAAAGCTCAAGGGAGGATGTGACAGCTGTCTATAAATATACGAGGGAGAGAAAAAGAGTTATTCCAGCCTAAGGACAATACTGGCACAAGAACAAATGGGCATGAGGTGGCTATGAATAAATCTAGGTTGGAAATGAGGGAAGGTTGTCAGCAACTGGGGTGATGAGCTCCCTCCTAAGCAGAAGGGAAGAAAACAGGTGTTGGTAAAAGATAGAGTGAGGTTGATTTATGAGATCTTTATGATGTTTTTGCTTAGGATTGCAAGTGTTAGAGGCATGAGAGGACCTCCCAGTCCTGTGCCCCTGTGCCCACTGACTGGGATGCTGCTGGAGGTGCAATAGATAGGCTGAGATGAAGTGCAGATATTTTTTCTACAGATTTTCAAGGCTGAAACAGAATCTAATTCTCAACTAACTTAACCTCTCCTCAGCACCCATGATGCCTGTATCAAATTCAGTGTTTCTGTCATGAGTGTGTCCTTACTTCAGGTAAAGATTCAAACGATGGGGAACTCACCTTCCTTTGGGATCCTGTTCCTCAGGGTGCACACACAAACCAGTCTCTGCACATGGCACAAAGCCTCATCTCTCATCTCTGTGCCCCACACTGGTCTTTGTGACAGCTGCTGTGATGTTTCCTGCAAAATATAAAAGAACTCTGGGACTAAGAGAGGACAACCAAGCACTTGCTGATACTTCTTCCAGTGGTGTTCATCAGTTCAGATACTGCAACCAGGAGACTTGCAGGAACACACATTGCCTCTGTGCAGGTGAAGGGGTTAAGGTCTGACACTTCCTACAGCTTGTCCTGCGGGGGTTCTGCACAGTGGCTAAAGGAGGGGAAGGCTGAGGAGAACTAAATGAGGCATTTGTTTTTTCTGGATGATTTATCAGACACTTTTTTTTTGCAGTGGTGGGCTGTTTCTGGCTGCTCTGACCATGACTCTTGGGGATGGGTTGCAATCAGCACAACGATGGTTTTGTTGCTGCAAAGGAGACTTTTTTATTCTTCCAGCCCTGGAGATAAACTGCACCTTTTTGCTTCCTCAAATAATGTTCCAGGAAATGCTATCCTGAAGGCCACTTCTTGGAAGGGCTGTGGTTTCCCACCTCTGTCTTCTCAGTTTCACCCAGAGACCTAGGTCACCCTCCTTGCAGGTGGTGGCTCTCCTGTTAGTGTCAGCCAAAGTGTGGAAGTCAGTGCACAACTGCTTCTCTTCCCAGTTCCAATCTTAAGGTGAATGCTTCAGCTTGTGAATGCTGTTACCATCTTTTCCTTCTACTCTGAGGTTTCTTTTGAGATGTTAAGAAGTTATCCAAATCTCTTTCTACAAATACTCTAGAGTGAAGAAACAAGGCAAGCAAAGGCAGTGCTCTGAAGGGATGTACATGCAAGCACAGAGACAGATGGTTGCTGGAAAGCTCACATGGCCTCCCTGCTAGATGAGCATGGTGAAATTCTCCTTGGCCACAAGAATTCAAATGGGGAGGAGAAATCCTGCCAGAATCACCTGGGGCAAAGATGAACGCTCAAGAGCAAAGTCAGTGCCAAGCCAAGCTTCATGGGGAAGCAATCAAGCACTTGCCAGACGTGAGAGCAATGGGAGCCCATCCACAGCAACCCAACAAGGACCAGCTCTGTGCAAAGTAAAGTAACATGTGATCCAAAGGGGTTTAACTACAGCCAATTGACCTGGGTGAAAAGGAGCTTGTGTGCATAAGGCATTTTATCATAAAGTAGCTACAGATGTTGCTGGTATTTCTTCCTAGGAGCCTTCACAGTGAGGTGGTAGTTGAATAATTAAGCAAAACCTCCAATGCTTCTCGTAATACAGAAATCAACTGTCACTGGGTATTAATGGAGTGAGAAAAGTAATTAAGTCTAATTTCAGATGTCTCAGCCAATTAAATAAACAAGTGAGAAAAGCTGTGCAATTTAACTCTGCTCATCAGAAATAAAATTGTCAAGTTGTCCACATTTACAAATCTCATGCTGAGCCCTGGGAAGGCTTAGGCAGGATTTGTTCAGGAAAATACGCAAGTTGTGCACAAGGTGTCAAGACTAAGTGCACCTTACGTTTTTCTGGTTCATAAAACTTGGATGTTTCAGATTTAAATGCTTCCAAGCTTGGTTCTGCCCTCAGGCATTCCCAAGAAACCACACTGAGCCTGTCCAAGCCAAGAGCTGTCACCAGGTCTGAGAAGAAGCCTTCGGTTCATAAATGGGAAATACACTTCCCAAAGGGCAGGTGTGTTTGCTCAACCTGCCAGATGGCAGAGCCCACAGAACCACTCTCCCCTGAGCCAGACTCTACAACTGTGGTGCCAGATCCTGGTCTGGATTGGGTGTGAACTCTACGTGCTGTTGTGCCACTGAATTTGGTAGAGATACAGGAGACTCAAGCCCACGTAATTAAGGCTAGAAACTGGCTGCTAGAGTCCAGCCCTCCCTGATGTGCATGCTGGAGCTGGGCCAGCCTTGTTGCAGTCTCAGATATCATGTTGGCTGGCCAGATGCCACTGCTTTCACATGCTGGGTCTGCATGAAAACATCTTTGACGACTCAGAAGTAACTATTGCAGGAGACAAGGTCCCAGGTGCAAAGCTGCAATGGAAAGTGTTGAAAGCCCAGGAGCGTGGGAGCTGAGCCTGAGAAAGAGATGTGGTGTCCATAGCCTGCAAAGAGATATAAAAACTCTACAGGCAGCAGCTCATGGGGTCTCTCACCCTGAAGGACTGACAGACTTGTTTGCTAATGGGAGATTTCAATATAAGCCTTGACCAGATCTCAGATCCACAGCCCTTGATCTATCACAAGACCTACGCTTGAGGCTGGTCTAGCTGCAACTGGCCAAGCCAACAGAGATTTTATACTCAATAATAGCATTTGTTTTCCTTTGGCTGCATGAAGGGAACTCATGCTGGGGATTCACAGCTGACCAAGTGAAGTTTGCATAGCAACATAAGAACACTGTTGAAAGCTAGAGGAGAAAAATGAGAGAAAAGTGGTACAGAGGAGAAGAGAGGTGTGACTTGGATGTGTTTGTCCCCCAGTGGTTAGTCTTGGCTTTCAGACCCCTCTTCCAGAAGTGCTTGTATACAGCTGGTTTTATGAAAATTAATAATTTGTACAGCACTTTTCTTGCTGGTCAGTGTGGTGACTGGCCTTGCTGAGACTGCTGGTGGGGTCACTTAAAAGCAGTAGATTTAGAAGCCTGGCATCTGTCTGCTGGGAAGTAAATGAAGGCCATCAAACTAATGCCACGTTCACTCCAGAGGACTCATTGGATGAATACAAATTTTAGCCACTGTTGACCTGTGCTGGATTTGAATTGGTGACCCAGAGATGAAAGGCTTCTGTCTTAGTGCCAGTTCTTTGCCTCGCTCTACTGTAACAATAAATATCCCCCAAATCTCTTGGAACTCCCAGCAATTATAGCCTTAAAATAAACTTATAGCACAGGCTAGTGATTACTGAATGTTTCTTATTGTTTCTCCTCTGGGAGATGTGTATCCCTCAGGAAATGAGTTTCTAATTAGATAGAAGCAGGGCAGCAACAGTAGTGTGGGAAAGCTAAATTAATAAAACTTCTAGGTACACTCTGACCACCCTACACAGGGAGCTGACAGATGATGAAATGTGATGCACCAAGGGCTTTGAACTTTGTCTCTTCTTGGAAGATGCCTACACCAGCTATGTCAGAAGAGATGGGAGTGGAGGAAGAGAGGAGAGAAATAAAGATACTGCTAGAGACCTCAGCCATACAGAGCAGCCCACAGGAATGTTTCAGCCTGCAAAGCCCAACTGAGGTTACTGGCAGCACCCTGTGCAGGACTTCAGCTAGGACTTCAGCTAGTAATTCTTTGGGCTGGTCAATAAAAGAGTTGTGGATCCCCTGTCCCCCTGAGGTGCTAACCCAGCTTTCTCTTGCACACAGAGAAACAAAACTAAGTCCTGCAACAGGCATCTTGCATTTAAATACACAATTTTAGGGAGTCTGGATACAGTTCCAGGTAGTGCCCTGCCAACTCATGGAAAGCTGAGGCTGAAACACTCTGATCACTGTATGGCTCAAAGAGAACAAGACCAGTGAGGCTGGAGAGAGCCTTTTGGACATAAATGCTTGGTTCAACATGCTAACTCAAATTCCCATGTCTGGTTTTGTTTCTCTGAGTGCAAGAGAAAGGCCTCTCCATCCCTTGCTTGTATTTGTTTCATTTCCCTCAGTGCATACCATTTATAAACCTTAGGAATGCAAGTAGTCCCTTGATAAATATCTCAGATCTCATCAATGCAACAGTGGTATTCAGAGCAGAAAAACTGGTACAAACACACTCAGCCTCTCTGGAACTGAAAGTCAGGGTCTACACCCACACTCAAATGCTGCCCTGATGCCTGTTGCTACTGAAGACTAAAATCTTCAAGCTTTATCTTTCTGGACAATATGAGGGTCATCCTTGCTCAGAAACTGCCTCACTTGGATAGAGCTGCTTTGCTGTAATGGAAGATGGCCCTTCAGGTGGGAGCCAAAATATGGGTGTCGTGTACCAAATCACATGTCCTGCAGCCCACAGCCACATCCCAGGATTTGCAGAGTGGATGGATAACCTGAGACTGTTTATGGGAAAGCCTTCTGAAGTCTCAACATTTCTTTTACCTTTACTCAACATTGAATAATGGAGAAATCCTATTTGTGTGTGTAGGTATCTCAGGACCAATGGGGGATGTAGGATGTAGGGCAAAATAAAACTTTAAGGAAAGAATAGGATTTAATTTTAGGTGAGAATGTTGCCTTCCTCTGGGCAGTTCAGGGCTTTAGTTTATTTTGAGGTGGAAAACGTACTGGTTCCTGTGTGACTGAGAATGATTTGGTTTTTTTATTCTGAAGGCAGGCAAACTATTTTTTGCTGAATTTCAGCTTAGCCTGCAAATTGAAGCAAATTGTAGGGGTCCCAGAACTACTCATACGAAAATGGAGAAAGACAAAATTAGCTTCATTCTCTTGGAACTCAAGCCAATGAATATCCTGTTGGAGTTGCCCTTAAGAAAAGTAAATACTTTGTTCTTAGGATTAAACTCACCATTTTGATCACACTTTTAATGAATCACTACTCATCTTAAACTCTCAATCTATGCATTTTTGTTGCTCTTGTACCATGCATTTTGCCAGACAGATCTTTATCTTTCAGAAACATAGCAAGGAGCATCCCCATCTCTGCGGATGTGGGATCAGAGAGCAAATCATCAGGTTGCCATATGACAAGAATTGACCCTCCTGCAGCTGTAATTATGTTCATTCTGGCTGGTAAAAGTGTAAATTAAACTAGGAATCATTCATTGTAGCTTAAAGCAGCCCATTCTAGTTTGCTGTTGCTGCACATGAGGGGTTTCCAGGTGTGAACTTCTCAGAGGGGAGGAGGTTAACTTTTCAGGTCATGCCAACTCTATTTCTCATGATCTTTTGTAGCTTCTCCTGGATCATACTGCCCCAAAGTAAGACTCTTCTCCAGCAAATGAGGATAAAGAGTGGTTTTGTCTATTCTAGCTGTAAATGGCTACCAGCAATAAACATCTGCAGTGTTCCTCAAAAACCTCTTTCACAAACAGTGGGATGCTGGTATATTCTAGCATACAGCCAGGTTTTTCAGTATGAGTGCAGAGACTGCAAAGGGTTTGTTTTCAGGAAGAAGAAATTATATGGAACAAGATAAGACATTAACTCCAGTAGAGCACAAATAGGAAAAACACTGAACAGAAACATTGGAAATTTCCTGCTGCATTGATTTATTATTTAGTGTCCTTCTGTCTTGTGGTACCTGCTTGAACTGTTTAATAGTTACCAACAGTAACTCAGGTTCAGTTGCAGTTGAGTTTCCTCCCTGTCTTCTGTTTCTTACTGCACAGGGATGCACAGAGCACAAAGAGGGCAAGATGTAACTGTGGAGAACATGATGCCTCTCAGTTTGCCTCATCCTGGGTGGCTATTCATGTGGATAAGAATGCTTTATATGATAACACATCCCCTGAGGATGTTTTTGGCCATGTCCCTTTTCATTTCCACCTTGCAGTGGGAACCATCTGCCATTCTTGATTTTTCTGATGCTGGAACTAAAGCTGTATCAGGACAGCAGCTGATAGGGCTGGGCTTGGAGTGTCTGTCTTTCATGTTCTGCCACGACCCCACTGGCCTTTTAACCTCATGGCTGCTGTCTGTGCAGAGCATCTCCCAAACAGGGCACACAGCAAGGTTTGCTAAGTAAGGAGGCAGTGGCAAATCTTTCAAGAGGTACTGCTAACACCACCTTGCTGGCTCCTCTTACCTTCTGCTTGCATTTCATACTCTGTGCTATGTATCCACCTACTATTTCTTTCATACTTAGACTGCTAACTCCTTGCAGAAGGACTGCATGCAAGTTCTGTGTAAAGCACAATAAAACATAGCAAATTACAAGATAGCTGACTAACCTTATCAAAATCAACAAATATCTCATGTTTTCCTCTGCTAAATTAATTTTGGTCTGAGTGTCACAGAATCCTGGGCTATAAAAGGTAGCAGTTCTTAGAAGGACCAGCCTCCTTGAACTATTTTCCCCTCTTGTTAACAATTTCCATCTCATTTCCTATTTCCGGCTCTAACTCCTGCCGATAATGCTCCTCAGCTAATATTGAAACCAAGAGGGAAAAATATGTGAATAGTAGACATCCGATCCAAGCTTTGTGTGGAGAATTCAGGGATGGAATGTTCTTGAGAACAAGAGGGGTTTTTTAAATAGCAAAAGATTGCTTGTTTAGGAAGAAAAATTGTACTGACACCTATATTGGGTACTGCTGACGTTTGTCCCCCCTGTGCTCTCAGGTCAACTGTAGCCATCTTCTTGAGAATGTTTTTTTTTTTTCTTTTATTTTTTTTTTTTCTTCATGCAGAGGTGCTCCATGCAGAGCCTGTCTGCCTGGAAGTTTGCTGCACAACTTCAGCTCGTACAGACATTGCCCTGGTAGCTAAAAGAGTGAACTTGCAAATACTGTAGCAGTCACTGAGTGGGTTTGCAATTGCAACCAGTGCTGTCTTTTGGTTGGCCTTCTTGGCTTGCTGTTCCCTGGCTTCTTATTCTGCTGTGGAGCATCACTTGTGTCAGGAGGATTTTGTGCAATCACTCCAAACCACATCCAGCTATTTCACTTCCAGAAAAGGCATTTTTTGCTGCACACTTGACTCAGTTCTGGGTGCACCGATGGTTGTGCAGATGTCTGGCTACTGGTGCAAATGAGTATCCAGGGCAGACCCATCTTATCCTGGTATTGCAGCTAGAGGTAATCTAAAACTAGTCTGGCTTTGTCCAAGATCTGAGCACAAAAAGGATATGAAGCTCTTGGAGTGAGGCCACAGGAGGGCCACAAAGATGATCTGTGGGCTGGAGTACCTCTCCTATGAGGATAGAGTTGGGGTTGTTCAGCCTGGAGAAGTGAAGGTTGCAGGGAGACCTTAAAATACCTTCTAGTATCTGAAGAGGCTACAGGAAAGCTGGGGAGGGACTGAAGGGCATGTAGAGATAGGACAAGGGTTAGTGGCTGGTACTGGAAGAAGGTATATTTAGGTAATTCGTTCAGAAGAAATTCTTTCCTTTGAGGCTGGTGAGACACTGGCACAGGTTGCCCAGAGAGCTTGTGGCTGCCCCCTGCCTGGAAGTGTTCAAGACCAGGTTGGATGGGGCTTGGAGCAACCTGGGCTGGTGGGAGTTGGCAGGGGGTTGAAACTGGATGTTCTTAAAGGTCCCTTCCAACCCAAACCATTCCATGATTCTATGGTCCTCTGATTTCTGGGTGAATCGCCACGTGCTCTTTTGCAGAAGAGATAAAAGCAAATACATTATTTATATAATGTATATAACAATGCAAGATGTGAGCATGGGGAGTCCTCCCTGAGCAGTGACCATGTGGGAGTCTCTCTGTTTTATAACCTAACCTACACTGGAAATACATCAAAGAGGCATTGGCTATGAAAGGCAGGAAGGGAGTGGTTTGAGGAACTGCAGCTACACCAGAGCCTCGAGCAGAGCCAAGGAATGTCCTCAGGCACCACAGCTCAGCTGGGCTGTTCAATTGTCAGTCCCTGGCCAGCAAGTGCAGGTGGCTTGGGAGGTGGCAGGGCTGAGAACTGATTCCCAGGGCAGCTTGGATGTGGCCCCCTGCCCTGGAGAACAGCAGTGTGAACACAGGCAGTAGCATGGCAGTGGGTTGCAATGCCAGGGAGCACGAGCAATGGTATAGATTGCTGGTTGGAAAGCAATTTGGTTTTTGGCAGTAATGTCCCAGATTTCTCTGTGTGAAGGGAGCGGGCACATGTGGCTGAGAGCATCATATGCAGCTCTGGGAGGGGAATGTGAACTTTGCAGAGCTGCCCACTCTAAAGTTATTTGAAGCTCTGTCTCCCCTGTCTGTGTAAGCCAATGCTTGCTTGGGGCTCAGTTTCTTCCACTGGATGGATATTCAGCTAATCCAGGATTGGGCTGTGCAGGGGGAAAGACAGTCCCAGTTCTGGTGTGTAAGACCCTGGCTGGGTCTTCCTCCACTCCTGCTGGTGGCCTTGGCTGGCAGAGACAGGTCCCCAAGACATGCTATGGCTCAGAGTCAGATGTGCATCTTCCCGTCCTGGCTCCCCACTCTCTGCTATTGGTCTCAGGATCCTTGCTTTGTTTTTTTAGTGTGTGAATCAGGATCTTTTTTTTGTGTTTATTTCCCCCAGGACTTCTGCACATAACATATCTCATAGCAACAAGGAACCAATTTTTCTTTTTCACCAAGTCATTTGTCATGGCCCTGAGGGTAGCATGGAGCAGCAGAACTTTAGGGCACAGCCGTGCTGGCAGTGTGACTTTCTTCTACATCTCTCACAGCCCAAGGTACCCTTATCTCTCCCTCCATCACACCCGAGATAGCCAGTCCCTCCTGCAGATTCTCCACACCTTGCTCCTTCATTTCTCTATCCTCTCCCATCCCTCCCTCATGCCCTGCTCTGGCTGGCTGGCCCCAGTAACCCCTCTCAGAGTCCTTCATTGAAGAGAACCCTTATAGAAGAGAACCTTCAGTAGTTAATTTGCATCAGCCAACAGGTCTCCTGCCTTTGGGATAATCTCTGCTACCAAGAAAATTATTCCCTTTGGCTCCAAGCAGTGATGTCAAAACAGTGAGTCAGGAAGGCAAGATGTGTATTCTCCATAGAAATGGCCTACAAAGGTTCTCCATGGGGCCAGTATGTCTCCTACTGTCTCTCAGTCACAAGTTTACCTTAATGACAAGGTAATTAAGGTAAGGGGTTCATGCCTTTTGTTAGAGAGGTCTCAGGTTTTAGCCCTCAGGGTCTTTGGTACATGTCCAGGAAAAAAGGGCTTCAGGAACTACAAGGACCTTAAAAAAAAAAGAGATGCACTTCCATTCTCATCACTATGTTTTATTTATGTTCCCATATTTTCTTCATTGAGGACACTGAGGTGGAGCAGACAGCATTTATTGGGGCCATGATTTCAGAAAGCAAGCTTGCATTTGCATGTTACTGTTAGATAGACCTCACAGCCCTGTAAAAAGGTTTGGTTTACCTTCACCTGAGCCAGGTGTGACTTGTTTGCTCAGGTGGGGGGAATTGGGGCACAGTGCTCAAACCCAAGTCATTTATTTAGAGTCAAAGGAGATTGAGAAGGGTTTCTTAGTTTGTAGAGTGAAGGTCTGGAAGTTCTGGTTCTGTAGCAATAATGAAGGTGGAAGTGTAGAGAGCAAAGCAGATGGTGGAAAGCTCCAGGGCCGAGCCTGAGAGTGAGCCAGAAGTTTTAGGGCTGTCTGCTGCTATGTCTGACTGATAGGCCAGGCTCTTGAAGAGAGAGAAGACACTGCTCAGCTGCCTGGAGTGAAAATTGTGGGGAACTTCTCAGTCCTTTTGGCATCCCAAACCCTGGTAAGTTGCATTCTGAAAAGCAGCAGTAGGGTTCAAAAACCTCCTTGTTTGTGCTGACTTGTCTCCTATTCTTCCTTTCGTTGTGTAAACACACAGGGATTCCTTGATACTCTTCTAAGAAGCCTCTAAATTTTTTCCCTTGACTAGATCTTGGTTGCTTTGACCTGAATGCTGCAATGTGCCCTGAGTCCAGCAGATTTGTCAGCATGGGACAAGGCTGAGCCTTCAGCAAAATTCATAATGATTGGTGCATTCAGCAGCCTTTGGTTGGACTCTGGCAGCTGGGAAGGGCTCCTCCAAGGAGGGATCAGGCAGGTCCAGTTATGGGGTGCTGGAGGGAGGGAAAGACCACAGGCATGAGCTGGAAATGTGAGTGCTGGTTGCAGGCTGTAATATCCACATGAGCTTTGGGACCAACACAGACCTCTGGGTCCTCTTCCAGTAACCATGCAAGTGTCCCCTGTTCCTCTGAGTCCTGGAAGCAGAGTGAGGGTGTGATGGGTGGCAAAGTCTGCCCTGGAGCCCATAGTGCAAGAGGGAAAAGCTGTCTGGAGAGGAAGGGATGAGGCTGAGAAGGCAGTGGAAGAAGAAGTTGCAGATATGCCTATAAGAAAAGCAGCAGGGAAGCTGCAGTTTCATTCTCTGAGAAGGGCAGGGGGTGCTACATCTGGAGAACGATCGTTTTCTTGACAATTTTCCCCAGTAGACAAGAGGCTGGGGAGGCCCATGAACTTCTAGCTTGAGCTGTGGGACAGGAGCTGTGCAGCTCTCTGCCAGGGTTAGGGGAGCTCGAGGAGGTTTATGGATGGGCCTGTACTTTCTCAAAAGCTTTTTGAAGATCCACAGATCTGGGTGGAAGAAGCACCAGGGAAGAGCTGCCAGCTGGAACAGCTCCTCTGCTTGCTGTGCATCTAACCCTGGGCCCTGGCTCCCAGTCAGCAGTTTCCAGCCTCCAAGTAGGTTGTCCTGTAGAAGAGGGCATCACCAGGACAGTTTGCACCACTGCAAATCCAGAAGTGCTGTCAGGGCCAAATACATTTTTTTTTTTTCCAGTTCTCCTTTCATGGGCAAGTACATCCAGACCCTGCCTTTCCAGTGTCCTTTCAGAAGCCTCAGGCTGTGAATGTCCCTGTGAAGCAAGAGTAGGGATGGGAGATGACAAGACTGATTTTTCTGGGGCCTGAACAACAACAACTAAAAGGACAGGGAAGACAGGGAAATAGAAAAGAGCCTTCTGGCAACTGGATTTTAAGGAGGAGGATCTCCAAGCCTTGCATCTGCCCAAATCCAAGAATGCAGCAGGCTAAGGATGCCTGATGTGGAGCAACCCCAGCTTAAGGGGTGTTGGCTTATGGGCCCCAAGATTCACTGCTGACCCAGCTGAAGAGCAGCCAAGATGGATGAGATAGGGGAGCCTAAGACTGGGCTATGAAATTTAATTTTGGACACCTGAGAAAGCAAGTGGCTTCTCAGAAACACCCTGACTTCATTGGGTGCTGGCAGTGCTCTCTACAAAACAGCTTCCAGGCAGAGTTCTTTGGGTTTTTTCCGTCAGAAAATGCCAATTCAGTACAATGGAAACACTCTGCAGGGCTGTGCTGCCTCTGACTCTGTGAGAGAAGCCAGGCTGTTTTCTTACCCAACTCCTTGGCTCCTCCAGCCTGCCTTGGCAGGATGCTGCAGAGCTGCTGTCCTCCATCCTAGAGTTTAAGTCTCCATCCCACCTTGAGTCCCCCCTCTCTCGATGGGTTTCTGCTCTCTGGTTTGATCATTGCTTTGGCTCAGGCTCTGGGTAGCTTTTCTGTCTAATCGTGCAGCTTTTGGGAAGTCAACCAGAGATTAATTTTGTTCCCATCTTCCTGGGCTAGTTGGGGAGCTGCTGCATCAGGATTGCCTGCTTTCCTACTGGAAGCTGGTCCATTTCCAGGCAAAGAACATTTAAATGGTGCCTAGAGGGATGTTATTAAAATGATTTATTCTAAAGAAATATTTTTATGACATTGTCATTTGAGGGGGAGCACGGAGCATTTGGCTTGAATTTTTCACAAAATCCATGGCTCTGGGTAAAAGTTGCCTTTCTTGGGCTAGCAGTGGTGCCCCAAACTTGGTTTTCCTGCAGATTGACTGGAACTGCCTGAGCAATTGAAAACCTATTGTGGCTGAAATTCAGAGCAGTACTGTTCAGAAACACTTCTCTTAATAAATAAGCACTATTAACATCTGGTGAGAAATCCCTGGACTGAGAACAACTGAGCTGCAGCACTGTGCTGGAGCAAAGCTGGAGCACTCAGAGCTGAGCCAAGAGCAAAAGGGGGAGAAAACAAATGGAAAAATTAATTGCATATTAAAAAACCCCAACACTCCAGCTTCCATCATCTCAGGAGTTCACAACTGGTGGGGAGTCATTTAATAAACTAATCAGTGGCCATGGCAATTTGTGAAGGAGTCTGTAAGTTGTTGCAGTTGAGTAGAAGTCAATGGTGTCTGGTTTACACTAAACTCTTGCTCATGCTTTTTCACTGCAGAATTTTATAAATAGAACTTATTTCTTCAGTAAATATATTTAAAATATTGCTGGTTTTGAATGCAACTGTAGTGCTTTAATTGTGATAGAATTTTTTAGTCGCACATATATATAAAAACCCCTCTGTTTTCATAACACAGCTATATACTATATAAAAATAAAGTTACTCAGAACTTTGCATTAGCTATGAGAGTGCTAACCCCTCCCAAGATTTAGGGGTTTAATTTGCTGCTTCTTGGAAGGGAACAGCAGGAGGTCAAGATCTCCTGGTTGTGTGGCACAGCACAGTGATGCCCACGAGCATAAATTTTGCCTGGCTCTCCTTAAGCACCGTTTCCCTCTGAATAATCCTGGTGATTTAACTCCCACTAGAACATTAGTTTTCGTTCCACTTTGCTTTATTGCCACCATGCTTAATTGATTCAACACCAGGATGGAGCTGCATAATGAAGCTGCTTAAGTGTGATGAAACCCTCACATTGCCAAAAATGAATGTTGTGTCTGCAGATTCTGGAAAGATTGCTAATTAGGCACTTCAGGACTGTTAGATGTAGAGATAGCTTTACTAATTCCTAAATCTGCACCTATGGAACTGGTGGGTTAAATATTTTTATTTACATCCAGAACTTCTCCAAGTAATTCTTTTGCTAAAAAGACAAACTACCCAGGTGTAAAATGCCTTTAACTGAAGATGGTCATCACTAGGGGACACTGGTTTGTGTAGGTTGATGTTAGCTGCCTGGTTGCCTCCTGACAAGTTGAGATTATTTTACTTTGGGAGCCCCAAGCCAAGGGTCTCCTTGCTGCCTCTGTGACTGCTTTAGCAGAGGGAGACCTTGAACTAAACATCTCAGTCTCGGGGAGGTTTCCATCCTCGCTGAGTACTGAACAGGGGTGAAAATTTTGGTTTCTATAGAAAATAAAAGCCTGAATAGCCCTGCTGTATCTTTACCTTCGTACTTTTTGCATCCCTCGGGCAGCTACTCGCAAATCTGGCTTTCTCCACCAGGTGGTAGTGTTAAGCTGCAGTTGGGGGAAGATTTACTCCCTCCATCCCAAACCCATCCATCCCTTTGACTGGGGATTTCAAAATCTTTCCCCTTGGTGTGCTACAGTGAAGCTGCAGCCCCTGTTAACTGCACGATGTGTGCATTCATGCTCTGTTTCGCTTCCCACTGCAGGTCAAACTTTTTTTCTTTTTTCTTTCTTTTTTCTCCCCAATCATAGTGAAAGGAATGAGCAGGGATCTTCCAGTGAGAACATACCCAGAGTGAGCATTTTGGATCGTGGCTTTTCTGAAGATATTTTCTATGTGAGCAGCATAACTCCCTGATGGCCGTGCAAAGTGTATTGGCTTTAACATGACCAAGGACACAGAGGGCCCTACCACTAGTTTTCCTTCTGATCTGAGGCAGCTTGCCCTGGGTGATGTGGATAACAGGTTTAGGCTCAGCCTGAAGTGAGAAGAGGAGACACTGAGATCCCACTAGGGATCCTGGGGTCATAGAATCATAGAATAATTTGAGTTGGAAGGGACCTCTAAATGTCACCTAGTCCAACCCCCCTGCAGTAAGCAGGGACATCCTCAGTTAGGTCAGGTTGCTCAAAGCACTGTCAAGCCTCACCTTGAATATCTTCAGGGATGAGGTCTCAGCTGCCTCCCTGGGCAACCTGTGCCATTTTTCCACCACCCTCATGGTAAAGAACTTGTTCTCCCAGGCAGGGCTGCTGTCTGTCCATATGCTCTCAGGCAGGTCCTCCTAAAAATATTGTCCAGAAAGACTATCAAGGGTGGGGTTTTTTTGTTTGTTTGTTGTTCTTGTTGTTGTGGTTTGTTGTTTTTTTTTATATATATATATATATATCTAATCTCTCTAAATATCTATAATGGCAGTCACCAGTCTGCCATATGTCCTGAGCTGCCAGACACAGCCACAGGGCATGTCCCAAACCCACACAGCTCAAAATTCAGAGACATATGGGGAAGAATCTGTCTTGCACAACAGTTCTGCCAGGTTGCAGAGATGTCAGATTTAGTGTTAGTGTTGCTCATCTGGGAGGGAAGAGGACACAGGTATGTGGAGATGCAGCTGCCTCACTGCTATGAGCTATTAAAGTGCCATAGGAGCAATGCAATCATAGATGTCCCTAGAGACTCTAATAACCCCTTAAAATCTGAGGGTATTAACATTGTCTGGTAGATAGTGCAGCTCTCACTTCCAGAAGGAAATTGCCAGCAATGTGCTCCATCCATAGGGATTATTTATAGACTTGCTCATGTAAGCATGATTAATATTTTTTCATGCTTAGTTAACCATGAACTTCTGTATGTCTGAGCAAACACAGCCCTTATCTGCCACTGGCTTTCCACACATGGCCTTTGAGCACTTCTCTAGTCCGTGGCTTTTCTTCTTCAGAAAAACTATTTGCATGTGCTGTGACAGGCTGGCTGGCAGGGTTTTTGCTTTGAGGCTTCTGCTGTTTATAGACCAGAAGGTCATGGGCCACAGAGATGAAGAAAAGGCACTTAAATTGGAAGATCAGGTGTTTTCCAGGGAAAAACTAGGGGGCTGGCAGAATTTGACCAGTTGGAGTATCAGCAGCTGCTTTTTGGAGACTTGCAGTTCTGGGAAGGCTTTTTATTTTTTTTGAGCCACTTGCTGTCACACAATTTTTATGCCCCTGTCTCACACACCAAAATCCCTTGCAGTCATAGAATGATTGGGGTTGGAAAGGCACTTTAAAAGTCACCTAGTCCAACACCCCTGCAATGAGCAGGGCCATCTTCAACTCCATCAGGTCACTCAGAGCCTTGGCCAACCTGACCTTGAATGTTTCCATGGGTAGAACCCCTACCACCTCTCTGGGCAACCTGGGGTAGTATTTCACCTCCCTCATTGTAAAGAAATTCTTTCTAATATCTGGTCTAAATCTCACCTCTTTCAGTTTAAAACCATTTTCCCTTGTCCTGATCACTACAGGCCCTGTTAAAAAGTTTGTCCTTTTTTAGAGGCTCCCTTTAAGTATTGAAAGGCCATGGTTGCACAGGCAGCCCAAGGGGCTTTGATTAACAAGCCCTGCTATAAAGCAGGTCTGCTGAGCCTGGAGAAATTCCTCTGCATTTGTCCAAGTGGTGGCATAATGTGCTATCTTACCCTATGGATCCAGGTACCATAACATAAATCTGTGTGGTGCAGGGCTGCGAAGCTGAAGTGATGGTTTTTCCCTTCATGTTGTTAGCCAGGCAAATTAAAAAAGGTGCCTGTGAAGCCCAGTGGACCTTGTTTATAAATCATCAAGGATGATTTTGCAGCTTTAAAATGATGGATGAGGTGAAGGGAGTTCATCCCTTTTGTCTTGATTCCTTCCCCCCCAAAAGAATCATGAGATGCAGATTGGTGAATTACCAGAGAGAGGAATGAAATCTCATTTAATCTAATGAAAGCCTCCAAATTGGTCATTTTTCCTGCTGTCTTGGGAAATGGTGTTAATTTGCAAACAAGGCATCTATTGCTACTTGGCTTGAATGTTCTTTTTCTGCCATTGGCACTCTCTCTCTGTGACTGAATGACCTTGACTGACAAAGTTGGGCTGCAGAGAGAGAGCAGGGGCTGCTGCATAGCAAGATTTGAGGGAAAAGGGGCCAGAGGTGAAGGAGCAGCAGTAGTACCTGGGAATACTTTTCCTTATGCCAGTGTGTAAATGGAGTAGATTTCCTTTACTCCATCTTTAGGGCTTTGTCAGATCTTGGTGTGCCCCAAGTTTGTTTTGGTTTTTAATGGGGCATTGTGCTGGACTGAGCCTCTTGGTTCTGCACAGTGTGTCTGCTCTTCAAGTGGAGCAGAGATACCTGCAGAAGGGATATTGCTGAAGGCTGAGACTCCTCATGGGGCAGAAAGCTCACAGGAGGAGCCAGCCCAATGTCATTTATAACTGCCCATTCCTGCTTCCTCTCCATTTAATTTCTTCCTGGCTTAATTCGCTGGTGCCCCTTCCATAACCTTGCTTTCCCCTGGTGTCATTTCTCCAGGCTTGGTGCTCTGGCTGCATCTCCTCAGCTGTGTGGACCTGTGGAACAAGTTTCACAAGTTTCCAGCTGTGTAATGTTGATGTGCCAAAGGGATCTGGTTCCCACGGATCGATATTGGTGTTGCAAGTGGTGGGGTCATGGGGTGTTGTGTTTTTGTTTTTTTTTCCTTTGGGACTTTTTTTGTACTGTTTATTTTGCTTTCTTCTTAAATTTCTATCCATTGTGAACACTGTTTTAGTAAATACCTACCTGCAGCACTTCTCAGTGTAGTAGCATATGTGTCTTGGGTCAAAGTCCTTTTTTGGGCTTCCAAAAGAGCACTGAAAAGTTTCTTGCAGCTGAAAAGTTCCTTTATAAGCAAAGGTTTCATCATGACACTCTTTTATTATGTATTTTCCCCAGATGTGGCAGGTGATTTGTATCATCCCTCTTATCCTTTTTTCCTAGTTCTTTTCTTAAAAACTGGAGAGAGACAGTATTTCTTCAGTGCAATTGCACAACCCAGGAAGGCGTTCCCAGCATCTTGTTTGGCTTTCCCTGCTCAGAACATTGTGCAAAGCCCCCACAGGCTCCATGAGATGCACATCATTGCTTCAGCATCTGATAAAATAGGCTTGGTAACAAATGCACCCCCAGATCCCCATTGTAAATAAGAGCAATTTATAGTCTCCAGATGAATACTTTGTTTAAAGCCTTTTTGCTGCCTGTGTTTTGGGGCTGAACAAAGATGCTCAGCAGTGGGAGAAATGCAGCTTGGCATTTCAACCTGCTGCTCTGAATAAACCAAGGTGTATGGGAATCATGTTTTCCCTGAGATATTTTTCTCCACCTTTGTGAATTTTTCCTTGAGCTGCAGTGAGAATAGACAGCTTCATGAGACCACTTCCCTGCCCTCAAACCTCAGCATTTCTGCTGCAAAGATGCAGAAGAAAAGACACCAACAGTGACCAGGAGAATGTTTGCAGATCTGTGTATGGTCTGTTATTCTGCAGCAAATGATATAAAAAAAAAAAAAGAACATTTTTACCTGGTTTGACTAGGCATATGCAATCACCTTTGTATTTTTGCCACTAGGTTGGGAAAAGGAAAAAAGGAGAAAAACCACTTTGGCCTTGAGCTAGTGATGAATGGAGAAGATGGAGGGATAAAGGGTAGTGAAATTTCATTAAGATCCTTAGTCCTTGGCAGGCTCATGGGGGTGTTGACCAGCACAGAGGTGGCAAGGAACTGTGCAGAATTAATAGAGTTACTTTGAAATAAATAACCTATAGCAAATGTAGACATTCAAAGGATGATTCTGCAAATGCACCTAAACTCTGTAATTCATTATAATTTTTAGGAATCTTCTTTATCTTGCAAAGAGCCTGAGGAATTTGCCACTACCTTCACTGGGAAAAAGTAAAAATCTGATACTGCAATAAAATAATTTATATAGGAGAGAGGAAACCCATAATGCTTCATTAGAAAGTGTGGCCAGACCCTGCTTTCAGGAATTGTTCATCCATTCCTCAGAAGTCATGAGCTTGATTTTCCTTTCACCATTTGAGCTTTACAGACACTTGCATCAATCTGTGCCTGCTATCAGTCTGAGGGTAACCAATCAACCAGCTCTATAATCCATCCATGAGATGTATCCATATATACCATCCATCAAGACCATTTTGCACTGCTGGATGCTTGGAAGATTGCTTTATTTTATCAGGCAGTGAGTTTGTAGTGAACATATGAGACTGCTGGAGCCCTGGGGAGAGCACCAAGTGTAAACTTTGAATGCCTTCACCATGCAGGGCCTGTCACCATTCTGCAATGCTACAGCCTATAAAGCTACAGCATACATCTTTCATCCCTCAGCCTTTCTAACAACCACACAGCCTACCTATAATTGTTCCTTTTCCTATGTTTTTTTTTCTTTCTTTTCTGACTGTCTCCCTCACAGGCTCCTGCAGGCTCTCCTATGCCCAGTAGTGAAGGTTCTACCAAGGACTAAGTCACAGCACATTGGAGATCTTGTTTTGTTTGGGTGTCTTTTGGAGGTCTTTTCTATGGCCTGTCTCTTGTGGTGTGGGGAAAATGCCATTTTCCTGTCATGAAAGGGGTTCAGAGAGTGGTCACTGAAGGGTTTTGAGCTATAGGAACATGCAGCAATGCCCAGAGCCCTTGGTATCTCAAACCCTCTGCTCAGCTCTTTGCTTTTGAGAAATGCTTCAAGGTTCAGGGATTGTTTCCTGGAAAGTGGTTTAGAGGATCTGTTTTGCAGCTTTGAAAGCTGAGTGCTTTTGTGTGAGGCTTTCCATGCATCATTTTGGGGACTGATGTCTTGCTGGTGTCTAAGGAAAACTGGAGAAAAACGTAGGTTCAACCCAGATCAAACTAAAATGGTTTTGGCTTGGTGGCCAAACTGATGGATTAATTATTCTCAGTCCTACTTGTGCACTGAAAAGAGATTTATTTTTTTTCCCTATAAAATGGGCCATGTAACTGAGAGATGTGTGTGTTTTCCAGGAGTCAAACAGACTGAGCACAGGTTTTCTTGTGTGAGAGCTGTGGTCAGTTGGATGAGATCCATGGTTTTTCTCACAGGCACAGCTGGTATGTGTTCTTCAATGTAGCAATTTCAAAACTCAGTTCCTACAAAAACTTGTGCAATGCACTGTTCTCAGCATATTACACAGACCCACTTTGCAAAAATAATTAAATAAGCTAACTAGGGAATTAAGGTTTTTATTCAGATTGCTCACGAGAGGTGACTAACAGGCCTGGTGATCTCTCTTTTGGGCCAGAACTTCAACTGTCTGAGTTGAGTCATTGCAGAATATGGCAAAAGCAAAAGCCATAGCTGGGGGGAGAAGGGTGCTGGTCAGGGAATGTAATTTGAGTTCTCAAAAGCTTCATGACAATGGATAAGATGTTTAAATCTCCTAATATTAAAACTAGGAGGCAAAACTTGTAGGAGAGCAGTTTAAAAGAGGCATTAGAAAGAGCTTCTTTGAGAAGAGAAGGACCATGGGGGCACAGGAGGTTGTGGAGACAATGTCCAAGGAGGAGCTGAACAAATTCATCCTCCCTAGAAGGATTCAGTCCTCGCTGATGTACAAAGTGACAAGCACTGGCTGGAAAGGTGGAATGTATTTCCTCTAAGTATTTGTACAGCTAAAGCTTGAATGTTTGTGGAACAGGAATGTCAAATGGAGTTGTATTTGCCCAAGCTGAATTAATTCACACCCCTTAAAGGAAAAGATGCATGGAAAGCCATTGGAGCTGATTCGCTCCTCAGCCAACACTCCACAACTGGGATCTTAAATCCTGGCCCTGGCCACATCCATCAGGAATTGGCTGCATTGGACACAGCCTCTGAGTTCACCATGGTGGAGCATTGTGGCTGTTTGGGGTCTTGCCTGGGCTCTCCCATCCCTGGTTGGGGTGGAAAAGGGGATTGCAGGGCATGGTGCAGGGAGGGTGGTATAGAGTAACTGGGTACTTCTGGGGGTCTGGTCCCATCCTTGACAGCCTGTGCTGTGGAAGAACTATCTTTTCCCTTGCCCATGTAACTCTAACACCAGTGCCCATGGGAGGGACTCCAGAGCTTGTCTTTCATCTGGCTGAGGATGTTTTGGCCCAGCGTGGTGCTTTGTTGAGCTCCCCCAAGCACTGCCCCATGTGGGAGTGAGCTATGGGGTGAAGCTGGGGTGAATAGGCTCAGGTCTGTTCTTGTATAGCTGCAGAAAATTCCTGTGGAGGTGTTATGTGTACACAGAGGCTATTGCAGGCTTCCTGAGGGTTGTTACACCTTCCCTCCTTGATGAATTCATGGGGTTTCACACACTGGATTATTACAGGGTGCCCTTTTAGCCCCTTCTAACACGACACCATTTGCATTTGTTCTCCCTCTGGAGAACAGGAGGGAAAGAACAGTGAGATATTCAGGACTTAAAACCCCTGCACTTAACAAAAATGAAATGGGATCTCATGCCAACTGTGTGATTTGCACTCCCCTTGCTCTGTGTGCAACTTTGGGGCTCTCCCCCTGCTCTTTTAGATGATTAATTCCACCTCCTGCTAAATGGATTTACAATTAAAATGGGCTTATTTGTAGCAGCCACTGAATTTTCACTCTTTTTTTCTTTCCTTTTTTTTTTTTTTTTTTTTTAAAATAAATAATTGAAAACACACCCAAACTCCAGCCGCCTGTAAGTATTAATTTTCATTTCCACAGAATGCTCTGTCTCCAGGGCAAGGAAGGAAATTCCAGAGAGTTAGCCAAGACAATCAGGGCTAATGTGCTCTTTGAAAAGTGTGGTGCAAGCAGGACCCTCACTTTCTCCTCCAAAGGTTGGGCCTGTTTCTGGGACAGTGGTCTGGGTAGAGAAGGGAGAGGTCACAGGTCTGGCCCAGGGTCCATTTTTCCCAGGATGTGCTTTGGTGGACCATAGTCCATGTACAGAAACCATGGGAATGGCAATGTGATGTTTCTCAAAAGGCTGTGGGTCACCTGGGGGGAACAGATGCTGCTTCACAGAGGAACAAAGGGCATTTTCCCTTGTGCAAGGGGATACCTGACAGCATAGCACGAGGGATGTTGTACAGTCATGACCACAGGAAAACACTTGTGGAGCTGATGCTTCTTGGTTGTCCCCACCCTGACACTGTAGATTACTTGGGTGACACCTCATCAGCCCACCCTGAGCCACTTCATCACGGGAAGCAGGAATGAAGACAGCAGTGGACAGTGTCAGGGCTGACTTTATGGCTGTTCATTCCATGGTGTGCTAGCTTTCCTCTTGTTTTGGTACTGAGACATCTAAAAACCTCATCCACGTGTGTTACATACAGGCTTCCCCCCGCAAATCTGCTCTCCCATTGTCCACTGTATGATCAGTGCTTTCTCTCCCTCCAACCCCATCATGACAGTAAGCTGCCATCTCCTCTCCCCCTGGGAACCACCACACTGTCAAAACTGTTTTGAAGTTTTTTGAAACCATAGACTGGTTTGGGTTGGAAGGGACCTTATAGGTCATCCAGCTCCAACTCCCCCTGCATAGGCAGGGACACCTCCCACCAGACCAGGCTGCTCCAAGCCCCATCCACCCTGGCCTTGAAGATTTCTAGGAATGGGGCAGCCACAGCATCCTGGGCAACCTGTGCCAGTGTGCCACAAGGCTGCCATGTCCTCCACATCTTCCTGTGTCCTCCAGACAAAGAGTAGCTTTAGTTTATGTTCAGAGACATCCCTCTAAGAGAGCCTTCCAAAATATTTTTTTTTTCTGGTTTCAATCTCCCTTTGGACAAGACTGTGGACCTGGGAATGCAGTGTCCTAGCTAAGCAGTCACTCTTTGGCACATTCTTTGATTCCTCCCATCTTCAGCACAATGATTAAGCCAGAACTTGCATGGTCAGACTATGGCTTGAGCTGAGCAACCTCTCCTGGGAATAACGTGTATGAAGTTGATCAGAAATAGGAACAACATCTCTTTTTATTTCTGAGGAGAAGCAGGAGAGGTGAGGTGAAAGCAGTAGGCTGTTGTCACTCATCAAAATCATGTGGAAATTCTGACACATCTTGGAGATGACATTGCTGTCAATACAACAGGTAATGCTGGTTTTATGCAGTTGCTATAAGGATGTTCTGTCAGCCTGACAGTTAATAATCCAATTTTGGAACGTTTCATGTCACTTGGAGAACTGGGAAAGAATGGAGCAGTGTGGCAGGCTGGGCATCCATTTATTGCCATGGTTTTCCAGCAGTGAAATTCCTAAGAAATTCTGTCACTCATCACCTGACCCCAAGTATCTTATGTACAAACATAAAATTAGACCCTGTTTCTACATGAAAATGCAAATGGAAATATCTAGATCACTAATCTCCCTCAAAAAATCTTGTTCCTCAGTGCTTGCTTTTCCTTGAAATGCTCCAGGCTGTTTGCATTTATAGCAGGTTGTTTGCAGAAGAGATGAAGAATATGCACACCTTTGACAAAAAAGTAAAAGTAGCTAAATTAAGGTGACAATGAACAATATTGTCCTGGTTGTTAAACCGTCACAAGTTCTAATTTTTTTTTTAATACTCCAAAACACATAAACAGTAGCATGATTTTTTTTTTTTTTCCTATCTCCAGGGGGAAGCATATTTTAATTTTTGTGAATGAAATTCTGAGGGCCTACTGGTGGCAAAGGAAAGAACAGATTGACACATAACCACCGAGAAACAGGGTGAGGAGGTCCTCAGGATATCCAGTCTCCTGTTCACAGCCCAAAACATTAGCATCAAATTTATCAAGCTAAGACTGACTGCCTAACAGGTCTGATCCTGACAGTATGTATCTGAACAGGGATGAGAGTGAATTTTTCCCAAATTCAGCTGCTGTAAGTTTAAGATGGTTTAAATTTGCTATGAGGTTGGTACATGTGGATATCATGTGGCTGCAGTTTTGGGCAGCTTGTGTTTCTCTAATTCTGCATTCCTGCAGCCTCAGCCTACATACATTGAAATGGTTCTGCTCCCTAAGAACCCAGGTGCCTGGGTGCTGGGGTGCCCCTTGGGAAAAAGCTACTGTGCCATCAAGAGAATGACTTTATGCCTCAGGAAAAAAGTATCAGTCAAGTCCCAGCACAGTTCTGTGGCATCACAGAGGTGGCTCCAGGCCAGTTAATTATAGCTGGGTTATTTTTTTTTTCTCCCTTTGCAGCAGCAGATTTGATTAGGAGTCTGGGGTATTGCTTTGACAATGGTGAATAGTAGAACTTTATTCCTTATAGGTCTTTACCCAGAGCCAATCAGCCTAACAAAACATGGATTTATATAGCATGCCAAAAAGTGATTACGTCTAATACTGAGCTTTTTTGTGTCAAAAAAAAAAAAAAAAAAAAAAATCCAGGTTAGAAAAAGAGCAGTTTAACTTTATAAAGTTGTCCTTTATACACAGCCAGGCCAGGAAACTGTGCTATGGGTAGGGCCAAACTAATGGGGACGCCTCCCCCCCCCCACAAAAAAGGTGCAGTTAGTGCCCTTGTTCTGGTCCCCTTTGTACTGGGGAATCTAGCCCAGGATGCATCTTCTTTTGAACCCTTTGTCCTCATGCCTGCAGCCAGGTCTTTGTGAACCAGTGCTGACAAATGTGCCACAGACCTTTTAAAAAGCCCATTTGTGTTTGGTCAGTCTGTGGGTTTATTCTGTTCAGATTCCAACTGTGCAAATCTTGCCATGGAAAAAGGCCTCCCTGTGAGAAGTGACATTCACCACCCTGAGATTCCTCCTCTTCAGAAATCCCCTTCAGCTGACTGGCAAAAAAACCCCACAAACTGGACTTTCCCCCCAGATACTAAAAACTGACACAGATAACCCTTTTCCTGTGATCTTTATAGAGGAGATTTAACAACCTACTCTAAGAGGTTCGTGGCAGCTGAATTTTGCACAAAGTAGCATCCCAGTTCACATGTTGGGGGTATAGAGAAAGAGCAGTGTGGGCTGGAACCATCTCTCAGAGCTGATGTGCTGGCCAAGGAGAAAGATATTTATGTGTAATACTTAAAATATAAATTAGGGTAATAATTAAAATATAAATCAGGGTATTGCCCAGTTACTGACCAGCAACCCATCATGCTGTGGCTTTGCAAGTTGAAGATTAAACAGGTAAAGGTTGTGAGGTGTGTCTGTATCTTTTATTTTCCAAACTAACGTGGTTGCAGCAAGAAAAAAGAGCCTTTTTTTCCAAGTTTTTCCAAACATCTCACAAGGACTGGGCTTGAGGATAAGCTGGTCCCAGGATTGGACTATGTGGGGCTCCATCCAGCATGGTGGGGGTGGGGGTGCATGGCAATGGGTGAGGGACAGCTGTAGGTCCCCATGCTCCTCTGGCCCCCAAGGCTGCAGCTGTTAAAGGAGAAAATGATCCCGGGTTGGTGAAGGGGGTTGGGTAGATTAAATAAACCTCCCCTGCCCAGCACAGGGGCTGCTGCTGCCCCC
This sequence comes from Florisuga fusca, assembly GCA_038090715.1. Lineage (NCBI taxonomy): Eukaryota > Metazoa > Chordata > Aves > Apodiformes > Trochilidae > Florisuga > Florisuga fusca. Next base: position 18,962,296 of record JAAWXA010000013.1, read on the forward strand.
TCATTTTCTCAGAAAATATTTGTGCAGGCTTGCCTGTTGTTTGTTGTAACTGGGACCACCTATGGTCCCAGCTCCCTTCACTTGTCCCCCAAGAAGGTCATGGAGCTGTTGGAGTGAGTCCAGAGGAGGCCATGAAATGGCCAGAGGGCTAGAGAATCTTTCCTGTGAAGACAGACTGAGAAAGTTGGAGTTGTTCAGCCTGGAGAAGGCTCCAGGGAGAACTTAGAGAACCTTGAAGTACCAGAAGGGGCTACAGGAAAACTGGAGAGGGGCTTTTTACAAGGGGAGAGAGTGATAGGACAAGGGGGAACAGCTTTAAGCTGAAAGAGGGGAGATTCAGATTAGATATTAGAAAGAAATTCTTTCCTGTGGGGGTGGTGAGACACTGGCACAGGTTGTTCAGGGAGGCTGTGGCTGTCCCCTCCCTGGAAGTGTTCAAGGCCAGGTTGGATGGGGTTTGTACAACCTGGGCTGGTGGGAGGTGTCCCTGCCCATGCAGGGGTGCTGCAATGAGATGATCTTCAAGGTTTCTTCCCACCCAAACCATTCTGTGATTCACAAAAGGCATCACTTGATTGCAGCTGGTGGTGATGGCAGTGGCTGGGATCTGCCCATCTGCATGAGAATGGGGCACTTTTGCCTTTTTCAACTCTTTGCCCCACTACCTCCAATATTCTGTGAGGTCTTGACATTTTCAGACTCAGAAAGTTCCAGTGAGGCTTCAACAAGCTCTATGTGTCCAGCGCTTACTGCTGGAAAGATCAAGTGGCTCTTATTTCTTCTTTGACTGGTCTGAATGAGCTTCCCAGGACACGTGAATAAGCACTTGCTTGAAAAGGGAATAAGGGTAATGCAGGATGAAGGAAGACCTTTTAACATCATCTTTCCCGTTCTGCTTTACACTGTCAGGAGAAGAAGTACAAATAGGTGAGCTGGACTAAAATTAAGTCCTTGTGGTTTATTGACCTGGGCTAGACACCAGAAGCCCTCCAAGCTACTTTATCACTCACCTCCACAGCAGGATGAAGGGGTGAAAACAAGATGGAAAAAAATATTGTGGATCAAGATCAAAGCAGTTTAATAAAGCAAAAGAAAAGGACATGCATAGAGGCAAAGGAAAACAAGTTTTGTTCTCTACTTCCCATCAGCAGGGCATGTCCTGCCACATCCTTGGGGATTTTTTTATGGAGCAAGGTGGTTGGGAAAGACTCTTTTTGCAGCTGACATCGTTGATAAAAATAATTTTCGGTTGGTAAAATTAGTTTTCTTCCTAACTTCTGGCTTTGGTGATGAGTTCTCCAAGTGCTGGGAGAGCTGTCATTCTCCATCCATGAAACCCAAGGTTTCAGAGGATAGGCCTGTACATTACTGTTGGTCTTGATTCTCCCTAAGCCTCAGCCAAAGTAGCAAAAGCCTCATCATCCCCCTAGCAGCCTTCTAGCCTTTCCTGCAGGGGAGCTTCCCTCAGAGAGGATTTTCTACAGGGCTTTTAATACTGGTGGATTTCTCCTTTCCCTGTCCAGTCTGCTGACCTTTCTCTCTGCTTGGGCATGGTGTAGCCCATGGGCACCTGTGTCTTCCCTGCTCTTGGTCACACCATTTCTCCCTCAGTACTGGGTCATAGCATCCTCTCCATCACTGGAGTTGTTGGGTTTGGCATGGTTTGCATTGAGAACATGGCTGAGACCTCTTCAGCTACCTCATTTAGCACCTCATCATGTCACCTTTGCTATTTTCTTTGGCCCCTAGCCATGCTGCAGCTGATGAGGTATGTGTTGGCATAGCTGTTCTCACAGGGGATTGCTGTCATCGTCCCTGATAAAATCCCAGTTGGGCTGGCAAGCACTGGGGTGTAGCACAAGTGCCAGAACTGTGTCTTCTATGAACCTGGCTGTAGAAACTGGTCTATAAATTGTCTTCTCAAGACCACCATTGTGCTTCTCTTTTCATCTCAGCAAAGCCTTCCTCCTCATTTCATCTTATCCTCCTGCTTGGTCCAGCCTCTTGCTGCTTTGGACCTTTTTAGCGTGCAGATGAAAGTCTAACTTTAGCTTTCCAAGCCTGAAACCAGTATAGCTCCATGGAGAGCAAAGCTATCAGCTGGAAATTGCTCTGGTGTAGCCAAGTCCAGGATTTAGCCATGTGTCACTGTGCATTGATTTGGCTCTGTTCACCTCTTGGCCACTTTCTGAGCACATTTGTCCCAGTGTAGGTTAGAGATAATTCCCCAAAATGTCAGTAGTGTAGGACCCTGTATGTCCTGACAACATTGCCCTCCTATTTTTGATCCAGCTTTCAATTTCACCTGGGTTCCTTTGCTGGTTTTCCCTGTGATATTGTAGTAGTTTTGGATTTGGTCTTGCTTTGCTCCAGCATATGACTAACAGATTCTCTCTGGGCTCTAAAACTATACATGGCCTTCACCTTGTTTTCTGTTGGCAGCTTCTTTTAAGATTTGTCTGCCTCCAAGCAGTTTGCTGATGGTTTTCTGTTGGAGAAGAACGTGAATTTTTAGCAAATTAATTCCAAGGCCATGAATCCACAGGAACCCAGAGTGAGACACACACTTTCTTTTTGAGGTCCATGGAAAATAAAAATAGAATTTTTCCACTTCTTAGCATGCTTCTGAGTGCTCAAGTTATCAATGAGCCACCATGTCCAGTGGGAGGTGTCCCTGCCCATGGCAGGGGGGTTGGAACTAGATAATTTTTAAATTTTTTCCAACAGAAACCATTCTAGGATTCTCTATCTCCTCAAGGGAGGGAAGTTTTGAAATTAATAGATATGCAGCTTGAGAAGGGGCTGAAATTCTGGGTTAAGGCTTAATGGTCCTCAAAACTTTCCAGGATTTCTCATCTCTTAACTTGAGATAGGGCTGGGAATGCAGCCATGTCCCTTTGTATGGTGTTACCTTGAGCTTAGAAAAGAGCAGATTCCTCATGGCAACAAATGTCCTGTTTCTCTCCCCTGATTTCAGGGAGACCCTGAGTGAGCTTGGTGGAGGCAAGTCTCTATGTTGTAGTTGGAACTTCTAATAGTGATGGTCTGAATTTCCCCTGATGTCCATCTAAAGTAAAATGCCAAACACATCGTTCCCCAGATCACTGAAATCAAACCTCTGGAGGTCTGAAATGCCCAGAAGTTCTTCTTTAGCCCCAAAAATGTCTTCACTGGGAGGAGTGTGAGGTGGGACTGTGTGCCAAGAAAGGTAGATGTAGTGTGGTGAAACCCAGCTCATTTCACAGCCCATTTGAGCCCATGCTTGGAGCTCAGTGGGGTTTGTAACTCTGAAACTGCTGCACCACAAGCACAGTCCTCACCAGTCTGGGCTTGTGGCACAAAAATCAGTGACGTGGATTCCTTTAGGGGAGGGCAGCAGGGGAAGAGCCTGTAGCTACACGTATGTGCACACATCCATTCACCCTCACATTCTTTACAACCAGAAAAGGAAGGAGACACAGATGCCATCCCATCTGGAGGGACTGCCATCAGCACACGCAGCTCAGTGCACTGCCAGTCCCACCACAGCAGTCAGTGCCTGCCATGCTGAATCAGATTTAGTCCTCTTAAACCTGCTCTCCATTGCTTACAGGTCTGCTGGTAGCATTTGGGCTCTTGTAGTTTCTCTTCCCTTGGTTAATTGCTCCACACTCCAAGACTGGCTCAGTGTCAGGACTTGTGCAGGGGCTGAAGGATGGCAGCAGAGGTGAAGGATGGTTGCCCTGAGGGGTAACCTAGGAGGCTGAGGAAGAGGGGAAGTAAAAATTCTGAATTAAGGGACATTTGGAAACAACTTCTTTAGCAGTTCTCCTGGGGGCAGATGGAAGGGCATTCTCCATTGCTGCCCACCACCCACCAAACCCCTGCTGAGCTCCTCAGAGGTCTCAGAGAGTGGGACCCACTTTGTCACAGAGAGGGACTGAAGGTGCTGCTGGGTTTGGGGTGCTGACAATGGAGATAGTGTCACTGAGACTGGTGAATGCTAAGTAAAAAAAGCTTATTAGAGCCTTATCTTAAAAAAATCTGCAGTTCAGTGATCTGAAATCATTAATCAAGCTAATTGCAGCTCATATTTATTGGCCCCGTAGCTGCCGTGTTGCCATGAACAGCTGAACACACTGAACTTATCAGTTGAGTAATTGTCTCTGATAAATGAATTGCCTTCAAAAGAAAACAAGTGATGCCAGCAATCCATCAGCAAAATGTCTGAGGGAAACCACTGGATGTGTTCACCTCATACAGACACAGTCTGATCCAGTGTTGAAGAAAGAGCAAGGGCAAATTCTTACAAGGCCTTAAATCCTGGGCTGCACCCTGAGGTCATGAGGCTTCTGGTGCATATGATGGATCCCTTCCCAGAAAGGGCAAATATATATATATATATATATACACATATATACTTATATATACACATGTATCTCTGGCAGTGCCCTTGTTGCCTGCTCTCTTTTCTTATTGCTTTTCTCACCCTATCTTTAATCCCACAGATTCAGGGGGCTACAAGGCTTTGGCCATGGGAAAAAAACCTCATGGGATGAAAGCTCTGGATTTAGGGAGGCGATAGCACAGCTTTCCCAGTTCTCTTCCCTTCTTCACAGTGATTTCTCCTGGATGTCTGCTTCAGTCTCAGAATTATACTGGAAAGCAATGGGAATTTTGCAGCTGTAAATTCTGACTGTCACTACAAGCATAAGTTAATTTATGGAGTAATAAAACCTGATACTGCAGGCAAATGTTAGGGACAGATATGAATAGGACTTAGAAAAATGGAAAAAAAAAAAAAAGGTGATGCTGTTGCCTCCCAAAACAGAGGAGTCCAAACCTAAGCAAACCTCCATCCCTGCCCCATAAAACTGCAACAGGGCTCATAGCAGCACTGCTAGTAGGAAAGAGTGAGGGGGCTGGGCTTATTTTCCTTTGCAAATGGCCACATGAACCCCATGTGTGAGAAAAGAAAAAAACTGGAAAAAGAAGGCACACATACCTGCTTGCAAAGAAAAGCCTGTTTGTGCTGCTAGCACACTGGAGGAAATTGTTGAAGAACAGTTCATCCATGTAAAAATATGACCTGCACGGGGCTGCCAAGGCTAGTTTGGGCTGAGAGGATTGGTCGTCTAAATGCAGGGCAGACAAATTATTGGTGCCTAGGGGCAGCTTGCTGTTACACTCACCAGTTTTTCCCTTCATAATTTATAAAACTTACGGACAGCAGGATACAGGCAAATGGCTCATTGGGGTCTGAGTTTCTCCTTCCTCTTATAAATTCCTTGGCCTCCTTGTGGAAATGCCCCTGCTATCGCTGTGTTTATCTATGGACTTGGAGCAGATCCACTTGCAGATCCTGGGCTAGGCTGGAGGAAGAAGAGTCCATTTCTGCAAGAGAAATCACCTTTATATTCCCATTTTTGGCTCTTTGTTAAGAGAAAGAGTGAAGAGTTACTTGTTCTGGTGTTTTCCATGCCTTTAGTTAGCAAGAAGATATCACAGATTTGTCAGATTGACACAGAGTGATGTTTCAATGATTTGCTTTGACCTCCTTGATAACATGGGATCATTTCTGCAACAAGCCCACAACTCCTGCTACCACCATTGCTTCTTTAAACATAATGTGAGAATTTCAAAAGGCAGCAAGCCCTTTAAGACCTCCCCATGGTCCATTTCCAACAACTGTATTAGTTTAGCAATCAGTATTAGATTTAGCAATCAGTATTAGAGTAGCAATCAGTATTTTTCTTGCTGTCCTAATTTTAAGGCAGCTTACTCCTGAGTAATTTTAAGGCTCCTGAGTAACAGGAAGAAGTGTGCTGCCACCCTTCTGCTTGCTTAATTTTTGTTTTATGGAGAAAAATGGTTTACAGCCAACAGGTTAGGAGTCAGGACTCCTGGGTTCTTTTCCAACTTAGCTACTGACTCATATTACGTTTGGCAAGTCATTTAACATCTTTGCTTGGTTTTCTGTTCCAGAAAAGAGATGCAATAATACTTCAGTGGCTTAATTAACTAAACCTTGTAAAGTACTTTGAGGCCTTTGGATGAAATTGTTCTAAATGGTGCTAGAATATTGGAATGGTAGAAGAAGCATGATAGTGAAGCACAGGCAAGGAGAGCCTGCCAGGGAGAGAAGGTACTGGGGATGCTTGGGAGGAAGAAAGGAGCCTGAGATCTCCACCCATCTTGCCAAAGGTTTTCTTGCCTTGATAGATGGTGGATGTTTCCTTTTTGCTTGATGGGGTGAGATGCTTTCTGAATAGAGGGCAGCTTGGAAGAGTAAGATTTGCCCATGCAGTGGGGATGTAACTAGATGATCTTTGAGGTCCTTTCCAACCCAAACCATTCTATGATTCTGTGATTTTTGTTCCTAAGTTGGTGGAGCTGCTTATACACAACTAACAACTCCCTGTTCCTGCAGAGAGCCCCAGTGGTTTCAGTGGATCCTCCAGATGAAGGTGCTGGATAGAAACAGGAGTGCTGGGGCTCCTGTATGATTTAGGGGTAGTCCATAAACCATCCCCATCGTGCTTCACCCATCAGCAGAATGGAGAAGCTAACAAATGGGCTGTATCATGCCAGCTCCTCAGCTGGACCTGTGGGTGATAGATCCCAGATGATGGAACTCCTCACGTGACACACAAAGTGTCACTTTGCAGGTGGCATGAGGCACTCCAAAGTCAACATGACTTCAAGGGAACAACTCATGCTGTGCTGCTCCCTGGTATCCATATTGCCTTGGAACTGAAAGAAAAAAAGAGGCCATGAGGGGTCTGATTATGTGCTTAGGAGAAGTCCCACCATCCCCAGGCAGGATCTGGGCCCTACCAGCTGGGCAGAGGAGAAAGCTGAGTGCTTGCCTCCCATGGCTTAATTTTCAATTTGGACAAGCAATCTGGCTTGCAGCAAGAAGGGATTGAAACAAGCAGGAGGGAAGAACGTGGAAAGGGTAGGAACTGTGAGGCATGCAGTTTCACAGGCTCACTGGGTGCACAGCCACAGGGTGTTGAAATGTTTAAAGGGATTCAAGATAAATAAATCTTACCCAGGCCCTGTCTTAGCATTGCCTGTTAGTGTAAACTCTGTGCTGGAGCAGAATGTAGCCCACTCTTTATAGGGAGAGTGTGACTCGAATCAAGTTAATCCATCACTCACTCCTCCCCTCCTGCTCCATCTGGGATAATTTCAAATGGGTACCTGGGTCCAGATGTGGTCTCAGCAGGTGGCTCTGGCTCAGCAGCCCCTCTGCTCCCCACCTGGGTAGCCCCCAGCCATGCTTTAGTTACACCAGGACCGGCCCCAACCCCCTCTGCCTCTCATTCCCCTGGCCACCAGGTAACCAGTCCCTCTTGCTTTTGACAGATCATTGAAGTTGGAAAAGACCTCTAAAATCATGAACTGTCAACCCAACATCACCATGCTCCCTAAACTATCTCCTGATGTGCCACATCTAATCATTTTTTTAACACCTCCAGGGATAGTGACTCCACCACTTCCCTGGGCAGACTGTTCCAGTGCCTGACAACCCTTTAAGTGGTGGACTTTTGCCTAATACCCCATCTAAACCTCACCTGGTGCAACTTGAGGCCATTTCTTCTCATCCTATTGCTTGTTACTTGGGAGAAGAGCCATCTTGATCCTTTTCTTGGATGTCCCCAGAGATTCTTTCCTGTGGCTCAGGAAGAAATTAATCAGAAACCTACAAACCCCCTTTCAGGTCACCTCCAGAGAGCCCTCATGTATTTCCCAATGATCTGGTTCAGCTTTGAATCATCCATAGCCCCTAAGCCTCCCTGTCCTTGGTGGATCAGCTGTGTATCACTTGGCTCTTCATGGCAAAGCTGTCTTTGCCTCAGGACAGGGATGCATTTCTCCACCTTTCACGTACCCATCGCTCTGCTCCACCATCCAAATGTGCTGCAAGGTCCTTCTCCTGCATCAGGCATGGGACTGGCCCTTCCACCTTTGGAAGTAAACCTCTGTGCTGTTGAATCATTCCTCACCTCCTGGTCCTGCCCTCCCTTCCCTCTGAATGCCACGTCATGAGTCACTCCTTGGTTTTCTTGGCAGACAGACCCCTGAGGAGCAACAATTCAGTCTGCATTACTGCCGAGGGTGTCACAGTATTGAAGCAGTGTTGAGAGGCCCCCTGCAAGTCAGAAAAGGAGAAACAGCTTTTCTTGGAGGATGCTCTGCTTCATTAGTGCCTTCCCTTCAGGGATGGTTTGATGATGGGGCTGGACTTCTTACAGCACCCATACTGGTTGGCCATGGGCTTTGTCTGAGCTCAGTGATAGACTTGGCTCTGTCTTGTCAGCCCATTGGGCACATCCATAGCCCTCCATTTGCCATGCAGAGGTGTCAGTTCAGAGGTAATAACATCTCTCCAACAGCCCAATGCTTCCTTCAGGTGTGCACACTCAGCACATTCACTTGGAGCTAACACTGTTGTAAACCTGGAGTGGGAGAGGATCGTGGTCCAACAGAGGGACTCCCACCTGGCACAGCCCTCCCTTGGAGTGGTGTAATGACGGCACCTTAAAAGCTCTGCATAGCCTGTGTGAACCACCAGCTGGACATTTCAATTTACTGCATATTTATAATGCAGAACCCGGGGACTGACCAGTTTGCTGCTAATCTGAAAAACAAGTCAGGCTGGCCAAAGGGTGGTGGCCCATGGTGGCAACTGAATGGTTTCTCACATGTCAGGACCTGGATATTTCATGACATGATACCTCTCTCATTTTTTCTGATTGGATATGTTCACCAAAAGGCAATGATGAAGCCATACACATTCATGCTGGTGTCCATGCAGCTCCATTTGTATATGTGTCCCCCTGTACATTTATATTTTGCACATAAAGTAATTTACAGAAGAGGCAAGGAAAGCAAATCTTCAGTGACAATTCCCACCAAGGCAGGAAGGAGGAGAGGAGGCCCCAGCCCAGGGCTGATCTGTGTGCTGCAGGGGGGAGAGAGCTGGGCAGATGCATTTCTGTCTAAAATTGGAAGGGTTTGCACTGAGCAAGGAAGAGACATCTTAGACCTCTGCTTGACTCAGTGGGGTTGGATCAGGGGGCTAAGGAGGAGTGATTTCAAGGTGTGGGGTGGTCAGGCACCTTGAGGAAGCCTAAATGTTTTCTGTGTTATACCTGTTTGCAGTACCTGAAGGTCTGGCTTAGTGCCCAAGAGGGATTTATAAAACTTTACAAAGAATGTACTCCGGATTGTTTCAGTTCAGCTTCAAGGAATGGGACTAAAAGAAGAAGGTGAATTTGATATTTGGTGGGGAAAGTTACCCAAGAAGACTCTTGCAAGGCCAGGGCTTGAAATGAAGCCCCTTACTCAGCACCACACACTGGGAAGCATCCTTCTTGCCTCATTGGATTTTGTGAAATTGGCCCAATACAGAGTTTTTAACCAAAGGACTCTAACCTTATGTGTGGGGAGGAGTCCTGTTGCTTTTGAAGGGAAGTTCACAGACAATGAGAACCACTTGGTGTTTGATCTCTGGCCAAGGTATCTCCCTGCAGGATCATTGCCTAGGTTTGTAAGTGAAATGTGCAAGACCTAGAAGGGCTGGTGCTCTGCTCTCCATCTGACCTCTCCAGGGCATAGTGTCAGTGCTAATTGTAAATGTTTGTCCCTCGAGCAGAGTTTACTTTTTGTTGGGTCCTACAGTAATATTATTTTAAGGAATATCTCAGCTTTCTTGCACTTTCTCTTGTTCACACAGATCAGATCCAGGTTGGCTTTAGGAAGCTGAATTTTTTTTTTTTAGATAAGGAGGTTTATTTTGGCCTAATCTCTGTCCCCACTTATCACTTTGTTTTAACCCAGACTGTTGTTTCTGAAGTGAGAAACCCATTTCACTAAGGACACGACCATTGTGTCTTCAGTCGCCTTTTCTTTTTGCACTTGGCTGTTTTTGTTTCTCCACCAAGGCAAACTAACCGTTTCTCACATAAATCAACGGATGACATGCAACCAGGGGAGCTGAAAAAAAAGCCAGGGCCATGTCCTCTAGCCCTTGATCAGCCTGGATTCTTTCTGCTGTCAATGGGATTTGGACAACATGGGAGGATCAGAGGTCTGGTGAGAAAAAACCAAACAACTGCCAGTGAAAATAAAGTCAATAAATCTCCAGTTTGGAGGCATCTGAAGACTGGCAGCAAACAAATATGGTGCCTGTTGCTGAGAAGATGATGAAATCAGGTCTTGATATCTTCTGTATTATCAGCTTGTTGTCTGTATTGTGGAAGTGTCCAGACTTCACACTGTACTGAAGGAGTCTGAATAACAACATTTGGCAGAAAAGCATCCAACAGCGAGCAAACAGCATGGGCAAAATAGAAAGAGATGATGCCAAACGAATGCATAATTGCCTTCCTGATTTAGTAGGTGCAGTGAATCCAGAGCAGCCATAACGTATTTGGGATTCATCAGGGTATCTGATATTGTGCTGTGCTAGAAACTGGATAAAAATACTAAGTAGTTAAAAATACACTTGCTTGGACTATATATTACCCAGTTGCTATTGGTGAGATCCCCAGGACACAGCAGGGTGCCAAGGAGGTCAGTAGTAGAGGTGACTCTTGTTTCATGCCCTCAAGACCAGGCCAGTCCCTGGTCATCTGGGCACTTGCTTCTTCTCTCAGTCCCAGAGGGTGTCAGGGAGCTCAGTGGGCTGTGGGCACCATCTGCAATGCTTGCAATGAGGCTGCTGTTCCCTCTGGACACCAGAATGTGGACAGTGGGAAGCATGGACAGGGATGGGGAATGGGAGCCTGGTGTCAGGAACCCACCCACAGGGAAACAGTGGAGTGCTGCAGGTGGGAAGCAGCAAAAGTGTAGAGGGAGGGATGGATTAAAACTTCTGCCATGACCATAGCAGGGAATGGAAAGAGGGCATGAAGTGGGATTGTCCTCCAGGAAGAGGGAGAAAGGCCATCAGTTATGGCATCCAGCAAAATACACCAAGGGTGGCAGTGTTCATCAATGCTGATGCACTGGCCAAAAACCTTAATTTAGCTGTCAGCATGTGATGCGAGAGGTAGAAAAGAACAGAACTAGGGTGGAGAGGAGGAAAACCACAGCGCAAGTGAATGAACAGAAAAAAAAAAAAAAAAAGAGTTCAAAGCAAATTTGAAAGTTACAGCAAATAATGAAATGAAAACAAGTTCAGGTTGCTGCTCTTGGAAAACCACAACCATGAAGCCTTGAAAGACCCACACTGAGTATTTTAATCAGCCTTAGCCTGTGCAATCTAAGAAACGAAATGATCAAAAGAAAAATGCTGTGAGGCTTAGAAGCTGGTGTTTAAGGTGGACTGTTATTTGGTATGCTTGCAGGTGGGAAAGGGACTTCCTGTTTTATTACTAACATGTTCAAGGAATGATGCAACTGTGAGGAGGGACTTACTCATTCTTGGAAGGTGACTCAATAACAGCAGTGGTCAGGTGTCAGCAAAGCTTATGCCCTGCCATGAGGTGGTTATACACTTCGCTTCTCACTTAAACCCACTGTGCCTTTAACTTTTGGTCCAAAGTCCTCCTTCTGCTGTTGGTGCTCCTGATGGAAGCCCAAGCATAGGTTTGGTCTCAGTAGATGTGGTCCCACTGTCCAGGTGATGCACAGAGACCATGGTGCAGTCTGAGCTCGTGATTGCTTCCCTGCCAGATCATCAGAGGTACAGACCTACCGAATTACTTCAAAACCTGGACACATTCCTGTATGTCTCCCTGATGACAGACTTCTTCAAGGAGTTACCTGGCATGTTAGGAAGTGTATGAAGATGACAAAGTGGTGTGAATGGGCTGAAGTTATTTAAATCTTTTAAGACTCCTTGTCTCTTCTTCCTCTCTTCTTTGATTTAAGTACAGCACAGTGACTCAGTGATGGCTGATACCTGTGTGTAACATCACCAGGCTGGTTTTATAATGATTTATTTGACATTTCAGAACACTATAAAAAGACATTTTGGACTAAACACATTTGCAGAGCTCATTACAGCCAAATAATTAACTACTGCCAGGACGGCAATTGCTTGCAGCCACTGCTCTGTCAGGTCCCATACTCTGTGGTGTCTGAAATTCAGTGGCAATTTCCCCTTCCTTGGAATGCGAGATGATTTCATCCTTTCATAGAGCTTCCTGTAGCAACATCATTACATGTCAGCTTTTTCATGGGGGCTGCTCTGCACCTCATTCATCCAGCTCTCAGCAGTGCTGCTGCCCTCAGTCCTTTGCACGGATCTTCCCCGAAGCTGTGTTTGCTTAACCAGTATTTAGTAGAGCTGTTGTTTCTAATTTGTCTGTTTAATCTGTGCCTAATTAGCTCCTTTTGAACTCGTCATCCTGCACACCTATTTCTGAGAAATGATCGTGGTAGCTGGAGAAATGTTGCTGTTGAAATCAAGGGAGCTGCGTTGGTGCAAGTGAGCTCAGAGTTGGGCGTGATGTGGCAGTGCTGGAAATGGCTCTGCTTTCAGGGGCCATGTTTTAAAACTTGGATTCTAAACTGTGCTGCTGAAAAACAAGAGGATTTGTCACTTCATTTTCTGCATCAGGTCTAGACTTGCACATTCAGACCAGTCATTTCTCCATGAAGAGCTCTTTCCAAGATTTCCCTCTGCAGTTGTGTATCTTCATTTTTCTTCAGCAAAGAGTAGGTTGGGAACATCCAGTTCCCCATATTCATGATCCAGATGAGTAATTGGCAGCTGTGCTGAACACGTGTCCTCATGCATTTATGGATATTTATGATCTTCCTTAGCAGAGAGATGAATGTGTTCTGCCTCTGAGGACCCTGCTGAATCTTTCTTTTTCACTTTCCTGTGGCTTTGCTCATCACCTACAGGTGGTTCATAGCCATGCAGCTGTCCAAATGGATATAGGGGTGTCTCCATATCTCATTGAAGAGACATGCTGAAGCATCATTTCTCCTGGAGACAAGAACAGCAGGCTTGGCAGAGCAGGGCTGTTTGGCATCTGGGATGTCCCCATGACCCTCACGAACTCTCCCTGGTGCCTACAGTTCATTTCTGCTGGTAATGCTGCTGCACCACAGCTTTCAAGCTGCTCGGGTGTCACCAAGCATAAAAAAAAAGTTTTTCTTTTGTGCTGGATTTAAGCAGGACTCCTGGAGAGGGAGTCCACAGCCTTTAACCAGAAGATGGCACAACGTAACCATTATATGAACCTGGCTGTTCTGGCAGCCCATCACAGAGCTCTCCCTAAATACAAGAGCAGAGAGCTGCTAAGAGGAGAGCCAAGCTGCCAGGCATTTTTCACAGGGTGTATGGTGGCTCTCAGGTGATGGGTTCTGGAGGCTCTCAGGTGATGTGTACTGCATTGCAGATCATTCTATCTCTTCCAGGGGATCTTCTGCAGATGAATTCAGGGCAGTGCACGCACACACCTTTCCTTTCTCTCCCTGATGTGTTCGCACGCACACATGGGTGAGGATATTCCACATCCATCCACATGCCTGCGTGATTTCCATAGGGTTACACCCACTTCCAGCAGGCCTGCATTTGGCAGGCGTGCTGGACGGCCAGCAGACCACCTGCTTAATTATCCCCTCGGCCCACAGCAAATCTCCAGCCCTCCAACAGATGCACGTGAGACCCCAGGAACTGATGTACTGGGGACCCTGAGCTGTCATTGCCAGCTCAGAGTCGGGGTCCCCCCGCCTGCGAGGTGCACACCTGGGCTTGCTGTCAGAGCCAGGTCCCAGGTGTTCTCCATGCTTGCATTCCTCTGCTCTCCTTCCTCTGAGCCTTGGGGACTTTCTGTCTATGTTTGCAGGACTCCTGTGGACTCTTAGCCTAGCTGTGGCCTCTGAACCTCGTGACAAGAATGCCCGTGTTGTGTTTGTATCCAAAGAGCTGGCAAGGAGCTTTGGGGAATGGCTCAAGGAGGCAACCTTGCTGAAAAGTGGTGAAGGAGACCTAGGTGTTTCTCCAGCTGAAGATAACTCACTTGCTCGAGAGGGATCCCATGGCTGGTGTCACCCTGCCCTTGGGAAGACTGAAAAGTCCAAAGCTCCTTTTAAAACTGAAAAACTGAGGCTCATAACAAAGTATGGTACTGGACATGCAGAAAATGAACTCAGCCAAGAGCTGGAGTCCTTCCTCTGTTCCTCAAGCAGCCTCAGCTGTGGTCACAGGCAAGTGTGTGGCTTTATTGCAGGAAACACAGCTACCCCTGCTGTGCCTCTGCCCAAATTCTTGGGCACATTGTATTGCTTAAGCAGTCAGGACATGTAAAGCCCTCAGAAAGTCCTGTCTGAACAGGCCTGTAGGAGTGCTAAATGTTGTGGTGCTGGGGATGGATTATTTTAAGGCAGGGCCCAATTAATGTTGTTGATGACGATGGTCTGACAGGCAGTAGCTTAACAACAGATCCTAGAGATGTAGCTGCACTGGGTGAGTAAGTGAGCAAAGGCCAGAGACTCCTATGACTTTCTTCATCTTTTAGCTCAGTACTGACATAAAAGTTGCACCACTGGGTATCACCGTAAGAAACATGTCCAAGAGGCTTTGTGTCTGGCTCCAAGGACAGAACTAGCTCTTAAGGTTTAATTGATTGCCACTGATATTTTTTATTTCCCTTTTGTATCCTACTCAAACATAAATCCTGTGCCTACCTAGGAAGGTAAAGACCCAAGAAAACAAGAAAAAAATCTTGCTTGTGTTGTTTCTTGTCTTGGTGAAGTTTTCACTTTGGTGTGGTTGATAGTGTTTCCATTAAATCAGCCTCCTCTGAAGAGAAATTGTTGGGACTAATTTAGGTCTCAGGGCATAAATCCAACCTTAGAAGACTATAATAACATGGCAGCTCTTTGCCATTGAATTACATGTTAAGTATCTTACTGTGAAACTGTAATTACATGCTCACTCCAAGCATTAACAAGTAAACAGGATTATAACAGTCCCCTGAACCAATGTTTGTGTGAATTCTTTCAGAGGAATGAGAGACTTGAGAACACATATGGGGTTTATTTTCTGGCTGAAAGCATATAATTGTTATTTATTATTCACACACTACTACTATCCATGGTGAAAGATAGGGTGTGCAGGACTTACCAGCTAAGACATGAATAGGAAAAGAAGAAATGAAATTTGGGCATTTTCAATATGTAATCATGTTTCCTTTATCTAGGGTGGGGGATAGTGGGGATAAGCATTGACAAAAATGGAGGTAGCTGTGGGATGCACAAGGAAGAGAGCCTGTAAACAGTCTGAACTGGACTGTGTGGGCCTGTCAGTGATGATCAAAACCCACCACAGCAGGTCTGGAAGTCTCTTTGCAGAACTTCTTGACTGTATTTTATGCTTCCTAGAAATCCTGAGCCTCAGAGGACTTCTTTCAATGTAGTTCAATTTGTATGACATTAGATGTAAGGAGAAAGGTGGTCTCCTGCTGCCTCTGATGGAGCTCAGCTGGATGTCTCTGCACTAGAAGGCTTTAGCAGCAAAGGGATAAGCACCCATCTGTTGCTCAACCACAGGTAAGATTTGGCAGCATTCTTTCTTTTTTTCTTAATGCTGGGATCAAGAAGGTGATGATTAGCAAAGGGTAGTTCCTATAGAATAGACAAACAAGTAGACACCTAGACTACCTGCAGGACAAACTGAGATGAGGATATAGTTTCCTGGAAAAGCTGGGAAGTGTCTGCCAAGATTTTCTAAACATGCTGCTGACTCAGGTGAGTTAATGAGACCATGTGAGGCCAATGGGAGAAGAGGGAAATGCCAAATTTTAGGTATTTGGGTTAGGCACTGGAGACTAAAGCAGCAGATGACAGATCTTCTGTCTCCAACAGGCTGAACAGCTCCAGGCCTAAATGATCCTGAGCTTTTGAAAAAATTCAGCTTGGAGCCAAATCCTGGGGGCTGTTGCTCATCCCTGCTCAGTATTTTTTCAACCTTAGCCTACAGGCTCGTGTTTGCCCTTGGTGCAAACTCCCCTTGTTAGGGGGTGGTGGTGTTAGCCTCTCACCCTACACCTACAGGGACTACATCATTCTGAGACACTTTCACACCATGTGGCCTGCACTCTGTGGTGGCATCTGGAGCTTCACACAGGCATTCTCACTTCCAGCTTGCAAGAGTGGTGGCATGACTTGCTATAAATCAGGAGCCTGCATGCAGTTGACATTTGTTCTGTCAGAGAGAGGAAAAGGGCTGGCATTTAATTCATAGAATCATAGAATCATAGAATTGTCTGGGTTGGAAGGGACCTCAGAGATCATCAAGTCCAACCCTTGATCCACTACCGCTGCGGTTCCCAGCCCATGGCACTGAGTGCCACATCCAGTCTCTTTTTAAATGTCTCCAGGGACGGAGAATCCACCACTTCCCTGGGCAGCACATTCCAATGCCCTCTCCGTAAAGAAATTCTTTCTAATATCCAACCTAAACCTCCCCTGGCACAACTTAAGACTGTGTCCTCTTGTCTTGTTGAAAGTCGTCTGGGAAAAGAGACCAACCCCCCGCTGGCTCCAACCTCCTTTCAGGGAGTTGTAGAGAGTGATGAGGTCTCCCCTGAGCCTCCTCTTCTCCAGGCTGAACACCCCCAGCTCCCTCAGCCTCTCCTCACAGGATCTGTGCTCCAGTCCCTTCACCAGCCTGGTTGCCCTTCTTTGGACCTGCTCCAACACCTCAATCTCCTTCCTGACCTGAGGGGCCCAGAACTGGACACAGGACTCGAGGTGTGGCCTCACCAGGGCTGAGTACAGGGGAAGAATCACCTCCTTCGACCTGCTGGCCACTCTGTTCCTGATACAGACCAGGATGCCATTGGCTTTCTTGGCCACCTGGGCACACTGCTGGGCAGCTTCTTGTCGATCCAAACCCCCAGGTCCCTCTCTGTCTGGCTGCTCTCCAGCCACTCTTTCCCCAGCCTGTAGCTCCCCATAGGGTTGTTGTGGCCAAAGTGCAGGACCCGGTGCATTGTTGGACTCAACAACCTTACAGGTCTTTTCCAACCAAAATTACACTATGATTCTATTCTTCCTTATGTGTGCTCTGTGCTGAAGCTTGGGTATGCCCTTGGTGAACAAACCTTCTTCCAGTGGAAGCCCTTCAGATTGCTCTGGGACTCTAAGGTCTCTCCCACAGTATGTGTGCTGCAGGCAGAATTGTTCTTACACATTACATTGCTCTTTTTTTTTTTTTTTTTTTGAAATGGGAAGTGTCCATCATGAAGCACTATGGTTCATTAGGAAGGACTGGGAATCTGGTTCCGGAGCTGCAGCTGACAGGTGGAGCTCAGCCGAGTGACTGAACTTCCCAGTGCATCTTGCTTCTCCATCAAAGGGAGGTGCTCACAGAGCAGTGAAGCAGGGTTCTTCAGAGAGATCTGATCTATGAATAGTAGTAAAATGCTTAGAGATGCATGAGTGAACAGTCTACTACGTATCTGTAAGGCAGATGTATCTGTAAAACAGCTTTTTACACAAGCCAAAGAACTGATGAATGGGGTACTGGCTATACTGGTGTCCTGATGCTTCCAAAGAGGATCCTATCTCTATGCAGAAAACATGCATGTAAGGATGCAGACACTACCCCATGGAATCCTAGAATGGTTTGGGTTGGAAGGGACCTTAAAGCTTATCTAGTTCCAAACTCCCTGCCTGTGACAGCGACATCTACCACTTGAACAAGTTGCTCCAAGCCCTATCCAACCTGGCTCTATGGCATTCCTTGAAGAATCCCTTTGCACTATATAACTTTATGTATAATTTCTTCTCTTCATTTATTCACTCCAAGTACTGTGCTCAGGTAGGGGTGGCTGTGTCTGTAATATGTGTATTAATGTCACATCAGGATGCCAAAATGTTCACAAGTTCTTATTCTTTTAATATTAGCAAATGGTTTATTCAGAAGACATTTGAGGTCTAGTTGGGAAAATGACTGTACAAAATTGTATATATTTAGTCTTTCTGCTTGTGAAAGACTGAAATTATGATTCCTATCCCCCTGTTTGCAGAGAATCCTCTCTCTGTAATAGACCCACAAAACTGAGCCATGCTACATACTGTGAGAGCTCTTCATTAAAGCTCTGACAGTTAGAGCTGCTGTAGAAATGAGGAAGAGAATTTCACTTTTTGGCTCCCAGATTAACAGGCCCTTTTTCCCATGGGAAGGACACTCACACCTTGCTAGGTCAGAGAATTTCCTCTGCGACTGGTGGGAAACAAATGTCTCTGAGTCATTTGCAATGTCCTTATTCTGACCCCACTGCATGAAAATGAGGATGCCAGTTCTGAAAATAAACTCCTCTGCTTTATTTATATACCTGGATATTTACTGCTCATATCTTCAGATGAGAGTTGTGCTAAAGTCTTACCCCCTACCTTCTGCAGGCCAACCCAGCAGAGGGATGGAGACAGACCAGGGTCCACCTTGGATTATACAGGTGTGAACACAATCAGAAACAGATCCTGGCTTTGCAAAATCTTTGTTTCTTGCTATGGTCCAGGAGAGGTGAGTGCTCTGCTTCTCTTGCAGGGATCCTAGGGGTGCAGAGCATCAGGGGTGATCAGGGGGGGAATGCAGTGAGCTTTGTGTAAATTGCTTCTCAACCTTTTTGCTGTGGGTAAAGAAGCCTGTGGAGAAAGACATCCATTGACATTACAGCTGAACTGATCTATGCCATCAGCTAACCATTCCCAAAGTGGGAATCTGGAGGATGAGGCTGCCAGGGAACATCAGATCCTCTCAGCCCTCTCCTGCTCCATGACATTGTGCAACTGGTCAGGCCAGGACCCTCTGACTACTCTTGTAGGATCCCTTGTGCAAGGAAAATCCCATTGCTGCCTCCAGACATGCACTTGACTCCACTGGAGCTGCATAAAAGCAAAAGCAGAGATGAAGCTGAGGACTTGACCCACCAGTCCAGGTTGAACTGCAGGGCCATCAGGGAGGAAAATACAATATTTCTGTTGCTAAACAGATTTCGTCTGGAATCAGTGAGGGATTACCCAGAGCTAGCCTGGCTTTCTCTGCACTCCTCTTAGGAAAAGGTCTGCACATGCACAGAGCATTCAGAAACTGAGCTTCTTCCCCAGCACAAGCTTGGCTGTTACACAGATCTTGCCTCATTTTTTTCTTTCATACTTTTTTTTTTTTTTTTCAGTACTGTTTCTAGTGTGGATTCATGGACACCCCCAGAGCATCCTCTGTTCCCCTCTGGGCTTTGTTGCAGAGACAACCACTGCTCAGATTTTAGTGAGGGCATTATTTTCTCTTTGATTTAGCACCACCAGGAGTTATTCCATTCTACCCAGACTTGTCTATTTACTCTTTAAAGCATGTTCCTTTTATTTACTCCTTCAGAGCTGCCTGTTTAATCCAATCTGTTTTCCACTGAATTACACTAGCACAATAACACAGGCTAAACAGGCCCTGGGTCATGGGTGGCAGGGGAAGGGGCTATATTCTTGTTAGAGAATAACTCCAATATTAAAAAAAAAAAAAAAAAAAAAAAAAGAGGAGAAAAAAAGAAACAAGTAAAGCATTTATGGACGTGGTGACTTTTACAGCTGAAAAGGGAGGTGCTACTCCCAGTCAGTATTTGCAATGGTTTTGCATCACCTATCCTTGCAAAATCCCAAAAAATCTAAGGGAATGGCCTTTTACATCAGGGTGGAGCCTGACTTGTTTCTGCAGGAAGCCTCAGGTTTGAAGTCCTGGTAAATAGGTACTGCCTGGTCAGTTGCACATGGGACCTCCTAAAGGAGGCAGGTCCCAAATCCACTCCAAAGCCCTGGGATGATATTAATCTGCTTGAACTTGTTTATACCATGAATATAAACACCTCGGTGAGCAGATTCTGGGGCTTGGAGCCAGCACTGTGGTGGGGGTTGCACCCTCTATCACCAGCATCTTTCTTCCCTCTGGCCTTGGGTTACAAACCAGGTGAGAGCTGAGGATGCCCTTTTTATGATTCTATGGCACATTTCTGCTCTTTCACTATTGCATTACGTCTGCCTTGCCTTGCATGAGTTTTCTGTTCTCCATTATTCTTTTTGAGGAGCAGATTTTTTTTTTTGTTGTTGTTCTCCATTATTAACATTGTGTGGTAACTGCTCTTTTAAGTAAACAGACACCTGTGCTTTACAGAAACATGAGAAGATAAAGTTCTCTGGCCCAGGGAGGTTAAGTTCTTATTTATTTCTATGTTATATGATTTACTCTCCAGCCATTTTTCTAGTGAGGTTCATTGTCACCTTCTAGCTGCCCTGTACATATCTGCTGCTCCCCAGGACACCAGCCAGCCCTCCTCTGCTCCTGTTATTTTGGAAAGCCAGAGCTGTGAGTTTTGTAAAGGCTGGGTTAAGTAAGCAACAGATTTATCTTCGTCTAAAGATAAAAGTGTTTGGCAGCAAATGTTGGCAGCTCCTTGCATATTTCCAGGGCTTCTCTAGCATGCTCTTTGCTCTTCCCTTCACATGGGGATGGCTGGGGGGGTGGCTGCCCAGCTGAAGGGGCTCTCTGGCAGTACCCTGCCCCAGCAGGATTGGTGTGGATAATATTTAACCCTGCCAGGGCCTGGGGAGGGTGGGACAGAGGCTCCACCAGGTTGTCTTTGGCACGTCACAACCAGATAAGTGGGCAGTGCTCCTCAGGTCCAACAAGATTTGTCCTCCTGGTGTGAGTGTCCTCTGTCCCCCCCAAGCCTTTTCCTGGATGAAGCCATGAAGCATGGCACCAGGACAAGGAGAGCTGGATGAATACTTGAGCAGCCCAAGGTCCAAGAGGATCCCTCTGAATTTAAGGAAAGCTTCTTCAGAGCTACCTCCCATGCCCTGTGCCCATGAGATCCCCAGCACCCTGTCTGCAGCTTTTGTTTCAGGAAAAATCCATCTCCAAGGGGGATGTCCCAGAGGGAAAGCACTGAGGGAACTGGTGAATCTCCCCTGATGCTGTACCAGAGCAGCCTGACCTGGCTGGATCTTCACTTAGGGCAAAGAAGGAGAGTTTCTTAGCAATTCTGGGCTGAATTAAGCTCTTGGCTGTCCAGGCAGGATGGAGCAAGAGGCTCCCCAGCACCCATCACTCCTCTGTCAGGCACAGCATGGTGCCCAGCCCTCTCCTGGCTTCAGCTCCCTATCCCACACTCAGGAGACAAATCCCAAAGTCTGAGCTCATCCTGCTGCTCCCTGGGAAGAGAACAGCCCAGTCCTTCCACCCCATATCTGAGTGAGTATCCCATTTCAGCCTCCTCTATTCTTTTTATTTGCATATGGATAGAGAAAAAGAAGAGACATTCCCTATGAGGATTGTTTCTGTATGGTTTTACACATAAGAGTAAACAAAGCATAGCTGTCAACTATATATTTAACATATTTTTGGTGGTGTTCCCATCCAGAAAATGCAGCTGCATTATATTCCCAATAAAGTGGAACTAGCATTCGGCTCCAGCAAGAATGTATATAAATAAAAGACATTTCAAACAACACTGATTGAAGCAAAGTGTCATTTCCTATCCTCTGTCCCCCCCTACTCCCCTTACCC
>JAAWXA010000013.1:18990167-19071277 GCA_038090715.1 Florisuga fusca
GCCGACCGCCCCCCGCCCCCGGAGCCCTCCCTCGAGAGCTGTTCCCCCTGCGAGTTGGGAAACTAATGGCAAAAGCGTCCGTATTTGCTTTGCTGGATGGTGTACACGAGTTGTTGTGTGTCCTGGGGGCACGGAGTGTTTAAACCGGGGAGTTTACAAGGGTGAGGAATTCAGACAGTGTTTAGAGAGTGAGAGTTTTAGGAGGAGAACAGGGTGTAATTAATGTAAACCTGATCTACCCCGGGTTTGTGGATCACAGCGAAGGCATCTTCAAGAATCTGGATAATTAAGTGCGGTTTTGCTTTGGGACGCACCTCTGGAACACACGGGAACAAGTGGGGCTTGGGGGGGGGTGTGTGTGTGTGCGAGGGGGAGGAAAGGGAAAGTCACTGCTGCTCAGCGAAGTTGTGGAGCAGAGGAAGGCGCGTACCCAGAGCGGAGCCTGTCTGAGGGGCACTGAAGCAGCAACACAAAGTTTTCTGGGCTGCTGATGGGAGAGGTAACATTCCTCCTCCCCCTTCCCCAAGTTCCTCCGCAAATTGTTAACCTGAAATCTTGTTTTATGGCCACTTGCTAGAGTTTTGTTTGCCTTCCAGACTGGTTCTGTACAGGATACCAAAGAATTATGCATTAACTGTAAACTTAGAGGAGCATACTGGCCTCGGTGGGTTCTTGATTTATATCAGGCTAAAGCAGAGAGGAGGGCAAAGTTTTACTTGCTGAGGGCCAAGGAATGAATTACAAGTACGTTGCTCTTTCATTTGCTGTTTCCACTCTTACATCTCTGCATTAGGTTTTAAAGCTTTGCGAAGTTGTTTGAATTAAGTTGTTTGAGGTTTGTTGGTTTTTTGTTTTGTTTTGTTTTTCCCCAGTAATCAACTTGGCTTTCCTTTTTCCTGCCTCCAGGTCCGAGAGAGTGGTAGCCTGTAGGATACGGAGGGATCTAGTTTTCAAAATGGAATTGCAGCTCGCGCTCCTTTTCGCAGGGATAATTGCATTTTCGGACTCGGCGAGAGGTAAGGAAACGGCGCGTGCTGCGAACACTCTGCTACTCACACCCTTCCCCCTGCTCCCCTGGGTTCCTGCTCTGCAGACACCCCCCGTACCCTCAGAGGAATCCTTTCCATTGGGGAGTTGTCAATGTGGACTTGTCCCCGTTGCTTTTCTGGGCAGGGGTGCAGGCTCGTGCCCACCTGCGTGTTTTGGGGTCACTGGTTTGGATGGAGCGTGGACGCTCCGGGTAGGTGCAGGTGAACTTCCAGGAGCTTTTCTCACTCGTGTGTAAAAATCCACAGACAATTTTAAAGGAAAGAAACTGCATTCCTCTGTGGATCAGAAATATCTCTCCCCCTCCTGTAATCCCTCCAGCCCCTGCCCCGTATATTCCCACCAGCAAACTAAACAAACACATCCATTAACTTCCTTGGTGACAGACAAATGACAGTTCCCAACAGCGAGAGCGTTTTGGTGCTGGGGCTCCAGTGGTTGATCAGATTTCAATAAACAGGTTACCCTACCAGAGGCAAATTGAAATACATTGACCTGGGAGTGACAAGGGGGTAGAAAAAAAAATGAAGTTTCTTTATGGGGATGTGCTTAAAGCAAAGCTCTGGGATGAGGCTGAAAGGAGTGGTGGTTTTTCCTCTGCTCTTGCCTGTGTCGTACCTTGGTGGATGCTGTCCCTGGAAAGCCTGAATGAGAAACCATGCTCTCAGCTCTGTTCACAAAGGAAGGGATGCATTGTTCCAGGAGAATGGGGGTATGGCTTTAGGATGCAGATTGCTCCAGCTGCAATTCCCAACAGTATCAGAGTTGCATGAATTGCTGAAAGCCCTTTAAATCACCCAGTGCCGTGGAGTGGGGAGCTAAAAGGCTTAAACTTGCCCTTCGCCTGGGCAGTACCTTGCCAAAAATCAACCTTAGGGGCGAGGGTGGGAAACTAGAGGGGGAGTGTTACTCTAAAAATCCAAGGTTTGGTTAGTGGTTAATGTGTTGCTTTTTTTTGTTTTTTTGTGTTTTTGTGGGCCTTGGCTCCCAAGCAAATATTTTATGGAGGCAAAAGCACTATAAAGTGATTCAGCTGGAAGCTGAATGAAAAAGAAAACAGTATATAGGCTTTAAGTCCTGCAAGTCTCAATTCCAGGCAAGGTTTACAATGGAGACTCAGTTTAAGTTGTAGGCAATGGGCAGCAGTGTGTGCATTAACATGACCTCATGGATGTATATTATTGCAATGGACCTGAGAAGTTGGTGGAGTTCCGGAAAAGATCTGAAGTGGGCAGGAGAAGACAAAAAGATTTTTGTCTCTGTTATGAGCCAAGTATCGGCGGCTTTACTGGCTGACCCTGTTTAAATTTGGTTTGCACTTGTCTTGCTTGTACTTTTTTATTGCCCCTGGCAAATGAAGTGCTGTGAGCTCTTGTCGTGTAAAGAATTGGCAGAAAATTAACGGTGGGTAATTTCAGGACATCATTGTTTTTCCTATGGAAGAGTGTCTTTAATATAACTTGGATGGGATCATGTTGGCAATTAGGTTATTTGGACTCTAATCAGAGCAGGAAAAATCCATCCTGCAATGGGATGGAGAGATGGTCCTGGTTATTTAAAATGCTGTAGAAACAGAGTTTAAAAAACAGGGCCAAACCCAGGAAAAACGTCATTCATCTATGTGTAGATATCAGGAGAGGGAAAGTGAAGGAAAAAAAGTTGTCGTTATTATTAAAAAAAACCCACAACAACAAAAAAACACACAAAAACCCAAAAACCCCACACCAGTTAAAACCATAGCATTTACATCCTGCTTTGTACCTCCTGAGGTTGAGAGTATTCCCAATAGCAGAAGATAGAGATGAAGTATCAAACTTGTAAGCAAGCAGAGGTGAACACACTGGAGCCTTATTTTGTGCTGTCAGTTATCCTTAAATATTAATGTTTACACTGGGCTAATTTCAGATTTCTGGAAAAATATGTCCAGTAGTTAACATGCCTGTGGATTTTTTCCTAATGTATGGTCCGGTGGGTTCTGCTGCTGGAGGTGGATAAATGTTACCTGTTTCAGTCACTTGGGTTTTATAAACAGTCCTTTGGCCACTTCTCAGCCTGAGGTTGTAAGGTTTTCCTCTGGAAAAAGAAGGGCTCTTTGTTTTGGCTAAACAGTGTTTAGTATCTGTATCCTGATTGCAAATTAGACGTGTGTGGCCCAAAGTGTGCCAATGCCTCCTAATCTGAGGTGTCAGGAGTTAAATAGGTGCTCCCTGGCTTGCAATCAAGTGAGGAAGGTGGCTGAGGAGGCTCTCTGGGAAAGTGCTGGTCCTTCTCTTCTACTCAATATTAGGCAAAAGCAGTTTATGCTGGAATCAGGATGGTAATTTGGAGCTGGCTGGTTTCGTGCCCACGTTTGGGGAAGAGCTGTTCCATGGTGCATTTGCACAAGGGGGCAGAGTTAAGTTGCCCACGCACTCCAACTTTGATATTTCCTGACAGTTGAGTGCTCAGCTGCAATCTTACATTAAATATTATGTTGTATTAATCTTGCATCTTTATTTAGGTGATGCCTTTTAAGGCGAAGGCCCCTGAAGGAGTGACTGATTGGGCTTGTGCGGCAACTTTTTAATTTCTCCCAGCCAACAGGGGCATTTTTCCAGGTTCAGATCTCTGCCTACTGGCTCTGTCCCTTCTTGTGACCCAACGTGTCACATTGCCAATGTACAAAGTACTGCAAAAGAGGGGCTATCTTAGGAAACCAAGATAAACTCTTAAGAAACAGTCAATGGATTTAAAATATCCACACAAAGCAGAGAACAGGTCTGATTTTAGAGGTTTAGATGCAGAACTCGCTGTGTCTGGAGGGATGAGGTAGCTCTGCCTAAGTTTGAACCAATGATTTTGGGGCCAAAATGTAAAGACTTTGGCTAAGGGCTTGTCTACATCTGTAAATGCACTGAAATAACCCTTCCAAAACACTTTATCTGGAGTAACTCTCCCAGTAACAAATCTTATTCTGGGCTAAAGATCTCCTGGAGGGAGCCTGTACCAAAAAAGTTTTCTTCGGGAGCTATTTTGGTAAATATCCAAGCCCCTTCTTTCCCTTGTGGGTGAAGACAAGAACTTCTGTATGCACAAAATCCACTCTTTGACAAGAAAACCTGTGTGGTTTTTTAAGAGACAATATGCTTTCCAGCTGACAGCCAAGGTGCAGGATGGCAGCTTCAGCCTGGTGACCAGCTGCCTGTGACGGTACCAACCCTGAACCTGGGATAATTGCACAGGTCTGGTGGCTTCTCCTTTGTGTCACTCCATTCCTGGTCTCTCTGAGCAGCCATACACTGGGCATAAAAGTCCTGAATGTCCTGCTCTGGCCCTCCTCCGTGGGGACGAATGCCATCTTGGGTCACTAACCTTTAATGGCTATGCCCTACAGCAATGTAGCTCCTACTACTCCACACCTCCAGTTGGATACAGGTAATACAATCTGGTATTTTCCTGCCTATGTTATCTCAGTGACACACAAGGCAATATTTGTTCCAAATCTGTCAAGTTGCCATCGTATTCGCCTTGGTGACCGTATATGGTAACGTTGGGATGTGCTTGGCTTGGTCCCGTGGCTTAATCAAGATTTCGTATGGTATGTTTAGAAGTTTTTGGTAAGAGCACTAACAACCCTCCTGTTAGCAAGTAAACTGATATTCTGCTGGAAACTAATTAGTTTGGATGTTGATTTCATTTTCAGTGCCTTGCGTAGGGAGGGGAGGAACGGGACCTTAATTGCTTTCTGCTCTGGCACTTCACTGCCTGACACTTGGCTTGCAAACCTGGTTGATGCCTGTTTTACAGGGAATTGGCTGGTGGGGCCACCTCAAAATTTAATGGTTTCATGGAGAAATAATGTCACGTGCTGTTTTTTGTTTTTCTGAATACCATGGAAAAGGAAACAGGGCATTAGGAGGCTTTTTTTCTTTCTTAGGAGAAACATAGTTACCATACTGTAACTTTGGGGTTTGTAAAAGTGAACGGTAGTTAGTGTGGAAAATATAAATAATGATAACAAAAGTGAGATATTTGTTGGCTTCTCTTTTACTCCTTTACTTGTAATGAAGGGTTATTACCAGATATAATAATCATGGAATTTCTCACTTGTGAAGGAGAAGCATGTTCTGATCTAACAGCCTGATTCAGATTTTGTGGAAGTCACTGCACTCTTTCTAGTTAAGTTTTGAGGCCTTTTTTGGATCGTGCTTTTGGGGAACTTGCTCATGAATAATCTGTCAATGTGACTTGTACCTACATTTGACAAGATGATCTAAGAAAATCCTGGTTATTTTTTTTTTAAACCCCAGTTCCTCCTCCTTCTGAGGCTGTCGGCCGCTTTGCGGCTGAATTTAAACAGAAAATGTGCTGTGTGTAGTACTGGAAAATTGGGGTTGATTTATTTTTTTTTTATTAGGAATATTAAAAAACTCAGCAAATTGCTCAGGTATAGAGCAATTTAGATTTTCCTTAAAATTTTTATACTTTGCTTTCCAAGTTCACATGTGTCTTTGACCTTCATTAAAAGATGCAAACAGCAAATTAAAATACATCTTTTCTGCAATGAACTTGTACACAGAAAAGGCTGGACTTTTAGCAACAGAAGGAACTTTCATGGGCTATGAGGTGGTGCTTGAGTAATTACAGGAAAAAGGTTCTCTCTGGAAAATAATGTCATTAAAAAAAAAAAAAGCGAGCAGAAGTGACACTTGCTAGGGAGGAGAAAAGTGTTTTTCAAGGTTTGGGACCACTGGTACTAATTTATTGACTAAAGATGAAGTTTTTCATCTGGCACAAATTGGTTGATAGAGCTAATCTTTTCCTGACCCATCTGATAATTCTTTTTTGAGTGCTCTCTCTCCATGAGTAACATGGGTAGAGCTGGGTGCAGAATACTCCCTGTGGAAACTCCCTGTTAGTATGAAAGCAGTAGACATGGCCACTGTCTTGCTGTGCATTTTTAAATTAATTATTGAAACAGAGAAAAAGTTTGTCTAAAAGGGTAAAATAATAATGCAGAGGTCCTCTTGTGGCTAGTTTGAATTTTAAAAACCCCAAACAAACAACCTCTAGCCATAGCTCTATTTATTCAGTGAGGAGGAGCAGTGCAGCTTTCTGATTTTCCTGAGATGTGGAGCTCCTACTTTTTTCTGCAGCAACTTGTCAAATGACACTGCTCAAAGAGTCTGTGCAAATGTGACCCAAGCATTACAGGAATCAGTGGAAATGCTCATTTCTTGCTTTTCTTTCATTAACCTGCTTATCTGCGTCTTGTTTCAAGGTGTTTGTCTTTCATCTGACCTTTTTCTTTGTTTTCTGGTGAGCTGCTCAAGCTGAAATACATCTGATTTTGTTTTGAACATTTAACTTGGATTTCTGTTCCATCTCTTGTTCTCTGTAATCAGCCTTGACTTGAAGGTTTCTCTAATAGTGATGCTTCCATAAGTATTTAGCTTTGTTGACTTGTCCTAATCTTTTGCACCGAAGTGGATGTTTGGTCACATAAGTTTTGAGGGTTTTTTAATCTTTTTTTTTTTTCTTTTTTTTTCTTTTTTTTTTAAGAGTAGAGCCAGTGTGAGTGTAGAACTTGGAAAGACCGCTCGCTGTCTGCTGCAAGTCAGGTGCTCATTTGTAGCAGCCATAGTTCTAAGGTGAAAGAAAAATAATTCCAAAAGTAAGCTTGAGTAATCTGATCCTGCTGCCCCAATGTCACAGGGGATGTGCAGATGCAGCCCATGCCAGTTCTAACAGGTCAGGACCTGATTCAGAGTGAGTGTTGGTGCTGTGACTCCTACTCACTCTCATGGGCTTTGGCTCCATCCCTGAAGGATGACTTAGATTTGTGATCTCCAGCTCTGTATGGATCCCTCCTGGATGGCAACAAAGAGATGTGGGCTAAGGGTGGTATTTTGGATACTGCCATTTGCCTGCTGAACCACATAGGCTGGGCTTAATTTTTTTTTTTTTAATTGTTTTTTTTTATTCTAGAAACGCATCCTTCTGCCTGCTGCAATCTGGCTGGAACATGTGCTGCCAGGGCTAAAAGCAACTTGGAAATTCATTGCTTTAGCTTTGGATTTCAGCAGAGGGGTTTGTCCCCACATAAAGGGTGCCATTCCCTGGGAGATGTTTCTAGGTGTGGAGGGGCTGAGGACTGGCCAGAGTGCTATTTAACAAGTCAATATGTGGTGTTTGCTGCATAATCCATTCACATCTCTGAGTTTTAATTTTTTTCCCCTTCAGAGTCAAATAAACATGGGCTGCATGGAGCTTGGTTGGTTGCCCTGAGTACACAGTCTCCCCATTGTATTGCAGTAGAAACACAGTATCCAGCAGAGCTGTGAATAACCTAAAGTTTTTATTTCATCCCAACTGCTCCAATTTTCAGGAAGAAATTCAGCCAATAACTCCAGGCTACTTCTTCCATTAAGTGTTCAAACTTAATTTTGAGCTTCACGGAGGGAAGAAGAATGTAAATTGGGAACAGAGGCTCCTCAGAGGAGGTTAAAGTTTCTCAGGGCTGCTGCACCTCTACTCTCAACCTCTCTGTGAGTGGATTCTAGCTTGATAGGAACCAAACTCATTTATCCTGATGTGTGGTAAACTTATTTTTTTAAAGATTTACACAATCCTGGGTGTCCTGTCAAGTGATTGAGAACTGAGTAATGCATGAGGTGTCATACCCTGGATGCCACTTGGGTGGTATTGACTTTGGTGGGTATTTTAGGAGCTGTCAGTGTTTGTGTGTGTTAGATAAAAAGACAGGGCCAGGAGGCAAATGCAGCCTGAATTTGTGCAATAGGCTGTTTTTAAAATTCCTATTTGCATTGGTGGGTTTGCTCGCACATGCCCAGTGTTGTGTGGTATGATGACTGTAAAAGTTTGGTACTGGAGTTGTGCAGACTCTTCATGGCAATTGTGGGCTTGTTAGTTCCGCACAGAACAAGATATCTGGGAAAGGAAAAGAGCTGGAAGAGGACATGAAGGCAAATAGAAGTATTAGCAAAACTCCAAGAGAAAGTGGAGGCTGGATTCCTGTACTGCTGCTCTGGAGGTCTGGTGAAGCCAAGCCTTGGGAGAGGTTCTGAAGTGGGCACCCAGAGAGGGTGTTGTTATGCAGCCTTCCCAAATCTGGGATTTGTTTCCTATTTCACCTGTGTCTTTCCAGGTGCCCCCACCTCATTAGGTGAAGGTGTGATGCTTAATTGGCTTTTGACCAATGTGTGACTTGAAGAAGAAACATTCTGTTGTTTTTCATCGTGATAGCTAGTATTTTACTACTGCCTTGTAGGGATTTAAATCTTTTTAGACAGAATTGGATGCTGTGAAGCCAAATAAACTCCAAAGGAGGAAGAAAAGACAGTTACACAGCCACAGCAGTCCCCCCAAAGCCCAGCTAGAGGAGTTGGGCTGCTGCAGATGCTATAGCACTGTGAACTGGTTTCTTTTCCTTCTTTTTCTTCTTGAGTAATAGATTTGTGTGAGTTGGAGTAATTGAGGAAGCTGTTTTTCTCAGTGGTTGTTCTCACCTGACCAGGTCTGGTAACACTGGTTAAGCAATGACAAGTGTCAGAGGAGTTGCAGGTGTATGAACTCCATGTCAAGGATGGAAGAGTTAATGAATAACAGAGCAATCTGCAGGCTCTCTGGGGAAGGAAGAACCCTTGTTTGGCAAGGCCAGTGAATGGAGAACTGGTGGCCAAAACTCCTTCAGAGTGTGGATACCCTTCTGAGAGAGGATGCTGTGAGCCATCTTGCTCACCTTCTGGGTGGATCAAAATTTTTCACAAGTTCTGCAGTTTAAGATGACATTTTGGTGGCAATCCCCGTGTCTCTTTAGCCAGGCAAGTAATTTTAATGTATTTTGGGCAGTTTAAAGTGGGAAACTAGGAGGCAAGTTGCCAGCTCCACCAGAGTGTGGAGATCAGACTCTGTGCTCTGAGAAGTTGTTTCATATTTTAACATTCAGGGTCAGATATTGCTCTGCATTACAAAGGTAATAGTCCCTTTAGGTTCACTGAGTTGTGGTTGAGTAGCTGTGAAGAGGATTTAGAGTTATAATCCTAGCAAAGAGCAGAAATTGGGGCCCTGTAAGACAAGGTTGTGTGTCAGTTCTCTACTGTGGCACCAAGCCATGGGAGGCTTCGTCATGATCTGCAATAGTTAATATAAAACTAGATTAACAGATCAGAGCTGATGAGTATCTTTCCTCCTCCTGGTATTCCCAACCAATCAGAAATGCAGTATTGCTGGGGCTGATTTCATTAAAGGCTAATGAGAGTGGAGCTCTCAATCATAGGTGGGACAAGTGTTTACTTTTCCTTGACAGGTTTGATTGACAAGGAATCATAAAACAATTAGGGAGATATTTGCATGTGTAGGGGAACTGGCTTTGGGAAGTTGAGTTCTAATTGCTTGTTGTTACCTGAAAATGTTTGCCACTGCTCTCAGCACACATCTATCATTTCTGGGATACAAAGAGGCACAAAGAAGTGATAGAGCAGTTTGCTCAGGGGCTGGAGAATCCATCAGGTGGGGAAGGTTCAGTGGTTTATCCTGACCAGCTTTTATCTGCTTGTATCATTAAGGCAGAAAGCTTTTCTTGATTCCCTGCTTGCTCCAACGGGGATGGGCCAGAGGATTCAGAGCATTTCAAACAGTATTTTGTGGCAGTGCTATACACAGGATTAATCCTGGCAGTGGAATTTCATTGGAAACACCAGGCTAGTCCTTTGCAACTGATAAAGTAGCCTCAGAATATTGAATCTGAAGTTCAATTCAGGGGTCTTCTTCTCATGAGTAATCCTGGTGGGAAGATTGTGGATTCCCAGGAATGAGAATCTGCTCCTTTTCCCCATGTTTTACTGCTGAACCCAAGGAAGAAAACAGCAAGTTGCTACTCAAAAGTAGTCACAGCAATAGATCTGTGTATTTTTAATATTTATTACCATTTATTGAGAGTTTCCAGTGATGAAAAAAAAAGAGACCCCAAAAAACCACTTCTCAGTGTAGGCAGCATTTCTCTTCTAGACAGTGCTGGGAGAAAAAGCTTGTCTTTCTGAAGACCACAAACTAGTGAAGTTGGAGGCTAATTTTTTCTTTTATCTTTGAAAATCCAATAAATCCAGTAAATTCTTTCAGTGTGG
Organism: Florisuga fusca; assembly: GCA_038090715.1. Taxonomy (NCBI): domain Eukaryota; kingdom Metazoa; phylum Chordata; class Aves; order Apodiformes; family Trochilidae; genus Florisuga; species Florisuga fusca. The sequence goes on from JAAWXA010000013.1 coordinate 19,000,340, forward strand.
TCTTCCAAGAGTTTTTCAACTTTGTCTGACTCACAGATTATTCGAGTGCCATTATAGACTAGGGGTCAAGCAAGTTAATTCCCAGAACAGTATGCTGCCCTGTTCTCAAACTGTGCTAATCAGGGTTTTGAGTCAAAGTGTGGTAGTTTGCTTAGTGAAATTATTTTCCTGTTAGAAAATTACAAATAGGCTCTGACTATTCCTATTGGCTTCAGTCACCGGAGCGCTCCCATCACGTGCAGAGCAAAGCCCCTGGGGATGTACTTGATGTGGATCAGGGCATTGTGGGGGCTCATTTCTCACTTTCCAAGACTGATCTCGTGAAAACAGGCTGAATCCTTAATAAAAAGAGAAAAAAAAAAAAGACAGCCAAGGAATTGTTACAGTCTCGTACCTCCAGCAGGACAGAGGGAAGGCTGCACGAAGCCCATCTGAGCTGTAACATGAATGTTGTTCCCCAAAGGAGACATTTGGTGGAGTTATTTGGTTACCTCTCCCCCTCACCTTTTTGCAATTGACTCTTGTTTACCTTTTTTCCTCCTCCTTTCCTGTAGTTTATTACCACTGTTTAGGCAGAGGAAATGAATTAACATAATTTACTGGTTTTGAGAGCACGACACATTCCCGGCATGTCCGTGTGTGTACACACGCTGGCGGTCGCCCTCCCAGCACTGCACAGAGGACTGTGTTTACAGAGTCTGGGTCCATTTAGGGAGAACAATACCCTGATTATGGAGGGCAGCCTTTTATTCCCAGAAACCAGAAGGAACCATTCTTTTCAAGCAGCTCCTTCCCCTTGAAGGTACAGGCGGTGCGAGCTGCTGGAAGAGGGGAATAAATCTGATGTGGACACAAACCAGCAGCATTGTTCTCTGTGGAAGTTGATTTAGGCATGGGGGAAGAGAAGTCTCAGAACAAATCAAGCACCCATTTTAAGATCTACGAGCGTGCAGAGTGATGTTGTGGTTTCCAATTTAATTTCCAAGTAATAGCTGTGTGACTTCACTGGGAATTATTTGGTGCTTCTGAGCTGGCAAGGTGCTGGGGAGGATGGGCAGGAAGAAGATGGTAACTGAGCCTCCAAGTAGTTTTGGGTGAGGGTGAGTTGGGTTGAAAGGTGATGTTATGTATGAAATGCTGGTCATTTCTAATTGCAGGCATGCACCTGTGCCTGGTAGATAATGCTGGAGCCATGTCATATGGAGCATTTGCTTCATGTGATGTTGGGAAAGGTCAAGCACTTGATTTCTGTCCTGCTTAGTTGGGTTGTTAGTAGCACAAATAGGACCCCCCCCCCTTCTTCTGTCCAACCACAGCCACCCTGACCCTGGCAATAAATGCTTATCAGGTGCAATCTCATGGCAGCTGAAGATAACTGAAGTTGACACCACCATCATCCTGTCCTTGTACTGTTCTGCTTCCAACCTTGTTACTTCTGTGTGCCAGCATGAGAGCTCTTCTGACCTTGCTATTGGGTGTTTTGGGGAGCTAACCTAGGCAGGAAGCCAGCCTGGAAAATAATGTGATGAGTTAAATTGTTGTAGGAGCATGACCTGAGCTTGTGGGATATCACAGCGTGACCACAGGCAGCAAGTCCTTTCCATGCCTGCTTCTGGCAGGGAGGCTCAGCACTTCAGAGGACTGAGCATTTCTGTGAACATTTATAAAATGACCCTTTAGGAATGTAAAATGAAGCGGGGTCTACACTGCAAAGTTGTAGGGTTGTCCAGGGGCAGTGAATCTGAAGACTGGAAAAATCAGATTTGAATACTGAGTCCTCCTCCTTTAGCGGAACCCACTGGAAAAAGTGTAAATTACCCTTGTGGAAACTTCTCATCCACGAGTGGTTTGGGCCATTCTTAACAAGCTGACTTTGGCTCTTGGTTCAGCTCAGTCAGAGGACAGTGCATTGCTGACCCTTCCCCAGCAGGAGATTCCAGCTTCTGCACTTCCTATCATGACAGTTTGTTTTCTCTCAGCACTTCTTTGAAATCTGGAGTGCTTTCTAGGGAAAACGGAATCTTCCTTCCTCTTCCCTCTGCTTTTGGCTTCTGAGGGAGAAAGATCATTCTAGGGAGCTGAGAGGTGGCAAGTGAATGCTGCCAGCATTTGCTGGCCCTCCTGTGGTGTTGCTTGCTCCAAGGACTGTGTCCAGTTCTGAAGTCCCCAGCACAGGAAGAGTATGGAGCTTTGGGAGGCAGTCCAGAGAAGGGCCATAAAGATCACCAGAGGGCTGGAGCCACCTCTCCTGTGAGGACAGGTTGAGAAGGTTGGGGTTGTTCAGCCTGGACAAGAGAAGACTCAGAGGAAACCTTATAGAGGCCTTCCAGTATCTGGAAGGAAAGCTGGGGAGTGACTTTTTATAAGGGCATGGAGTGATAGGAAAAGGGGTAATGATTGAAGCTGGAAGAGGATAGACTTAGCTTAGACATTAGGAAAAAATTCTTCAGTGTGAAGGTGGTGAGACATTAGCAAAGGTTGCCCAGGGAAGTTGTGGCTGCCCCATCCCTGGGAGTGTTCAAGGCCAGGTTGGATGGGGCTTTGACCAACCTAACCTCATGGGAGGTGTCCCTGCCCATGGCAGGGGGTTTGGAACTCGATGATCTCTAAGGTCCCTTCCAACCAAAACTATTCTGTGATTCTATGAAGGAAAGTGTTGTTCCAGGAGGAGCCAAGACAGGCTGCAACAAGCACTGCAGGTGATGGAGTTCCCTCTGGTCCAAGCACAGTGTTGCATCAGCTGTGGTATCAAGGTGAATGTGGTATGTCACCCAAGCCTGAGAGGGAGCCAGATTTCCTTCACAACCTTGGCTTTGTCTCTATGTGGACTTCTGACTACTCACACAGCTTCAGGGAGTTGCGAAAAATGAGGCAGAGAAAATGACTTCTGCAAAAATACTCCCTGTGGGTGAAAGTATTTTTCCAGGGGAAAAGAGCCAGCAGGCTAAACAGGTAAAGCCACAGGGCTGCATTAACAGTGCTTGGAGGGGTTTTCTGGGGGAGGTGTTTGTGTGTTTATGTTGGCCTGTGAGACATGGTGGGTTAATTCTGTCTGAGGATGATTGACACATGTCTAATGTGATGAGCCATGACGCTGCAGCCTGGAGAAAATGTGGCTTTTTTTTGCCTGGTGATCCTTTTATTTTTTGTAGAGAGGGGAAGATCCTGGTGTATGTCCCACTACTCACTACTGGGGTTACTCTGGGCTGGGAGGTGAAACTCTGGGAGATTCAGGAAAATCAGAACTTGGTACTAAGTAGTTACAGCTGTCCTGAGGCATCAGGGATGTGTTGGGTTTTTAGAACAGCTTTTAAAATCTGCCAGAACTTATCAGACCTGCACAATGTGAGAGGGTCAAGCACTGGTTCCCATGCCAGCAGTGAGGGCAAGAAGAACCTCTCCAGGGTCCATCCCCATGTCTGGGTTGCCATGATGCCTTTCTGCTGAGAACACGAGGGTGTGCAGTGATCTGTGGAAAAATGTGAATCTTGGCAGCAGTCCCTAATTCAAAATATCTGGGAAACAGTGAACCGGGAGCTTGAAAAGACATCTTTGGGGTTTTGTTCTCCAAAAGGAAAAACTGTGTCTAACTTCCAGCGAGACAACTGTTTGAAAGAAAAAATAATGTGCAATACAGAATTAAAAGGGAACTAATTGAAATAACAGGAGAGAGGAACAAGCCTGAATGAATCTTAATAGCCTCTTGATTTAGGTCTTTTTTGTTCATGTACTTCCAGGCGCTTTTCCTTCAACCTCTGCAAGAGTAGTGCAGATACTCTGCTACGTGTAAAACAAACAAGAAAAACCCCAACCAGCAAACCCCAGAAACTTGTCTGAGGGAAATGAAAAATGCACCAAAGCAATTGAATGAGCTTTCTGCTCCAAGTATCGCAGCCTTAAAATCAGAGCAGGGCCTTCTGTCTGCGGTATGTGTTGGAGGGTATTTTGCTACAAGATAGGTATTAAGGCAGAGCTGGAGGAGGATGACAACCTCTAAAATATTTATTAATGCTCTTGGAGAGCAGGTCAGCAAATGAGTAATGGTTTTGGTTGATGTGATGAACACAGCACAAGGCAAAGTTGTTATTATAGCGTGTGTGATTTTTTTTTTTTTTTAATTTAATTTTTTTAAAATTTATTTTTATAGTACTGGGGTTAGTGCCTGGAAGTCCTAATTGTGCCATATCCCTATTGTTGTGTTAAGGGCTGTCAAATCCAGAACGAAAGACAGACAGACTTAACTGCAAGGTACTAACACATCTTTTATATACAAACTTTATGCTTTATTCTGACAGAGGCTCCCTCTGAAATCCAGACCCATCAGTCAGTCAAGTTTTATTTTACCCCTGCAAAACTGAGAAAATTGAGATCCTGTGTTTGCCTTTAGTGCCCCGTGCAAAGCAGACATTGCCCTGATAAGGATTCCTTGCTGCTGCTACAATACAGACCCACACAACTGATAATCTTGCACCCAAACCCTGGGCAAGTGCCCAAGGTGGAACAGGTGCAAAGGTATCGTTCATGCCCAATGTGGTTTGTGGGTGTGAATCACAAGCCCAATAATCCCCTTTCTGCTGGGTACAAACTTCATCATTGACTTGAGGGAGAGACAGGCAATAAACCAGGTTTGTTTTTGATGGAAACAATCATCAAAAATCCTCGAATGGGTGAAAAAAAGAGATTATTCAAGCGCTCTTCTTATCATCATCATCAAGGTGTTTTTGTGTGTGCATCAAGAAGTTTGACCTTCTCCCAAGCATTGATCCACATCTTGCTGGAGGCCACCAGGGGTGTCTGTCCCCTCCTGAAAACATGCAAAGAAAAACCAACCTAAAATTTAGGGGAGGGGAAGAGAGTTAAGAAAGTCAAATTTTCACACTGGCACTGAAAAACGCATTCTTCCAAAAGATTTTGTTTTGCTTGGAAGAGCTTTTGGTGGTTGTTGAAAGGGCATTTCAGTGGAAAAGGGCCAAGCAGCCCTAGGCAGGACCAACACCCTCAATTGAGAAAGAAATTTTTCAAGCAGCAGTTCCAGTTAAGAAGTAATTAGAGTCAAATAAAACAAGCAAAATAGTGTATGACACATCTATTTGAATTCATCCTACATTGGAGACATGCAAGGGGAAGCACAGAACCAAATATTTCAATGCATTTTTGCAACTGGTCTCAAACATCATTTTTACCCTCTGTGTAAGCACAAACTTCTGAGCACCTGATGATTGTTTGTATTCAAAGAAACACTTGCTGAGGCCTCACTACATGTTGTTATGCTTACTTGAAATATAGGGGAGTTAAATATAGGCTGAAGTGTAGCAGCTATTTCAGAAGGATTCTGACATTGGGTTTTTCCCCACAAAATTACATTTCTGGGCTTAGCTTCAGGATCAGTTGAAGAAAAGAAAAATTAACCCACAAGATTTCAGCCTTGATGGTTTTGAAGCTTAGATAGAAAGTGGAGAATACCTGCACCAACCTTTTGGCTGGCTTAGGTGCTAGAAGGGTAATAAAGAACAAACTGCAGCAAGTTTCCCATGACTCCTCTAAAACAGTTTGATTCTTTTGGAGCTTGCTGGATGATTTTTGGGAGCTGAGGATAAGCAGTGCCCAAGTCTGCTCTCACTTCAGGGCATGAGCTCACTGGTGTGGCCACCCTATGCTCCCTTTCCTCTGTCCCTCTGCCTCCTGTCCAATGCTGTTTTGGGGAAAACCTGAAATGGGGAAGAAGGGGGAAGGACACTTTTTTGGGAGCCCAGATGTGTCACTTCAATTTTTGCTAGCTGTTGAGGAAGATTGGTGAGGTCTTTCTGAGGGAGAAAGGGTCAGGTCAGAGGTAGAAAGCCACTCACCCTCTGCTAGAGGCATTTGTAATGCCAGGGAAGGTCCCCATGGAGCATCCGTCTGTCTGTCCTTCCCTCTGGGGTTGATGAGAAGCAGACAGCCTCCCCCCCAGCTGTTCCCTCTGTCACATTATAAATGAGATGCTGAAAAGCAGCCCTTGGCCTTGAGACAGCTCTTCTCTCTTTAGCTCATTCTATCCATCAATTAATGTCAAGCAAAGGGGTTTGGTAATTATTTTGTAACTTTTTTTGAGTGGGACCCTGACACCCTTGCAAAGGGAACGTCCAACTTTTGTGCAGGGTGGCTGCCAAGTTCTGTGTGCTGTGAGTTCTGTGTGAATGCAAACGTAGTGGAAAAAAAACTAAAATGGGCCTTAACATTAAAATTCTTCATTGGAGACGTTATCCAAGCAGAATATCTCTGTTATAAATGAGGGTGGGGGAAAAAATAATCTTCATCCTTCTGCTCCAGGAGTGGTACCTAGCACCAGTGTTGGACATGATCTTCTGTCTTCCATTTCTGATGCACTTTGAAGAGCTGGTGGCTTTGCCTGGATTCCCTCACTCCCTAATAAGAGCAAGTGGCACTTTGAGTAATTTTGTTCACCCTTGTAGTTCTTGGCCTTTGTGATGGGTGTGAATTACAAAAAATAGTTATAAATCCTACGTGGCAGTGTATTTCCTGATGGAGGATGGCGAGATGATGGTGGAGTCTTTCAGGCTGTCTCTTACCCACTCACCCTTTCCTCTTGTACCAACTTCCAGCAATTTGGCTGCCTGTTTTCTTAGGAACCAGCTTCCACCCAAAGGCTACTGAATTTTTCTTAAATGCTGGTTTCTGTCAGAGCTGATAAGGCAGCAGCCAGCCTGCAGAGATAACACAGGCTATCCAGGCTTCTTGGGTTTGTCTTTATTTGGATTTTTTTATCGAGTATTTGACATGGACTAAGAGCTGTCTGGAGACTTTTGGTTTGGTGGGTTCCCCTCACCCCCTCCTCTTTGTCTTTGGTCCTAAAATGCTTTTAATGTGGTTTGGAAGAGAAGAAAAAAAAGGGTGTTAATGGAGCTAGTGAATTAGCAGTGTTTACTGAGGAGCAGCAGGGGCTGGATGATGAAGGAGGATTCAAGCTCTGTTCTTTTGATGGCTTCAGTTGGAAAATATTCCCCCCAACCAGGGTTTAAAGAGGATGAGGAGCAACACAGTTGCCCTAAGCACCAAGTTGCTAGCAAAAATGTATGATCATGTAGGAAAGCTTGTGATTAATTGTCTTTTCCACTCCCCCTACCCCAGCTCCAGCTCCCTTTTTCTTGCAGTGTTATCCCTGTTGGGGCTTCTGGCTTTTGTTAACCTGTGAGGGAATGTTTACACTTGGGTTATGTTAACCAGAAAATTTTCCAGCCCAGAATTGATTAACCTGTGGATGCTAATGACTTTGTTATAGGGAGCTTGGTGAGTAAGGCAGATGCAGGTAGAAGACATATCCCATGAAGATTTCTTTCATCCTTGGAGATTGAGAGTAGTGTCTGATCTCAGCCCAAGCAAGTCCTTAGTGATGTAAGGGGTCCCCCCATGCTTGCATCTTTGCTGTCACCCTGTGTGTCCCCAGCTTGGCTTCTGCCTGATGCAATTCTGTGGATGATTGCATCATGGGCCAGATTAGGACAGAGATCTGGCTGGAAATTCAGAAAAAGAAACAAAAAAACACCCCCCCACACACAAAAACCCCAAAACAACAAAAAACAACCAACCAACTAAAACCCAAAAAACAAAACAACCCCCCCCCCAAATGAACAAAACCAAAAAAACTCCAACAAAACCAAACCAAACCCAAACTGAAAACACACACAAAAAAAGTAAGTAAGTAATGGCACAGCCCATGTAGCAGTGAATTTTTTACACCTGCCTGTTGCTTGTGGAACCCAACAGTAAAAAGGCTTGTAAAAACCATGGTGTTTTTTCACTGGTATTTAATATTCCTTATTTTTGCAGGGGTGTTTCAGGGGTTGTGATGCCAAACACTAAGTCCCATTTTCAGGTTTCAGTGCAGTTTGAGAGCATCCTTTAATTAAGCTTCACAGTTCTGCTGAGAGGAACATACTTTATATCTACAATATCTTGCAGTCAACCTCCTGCAGAGGGTCAGGAGCAGTGTGGGAACACAGTGTTTTTGTTAAGCACTTCTGCCCAGCAAATCTTTCTTGCTCTTTAATGTAACCTGTTGCACGTGAAATTAATTTCAAACATCCATTTGCTCACAAAGTAGCATTCTTCACACCAGAAATCCACAACAGTAGAAGAAACCACCGCCAGATGTCTATATTTAGAGAAAACTGGCATGTTCTCTTTGGTGATGACAGAATATTTCAGTGTATTTATGAAGTGCTCATGTTTTTAGAAATCCAGAAATCCAGTCAATAGCAGTAGAACTATTCATTAGACATATTTTCTTTTTAAATTTTAACCATCAGAACATGTTTCTTTAGTTGATGCAGTGCCAACACCCCCCGCCCCTTTCCTATCTGTTGCTGCTCTATTTTTTTCCCAGCTTCACAAACCTCTTTACTTTAGAGGGACATCCCTGAGCTTAAAGAAAACAAACCATGACTGGAATCTCATGCAATTTGGAGTGTGTTTTTCTACGTCAGGCATTTTGACTTGAGAGAGAACTGTTTGTAAAGCTGAAGCAACAGTTTTTACCCTTGGATTGGATCCCACATTATTTTTGTTTTTAGAGTAAGTATTTTGTTTTTTGCTAAAGTGCCTCTTGATTGAGTTGTTACCATGCAAAAGGTCTCACATTTGGATCTGATCATGTTGGGAGTAAAATATGGACCAAACCAGATGTCTTGGAGGGTGCACAGCTGGTGGTTGAAGTGTGAAGCCCATCAGGTACCATGTCCTCAAGATAGTTCAGTTTTATCCAGCCTTTCTGTGTTAATGACTAAATCGAGCCTCTTGATACCTCTGTGTCAATGATTTTTGTTTCTATACCTGATGTAGACATCAGAGAGTTTTCAGACTTAAAATTTGCAGAGATCTCCACAGTTCTTGGTGGGATGGTGCTGCTGGAAGCCAGGGATGCATCCCTGGCAGTACATAAATTTCAAGTATTTAGATAGGTGCCCTTAGGTGTTACAGTAACAAGTGAGGAGCTGTAAAGAAAAGCTGAGGAGAGGATCTCCTTCTGGGATTTGCTATTGCAACACAATTGCTCAACTGTGCCATCTCCAAATCAAGTTAACTGGGTTTGCTCAGGCTGTTGCTCACACCATTGCTAAGCACGGTAGCTTGAAGGCAATGAAGTTTTGGCCTCCCAGTCTTGGCTGCATATTTTTTTTTATTTTTTTATTTTTTTTTTTACAGAAAATGCCTTTGATACATGTAAGTTATATTTCCGTGCATTACAAATGATAGATTCCTCCCCCATATCCTGTGACAGCCTTCCCTGGAGACAGTCAGTCTGTGTTGTTTTAGTGAGATGAAGAAAGATTAACGGGAGAGGTTTTGCTAGTGTTTGCAAAGATTTCCAGCGAAAGGGAAAGGTTTGGATTGAGGAGTTCGTGAGGATGAAAAAGCATTTCTGCAAACTGTTGCCTGCACCCCTCTCTAGGAGCACCAGAACAGCCCCAATAAACTCCAGGCTGTGGGCTCAACACGCACTTCGCTCCTCCTCAGTTAGGATGGATCCACCCTGCATCTCCAGGTCTGCAAATTGATTTCCTGAGCCAGTTGTGGTGATGCATGGAGGCTCTGGGAGGAGCTTCTTCACCACTGGGGAGAGTGGGAAGGTGGGTACATGCTGGGAATGTGCACCAGGGGACCCCTTTGTCCACTCCACAGGGACTCAGCCCATCAGGCATAAGGAAATTGTCCCAGCACCACGGGGGATGCTCAGCTCTGCGATTGAGTCATCTCTGGGTCAGTGTCTGAGCTCCTGTCAGAGCTGATGGAGATGTTAGTGAGTGAGCTGGCCAGCTCTCTACAAACCATACTGGGAGTTAGACACCTAAATTTAGTTGAATCTTAGAGCTGAGTCCTGGCCATGTGTATGGTGATGCTGTCTATGTGGTCACTGCTCATCTGTCTGCATGAAGTGCTGGTAATTAAAGCCTCTGGGAAGTTCACAGGAAAGCCCCACTGAGGTTTTTTTCCATTAAGTTTGAGCCTGGACAGGCTTTATCTCACTCTTTAGCTACCCAATAGCTGAGGTGTGGCCATCCTTACCCAGGGCACCCAAGTCCTCCTCACCAGGTGCTGGTGCCTGAGGACACATCACAGTTCATCCTTTCTGGACAAACATCCAAGGCTGGACCCATGGTGTGTTTTGGCCACTATCAGTAAAGCAGCTTCATCTGGGAGCTTAAGTGTGTAATATGACATGTATTTGAGAGAAGGGGTGGTTTTCCTTCCTCCTGGGGATCAATTTATACCCCAGAGTGGGAAGGAATAATAGCCCTTGGTGATTTTTCATCACTATGCAGGGAATTAGCACCCCATGCAGGAGGGAGTCAAAGGTCTGACCTGCAGCCTTGCATGGTGTTTTCTTTGTGAAGCACAGACAGGATGTACAGTAAATCAGGTTCAGGCAGTTCTCTTTGCTGAAAACAACATCGTTTCACAGTGACCCTGAAAACATTATTAAAAAAAAAAAATAAATAGTGACCTAGCAGGAGGACTGTAGCTGGATCCAGGAGGAGGAGTTATAGATGGTGGATCAGGAGCTGGAAGCAAAACATTCCTCTCTAAATCAGTGCTACAATTCCTGCCCTTGCTGGCAAGGGTGGTGATGCACACAGAGGACTTGGTGGCCTTCACCATGGCCAGGTAAAGAGTTGTTACAGCAGCTCCTGCTTTGTGTGAACAGGAAAAAGTGGACATAGTGGCCTGGAGACCCAAATGCCATTAAAAGGAGCATCAAATCCTGGCAGCAGTCAGAAAAATCCTCAAACTTCAGTGTTAGAAGAATTTATATGTGAGCCAGCCTTTTTTTTTTTTTTTTTTTTTTTTTTTTTTTTTTTTTTTTTTCCCACAGGCAAAACTTTTCCTTACAACTTGAAATTCAGCTCAGTTCAGGAGGCTGAGGCACCACCAAGCCCCTCTCTTCAGGGCTTGCATGGGAGAACAGAGGTTCATAGACATTCTACTGCCTGTCTTGTCTGTCTCCACTCAGAGAAGTGTCATGGTAAATGAATCCATTACCCAGGATTGTTGATTTAACACCTTTCTTCTACCTCTGGAAGAAGCTTCCTTCCAGGTCTTAAATCTGTGTTATCTTCAGCTCCCTTGGTGTAATTGGGGATTTAGGGATTTAGAGGATGGGAGCCAGCATCACTGCTGCTTTTATGCATTTTTGGAATGTGAGGGAAGAGGCTGGGGGTGGAAGAGTTCTTGTATGGGCAGTTTATTGGTATGTCTTTGGTAGAGTTTTATTGCTTTGTTAAAAGATGTTGAGCTGTATGATTTATTAGCACTGCCATGGAAACTGTATTAATGATTATTTCACATTCCATGAGATCTTAGTGGGTCCTGCCCATGGTAAGGTCAAAACGAAGGGGCATTTGACAAAGTACTGCTTTACTTACAATAACAACTGATAAGGAGCCTAGGAAATAAGTCCCTCTGGCTGCAGGGTGCATTACCTTGCAGCAGATACCAATACAGCCTTCCAGAGAGAACTGCTGACCCTTTGCTGCATGTTGTCAGATCTCTAAGAAGTGCCATGGCAAATCTGCATGTGAGCATGCACTTGAAAGTGCTTTTACTTACTTAAAGAACAGACACCCCAGCATGAGGAATTATTCCTGGAAAATGCAGTATTGTCTGCTAGCCATGAAGGATTCATGGAGTTTAGTTGGGACTGACCAGGCCCAGATGGCACAAAAAAGGGCTTGTAAACATTTGCTTTTCTTTTTCAGAGGTTATCCTCTAGTAAAAAGTCAACATGACCCACTTGGTGCCTTCCGGAGTGATGGGTCAAGTCCCCAAGCTGGGGCTGGCTGGTCTCAGGTTCATACCTGAAGTGGCTTGTGGTTCTTTGACTATTTATGCTGCACATTCAGCATACTCAAAAAAGAAAAGGGTGCTATTTGCCTGTAGCTTTCACATTGTTGCAATTGTTGCTGCAGCAGCTGAATTTGTAGGAAAATCAGTGATGGCTGCAACTCTTCATAATCAAAAAAGAAAAAGGAATTTATTGGGCAGAGACTTAAATTTGGAGGGAATGCCCCTGGTGGACCAGTTCCCTAGGTCTGCATTTGACCTTGTAGATTTGCTGGTTAGACCAGCTTGGAGCAACAGGCTGTTGGAGGGTCAGCCTTGCCCTCACAACATCTGTACTGGTGGAGATAAGACAGCAACCACATCTTCTTTTGGCTCTCCCCTGCTTCCAAAGCGGATTTTACAGGGTTTTGTTATTTTTTCACAGACTACTACTGGCCAAGTGGAGACATTCCTTGCCTGTTATTCATGAGGAGAATTGCTTGATTAGGGCCCCCTCTTCCTGGAAGCATCAGTGAAGCTGATGCCCTGGATCATCTTCTGCAGATAGGATTAAGAGCATTGAAAGTGGCACACTTCTGGCAGGGGTTTTGACTGGCTTAGGGTGGTAAATGCAAAGAGGCTGTTTTTGATGACTGAGATATTTTTCAAGTTTTCCCATATCATTTATCAAGCTCCGATCACTGGTGGGTGCTGGGGGAAAAGAACTCACCTAACTGAGATGGGTTCACCCCTTACCCCCATTAATTCTTTTGCTGGCAGTGGTTGGGAGGGCTGCTGCTGCTGCAAAAGGAAAGAGTCACTCATTTGTTGGAAGCAGTGAAGAAAGGTTCTGCATGTTGCCCTTGATATTAAACACGAAGCTGTGATGTTGGTGGTTTCCTTTTCTCTCATTTTCAGAGTCTTTGGGTTTTGTATCAGGGAGGTCAGGAATTAATTTGTGTTTGTTGCTTTTGAGGAGAAAGGAATGGTCTAGTCTTTAGGTCTTTTGGGCTGCCCATCCCAAACTGCTGCCACCAAAGCCCTGCAGAGCCCAGCAGCTGGGGATATTTTCAGTTGTCATTTTCACAGGGAACCTTCCTGAGGTTTCAGCTTCATGGATCTATTTTATTTCATGTATTTTTATTGAAGTTGCTGACCAGTGCAACCATGGAAAGCAGCCAGGCTTTATTTCATGGTATGACACAGTTTGAAGGATGTGGAAATCAGCCTGTGCCTGACACAGAGCTGGGAGCTTTGTCTACTTAATCTCTATTAGGGACACAAACCTGTGTTTGATCAAACCCATTCTAGCACATCTCTTCCCTGCAGGCAAATAAAAGATAGAGGTGAATCTTAGCCATCTGGTAGTCTTCTTTGAACAATCAGGAAACCTAATTTCCCATTTCTTTCTTAACAGATCCCACTTAGTATACCGTGGAGGGTTTTGCCTCTTCAACGTCTCTTACTTAGCAAAATGCAGGAGGGATTCCCCTGGTGTAGGACTGGTCCATGAGAAAGCTCCTTTTCCTGCCCCCCAGAAATGTGCCAGACTGCATCCTCCTCTGTTTTATGCTTCTTGGGTAAATTTTATGCAGGGACAGTAGTCAGCTGGGGACATAAGTGGATGCTTAAAATAAGATACGAAGCCAAGCCAGTGTCTGGTCAGTGTTCCTGTTGGCTCCTGGTCCTGCTAGAAGCTAGAAGAGCAAATTTTTCTTCTCCAAGTAAAATCTGACCCCCGAGGGGCACATCTCTGCCTGACATCAGCAGCACCCTGTAGTTCCCCTGTCATTTTTACTTGCAAGGGATCTGTATTTAAAAAAGCCAAACCATCCCATCCTCACCCCAACAGAGACCATATGTGAAACTGACTCTGTGGCTGATGCAAACCCAGCTTTTGAAAGCAGAAAACGTGTCTGAAAATAGATGGACAGTGATGTAAAAGCCAGGCTCGTCAAAGGAAAACACCAATCCAGTTTGCCTACATTGTTCTGGAAGGGATTTTATCTTGTGCAAAATGTGTTTCCCCCTCAGCCCCCCTCCCCTCACCCAGAGCTGTAACTCCACTTTTGTTCAGTCAGTTTGGAGCTAAATCCTGGAAACATAATTTATTCAGTGTTCTGGACACATGTAAACGGGCAAAACTTATTGACAGCTGAGTTAAAGTATCTCTTTCTCCTGCATAACAAGGCACTTCTGCTGAGTCTTTCTCCTCAGATGGATGGAAAGAGCTTATGAGAGAAACAGGCAAGCAGGGAAAACACCTTTGGTGTGTGTTGGGTGCCCACAAAGTTGCGAATTTTCATGTGTATGGCACGCTAGCACCTCTGCCCACATGTACACCCCCTTCACATCCAAGGTGGATGTGAGCTGGGAATGTAAAAGGAGCTGCTGTGGCTGCATGCATGGCTCGTGATGCATGGGGTCTTTTGAAAAACTCTCATGGACCAGTCCTTGAAAAGCTCCAGGTGGCTGTATGTCTACCTTTAACTGTGTAAAATAACAGTCCCCCAAAGAGCCCTGGTATTTGTGTATTAAATTCCAAGCACACAGCAAATTTAGCTGAACTTGTTGCTGCTTAAGCTCTTCTCCTTCCTCCTCCATACAAGGCCTTGAATTAGCTAATTAAAATCTAGTGGAGAGGGAGAACAATCTGCAACGTAGTGAACTCACCAGATTTCTGAGGTCATTGCTGGTACAGAGTTCCCTCACACTGTCTCATGAAAAGATTTTTAAGTATTCATTGGAAATCTCCCATGGATTTAACTTCTTCCTTTGTTTTGCTTTGCAGTAAAAGCTTGATTGAAAGTGGCTGTGGCAGCAGTAATGCCTGGCTGAGTTTGGAGAAAACAAGCTCTAGACCCATTTAGACATTTCGTTTGAAAGCAGCTGCCATTATCTCCTATTAAGGGCTGTGGTTAGCAAGTAGCTGGGTGAATACATGTGGTTTTTATCCATTATGACTTTATCAATTTTATATTTTTGATCACTAGTTTTTACAAAGAGGTGGGATGTTTTGTTTTTTTTTTTTTTCTATAGGGGTAATTAATGTCTACTAAACCTGAATCCAGTTTCCTAGGGATAAACTTTGATGGAGGATCATAGAAGTATTGAGCCTCTATCCATCCATAATTTAGAATTTCTTCAGCATCCCATGAAAGAAAGCTGAAGAAAATTTGGTATTTTTTCCCCCTTTTGCATTCTTTTTTTTTTTTTGAGGGGGTAGATGAAGGCTTTAAAAAATAGAATTGCATGCTGAAATGTAAGGTATCAATTAGTGTAACCTGATCAGCCTCGTGTTTTGTTAAACATCTTATTTTTCTGAACCTCAGTTAACAGAGATGACTGTGAGGAGTGGCTTTGCCTGGGCCCTGGCAGCTCAGCCCTGCTGACTCCAGTGGTGCTGGGTTGGAGATTTTGAGTTTGGCTCACTAGAAGAGATCAATACATGAAATGGAGCACTTAGTTATTTTAGGTTGAGGCTGGAAATGTTTTGTCTTAACCCCTGAGCTGGCAGGGCACATGGAGGCAGGAGGAGAGGAGAGGAGAGGAGAGGAGAGGAGAGGGGATGCTCCCAACCCGAGAGGCTGTGAGCAAGTGCAGAGCTCCAATAGGTGCACCCAGGAGATGCACCCACATCCCTCTCTGTACCCACATCCCTCCCTGCACAGGTGTCCCACTGCACTCATGAGCTGGACCAACATCCCTCACTGCACCCACATCCCTCACTGCACCCACATCCCTTGCTTGCACCCGTATCTCTCTCTGCACAGATGTCCCACTGCACCCATGAGCTGCACTTCATCCCTCCCTTCACCCACACGTCACACTGCCCAGCAGCTCCACAAGGTTTGGGAGAGGCACAGAGCAGCTGGATCCCCTCTGGAACCAGCCAGGGAGTGCCTGGGTGCCAGCACCCAAACTCTGCCCCGGGGCATCCCCCCCACACCACCACCACCAGCACCCCTGCAGGATGGTCCTTGGGCATGCAGCACCCATGGGTGCTCTGCAGCACTGCCTGGCTGGCAGCCCCGGGGCTGAGGGGGCACGGCACACCCCTCCTGGCCTGGCTCACTGCAGGGCCCACACTGCACCCACAAACTGCACCCATCTCTCACTGCACCCACATCCCACTGCACCCCATGAGCTGCACCCACATCTCTTGCTGCACCCACATCTCTTGCTGCACCCACATCCCACTGCACCCACATCCCACTGGACCCATGAACTGCACCCATGAGCTGCACCCACATCCCTCANGAGAGGAGAGGAGAGGAGAGGAGAGGAGAGGAGAGGAGAGGAGAGGAAGGTCTGTTTGATTTTTGCTTTAGAGGTGATTCAGGCTCCAAGTTGGTGGCTGAATCCAGGCACCTTCCTGGTGCTGGTGGGGATTGCTTGGTTTGATCTTTGCAATTTGAGCCTCAGTTTGGAAGAGGTTAGGTTTAGATCTCTGAGCTCTTCATGGAAACGAGAGATCTGATTCTGTGGTGCCTTGTGCTTTCTATTTTTGCTGGGCTAATGATAGGAAAATGCCACTTGCTCTTCAGATTCATACGAGGAAACAGCTCCTAAAAATACCCTTTTTGTGAGGGGTTTCCCTGGCTGCTGGAGAAATGTTGGAGGAAGGCTCTATGCTGGTACAAGGGTTATGCTAGAAACAAACCAAGGCATGGGGGGAAGTGCCATCCCTCTTCCACTTCCAGAATCTCTCTGAGGTGGTGAGGAGGAATGAGTAAGACAAAAACCTGTGAACCCCAAGATAATTACTGTCGAACCCCCAGGTAATTACAGTCCACCACTTCTCCTCATGGTTCATCCTTGCCTTAAGTGCAGTTGGGACTGTTTTAGGCCTTTTTCACCACTCACACAGTGTCCTCAAGTTGGAGCCTCCCTCTGAATTGGGTGGGCTCTCAGGTAAGGATTTCAGCATGCTGGAGAAAGCAGGGAGCAGTGGGAAGGGGCAGGAAGGACTTCTGAACTCTCAGTGAGATGGATGTTAGTCCTAACCCCTGATGGGCAAGAAGACAACTGACTTTTGTCCTGTGAGTCTGTCTTCTGGACTCTTTCAAAAGTGAGACCCCTGGGCTGATGAAGTAATGTGCTCTGAGGATTAATTTTAAGTTAGCCTAAACCAAATTACTTAATGAAGCATCATTTCTCAGGGGGTGTTGGTGCTGTCAGGCTTGGACAGGGCCTCCTATTGTCTGCAATGACTTGTGTCAGCTTTATGAGTGCAGACATGAAACTAACCATCTAACCATGTAATGACATTTTATTTTGGTTTTTATTTTTATTTTTATTACTTTATTTATTTTTATATTTTATGTTTTATTTTAGTCTTCCAGCAATGCCATTTACACAAAAGCATTAAGAGTGCTGAGGTTTCTAATGCAGCATTTCTTTGGCTCATTTCCTGCCCAGCTGTTGTCTTCTCCAGCCCCCTGTCCCCTGGCCAGGCAGTGATGTGGTCTCCAGCTGTATGGAGGTCACACCTGCAGCTGGGTGATGACCATCTCAGCCTCTTCTGCTCCTCAGGGATGGGGCCTGTGACCATCCAGCTTTGGCTTGCTTCAGCCATCATGCCCAGCACTGGCCTGGCTGCGATCATGGCCATCGGGGGCTTTGTCTCTGGACCTGGTGTCAGATGAGGCCATCAAGGGGCAGGAGCACTTACTGGAAAATGATTTATACTAATTAGGTGTCTTGGAGGTTTCTTGTGGAACAGTAGGAGGGAAGACACAGAGGTCAGCTGTCTTTATTCTCCAAAAAGCCATCATCACCTGATAAAGATTCAACTGCCTTAGGTTTTGAAGAGGTTTTTCATGCTGCTTCAGCCAAAGCGGGGAGTGAAGACTTCAATCTCATGACCTTTGTTCTCTAAAGAGCGTGTCAAGTTTTGGCTGTGCTTCTGGCCTTGACTTTTAATTGTTGAAGAGGATGTGAGATCAGCCCCAAGGCTTTGTGCTTGCAGCTTACCCGGTGAGAGAGGGGAAGTGCTGTGCTTCTCTGCGCACCACTGCCTCAATTTAATTTGAAAAAAAAACCCAACAATAAAAAAACCCCACATACCCCACCTCCCCAGATTATGAGCTACCTCTTAGCAGCAGAAATTAAAACCAAGTAAGAAAAAGAGGATGATTAGGGTTGGGAAACATGTTGATATTAATAGCTGTCTTTTCATGCAGATTGTTATACCATGATGCAATAGGGCTTTGCCCTTAATCTAGCTTGATTTTAGCATAAATTTCATCCCCATATGATGGGCCAAAACCCCACAGGCTTCCTTGGTGATGGCATGTGCTTGTGAGTTACTGACAAGGCTGCCTAATCCCCCCTCGTGTCTCAGAACCAGTTGTCAGCCTGTTGTGATCCAGCAGAAGCTGATGCCTCAGGTGCTGCAGAGAGAGGACACAGCAGGATGTGTTTGTCATGGGTCAGCACCTCTATCCCTGCCAAGATCTGGGGAAAAGGGTCCTGTTCTCTGGGTAGATGACTACTGAGCTCTGGGAGATGTTTTCTTGCCTTGCTGCCTGCTCATCATTTGTTGCTCTGGTGGAGTAGAGAGACCCATGCTGGTCTGGAATCTCCTTCAGAGACATTTCTGTAAGTGAAATGCCCTGTGGACCATGTAATGCCATCCACTATTGTTCTGTACCTCTTCATTGTGCCATTCTCTGATTATTTGGCATCCTCCCCTTGCCCTCCATCCTGGTGTTTGCAAGAAGGCACTTGAATGGTAGCTACCCATGCTCTGCTCTCCTTTCTAGACAACACAGATGAGTTAGGGCCCTTTTATGCCTTCTTGTTCTTTTTTTTTTTGACATAAAACTGCTAGAGTGTGATTCAAAATTTCTCTGCTTTTCTGCAGAAAAGGGTCAGGCCTAGCAGGTGCTTTGCCCTTTTTTCCCTGGCATGGCAACCCTCTCGTGGTGGTGGTCAGTAATTTCTTGGCTGACCTCACCAAGGATAGTCCCTGAAGTGTTGACTTGTTACTATCTTGGTTTCAGGGTTGATTTTTTTTTTTTTTTTTTTTTTTCTTGAGAAATGCCTCCTTACAACCTTACTGCACATGTGGGTTCTGTGATTTCCAAGCTGGCCTGAAGCCTAGAAGTGAACTCATAGGTCTCAAGGAGCAGTAAGTGCTGCAGTGTTTTAACCAGCCCAGCTAAATTCTGAGTGTGTGTGAAAGCACTTCCCAGCAGACTGGCTATCTGAGATGATAACCCATCTGACCCAGCTCCATTCAGAAGTGGTATCAGCTGCAGTTCTCTGGTCCCATCAAAAAACCTGAGCCAATCCAAGTTATTTCCTCCTGAAATTGCCTGCTTTGAACTGCACAGAAGTCACCTGTAGGTATGTGTGGGTTGAACAAATCACTCTCAAATTTAGTTTGCAAAGGTATGGCAAGGGGATTTGAAGACAGTGAATTTGTGTGTGATGGATGTGGAGATTCTCTAAGCCAGGCCTGTAGCCTTTGGGTTGGAAACAGTCTGTTCTTTTACACTTACATTGTGCTCTCCTATAATGGGCTCTGGGGATGCTGGGCTGGTTCCTTGGAAGTTGTAAAGATGTTGAATGTTTCTAGTATGAGCTGAAAGGAGTTGTGAGTGCTTCACAAGCCCATTAAGGAGTGAAAAGCTTGTCTGTCCTATGGTACCAGAACCTAAGAAGGAGGCAGGAGAGAAAAGCAAGCTTATACATTCGCATTTTCCAAAAGTCTCCCAAAGCTTCAAATCACAGGATCAATGAAGGTTTTTATTTGGGCCCATCCTTATTTTACAGTCATGGTTCTATTCCTGTCTGAAGAGCCTGTCAAATGGAGTCTTTGCTGAAAGTATGCTCAGTTGTTGGCTAGGAGGCTTGGTGTGGGAACCATCTGGCTTGTTTTCAGTGCCTGCATTATCATGAGATGAACAGAATCTCTCTATAATCTTGGTACAGGCAGCAGAAGGGAACTAGCTTGGACATAGGCAGGGGCATTGTGGAAATCTAGGCTATTATTTGTTTTCCCAAACACAGATAACTGCTACATGGGGGCTCTTACTCAAGGTTCTGCAACCTTATCAGAAAATAGGTAACCCATAGGTTCAGTGTCCCATCTGCCAGTTCCATATGGATGACTGTGGCATCTTATGCTGCCCCAAGCACCTTATGTTTAGAGTGACTAAAGGCCCTAAAGCCAGGAGAGCTGTCTACCATCCCTGCATCTACCCATGGCTCTGCAGCTGGTTCATCCTGATGTGGTCATAGAATCATAGAATGGGTTGGAAAGGAACTTTAGTAGTGGCAATTCCCTTTGGAATTATTGTGAACCTTAAAAAAAATTCCCGCTTTTGTGACCATTTGAAAAACCAAAGAAGTGGGATTAGGTGATAATTCCTTATTTCACATTTTAAAGTGTCTTTTTTCAGTCTGAAAACAAGATGTTTCTCCAGAAAA
Organism: Florisuga fusca; assembly: GCA_038090715.1. Classification (NCBI taxonomy): domain Eukaryota; kingdom Metazoa; phylum Chordata; class Aves; order Apodiformes; family Trochilidae; genus Florisuga; species Florisuga fusca. The sequence continues at coordinate 19,020,596 of JAAWXA010000013.1, forward strand.
GCTTTGTAAGCCTGTTAGAGTACATTCAACAACACTGTGGCCTGGCAGACAAGGAGGCAGTATGGGAAAAATAATTTAGTTAAAACTCATCTAGTGTGGTTTGGACTGATGTAAAGTAGCAGCACTGGGTTGTGGCTTTAATGCTTTCCTCCCATAGCCATGATCGTGCTTGTCATGGGCATGCACTGATGGGGCAGGGACCACTCAGTCCTGGCATCTCTTGCAGAGCTCTCAGAAGCTACTTCTGAAAACCTTCGTGCACACCCTCTCTGAGCCTCTGCTTTCTATCCACCTCCTCAATGTGATACAGTTGAAAAACACAGTGAAAAGATTGGAAAATAATGTCGTTAAATAAACCTCTAGAATTTCCCATTTCCCAGCACCCTTGAGCTGTTGTCAACTACTCTCCCAGTTTCCTGGCAGAGGGTGCACACCATTTCCCAGAGAACCTTCTTCCAGCCCCAGGAAAGGAGACAGTGTTGCTTTGCTCAGAGTTGTCCTTGTGCTTTTTCCTCCCTATATTTTTCTTTTTTTTAACTGAGATAAGGAGTCCGTGGCAGACTGTGCAAAGCACCATGTCGGTTTAATCAGCATATGAGGGAGAAACTAGATATGCCCTGTTAGTGCAGTCACAGTCCAAGCATGAAATTAAGTGGAGGGTGGGGGTGGATGTGACGGGGAGAAATGCTGTCCATCTCTCAGGCATGTAGCTGAGAGTCTACAGAAAGCAGGGATTGAGTGGGTGCCCTTGCAGAAAGCCTCTTGGAGCCTGGCAGACCGGGGCTGCTGTCTTGCAATTAATGCACACAATAACCCAGAGTGGGTCACGCTGCAGTTCTGTGTGATGGTATTAAATGGCACCTTGGGAGAGTGTGCAGGCTGATTCCAGCTGGTGAGGAATGCCATCACATTAAGAGGGGTGAGAAAGAAGTGAGAATGAAAAGATTTTCTTAGTGCCTGGAGGGCTGCGAGGATAGTGTTTTCCCCGTCGCCCCAGAGATCAGTGGAGAGTTACACTCACTCAATCCAAGCATCAGAGCCAGAGGCTGCATGTTGACATGGGATTTAATGCAATCTGTCTGCTTAAATGCTCCTTGAAACTGTGAGGCTGTGTGGTGGTGAATACCTGCAGCCTGAATTACTGCAGAGCAGTGATGTGCACTACCAAATGGTTTCTGTCCTCCAGCCCCGAGCTGGCAGTGTGACTGCTTGTCTAATGCTGGTACTTTCAGCCTTCACAAGATGATACCACTGCTGAGAGAAGCATTCCTACCTGCCTGCTGCCCTGACCACTTACCAGCCCTCTACTCCTCTCTTAGTGCTCCTGTAAGCAGGTGTGATACACTGATCCAACTTACAACCAACTTCAGGAGGGATGTAGGCCAGTTTGAGGTGTGTGACTACAGCCTTACTTCCCTCTCATGGTTGTCTCACCTGGATGCAGGATGAGGATAGATGAACTAAAAGCAGTCTGGGAGCTCAGCCCTTTCCTATCAATGCATCCCTCTTTGTTTGGGGGTATTCACCAAGGCATTGATAGAGGTTGAGGTTTTACTCCTTGTCTTGCAGAGAGTGCCAGATTGATGGCTAGAAGGTTTCAGTATAAGAAAGAGAGCTTCAGGCTACCATTGGGGTCCTTCTGTCTTGATGCTGTGATGCACATGAGCTATTAGGATTTTCTGTTGGTGTTGTCTATTAAAATGAATGTGGAAGTAAAAGGAAAAATTCCATAGGGGAGAATATGATTCAGGACCTACCTTGCAGTTGGAGGAGAAGCCTCTCTTAAGACACTAATTTTGCCATGAAGTCTGACTTTCTGCTCTTTCTGTAGTGACTTTCTGCTCTTTTTGTAGTGATTTGCTGTTAGTGCTCTTTAGGCTTAAAATTTGAAAATGCTGTAAATATAGCTTCTCCTGACAATGCTCAACTTTTAGTAAAAGTTGCAGATACGAAGATTTTTTCTGATATGAGAATCATAGAGGAGAGACACAAAAAAGGCTGTTGCATTGACACATTGTGGTATGCCAATCAAATTAACCAATTAAGCAGCATACTTTTATTTGCATCTTGGTTTTGTCTTAAAAGAGAAGATGATTTTAGTAGCCTCATCCTATATTCTGAGCTCTCTGTGTGCTCCCTTATGCAGGCAACAGTGATGCACCTTGTAGCAGGTAGTTTTTAAAATGCTTTACAGAGGCTGCTGGCACCCTCATCCCTGCTTTACCGATCCAAGGCATGGGGAAGGACTTTCACTAAACCAAACAGCAAGGAAAAAGAGAATTTTGACCCACCTTGTAGTCAGTGGCAGTGTTGTAGGTTGGTGTCAGATCCCCCCAGCTCAAACTAGTGCTGTCTGCTCTCCCTCCCATGGCTCTTCACCCAGGGATGGAGGTGCTTGTTATGAAGATATGGAAAAAGAATTGAATTTGACCAAGCTTATTTTGTGTGTACACCTACAGGGTACAAATCCAGGTGTGTAAATTTGCAGATATGGAACCAATTCCCTTAAACAGGGCCATGGCCAAATGATATTTCAGCGATAAGGCAGGGCAAGGATGCTCTGATAAAAGAGGCTTCTCCTATACGCTGGAGAATTTGATGTTCTCAGCTGCTGCTGCTGCAGCTGTGTAGCATTGTTGGGGAGATCGTGTCATGGCTCTTGTTTCTTAGTTACTCTGGTTAGTTCTTGGAGTGCTTCAGTTCAGCCTGGCTGGGTAGTTTACTCCTGCTGTGGGAGGGAGCTTTCTGTGTCCCACAAAATCATGTGGCTGTGGCACTTGTTCTGACTTGATCCAATAGACCCTCTGCTTTTCTGTCTGCCTCTAGCTGGAAGCCAGACAGGCTGGAAAGGGTCAGAAAGCAGCATATATTGCCTTTGGATGTAGTCCTTGCTGCTGCTTTTTTCCATTTTGGCACAGAGTCTCCTGGTCAGTCCCCAGAGTGGGACCATCATCCCTCTGCGGGCAGGATCAGCACAGAACCTTGCCGTTCCCCCAGAGCAATCATCTCTGCAATTCTTCAGCCCTGTCCACCAAATTCCCCCTTCTCCTGCCCTGCTCAGGCCCTTTGCATGCAATGGGGTGGCAAACCAGGGACCCGTCTTGGTGCCAGACACTGGGGCATCCTGCCAGCTGCCCTGCTCCGGGGCTGACAAAGGCTGAGGCTGCTGCCGGAGGAAGCATGTGCAGCTCCCCGGGGGAAAAGGAGAGCAAGCACTTTGTGTCACTTGACAGGAAGGCCTCTGCTTGACAAAAGAGTGCTGCTGACAGCCTCCAAAAAGCAGCCCCGGGGGCTTAGATTTTCCTGAGCCAGCAAGATGCAGAATCACAGAGAATGGCTCAGGTTGGAAGGGGACCTTATGGATCACCTATTTTCAAACCCCCTGCCATGGGCAGGGACATCTCCTGCTAGACCAGATTGCTCCAAGCCCCATCCAACCTGGGCTTCAATACTTCCAGGGATGGAGCCTCCTCAGGTATTAGTGTAGAAGGGTTACAGAGATGGGAGTGGGAGCAGGATCCTTGGGTGTCTGCAGACCTTGGCAGGTGGGTGACTGGCCTGTGCATGGCTCTTGCTTCCCAAAAAGTGAATTTTCCACCCCTGCCTTCCAGCCCATGGTTCCTGTGCAGCAGCAGGGGCATGGGGGATGCCAGCAGCTTGGGAAGCAGTCACCAGATTTTTCACTTCCCTCTCTGCTCCCCCCCCTCTGGGGCTCACACAGTGGTGAAGTAATCTGTGACATTCAGACAGCGGGGAGGGGAAGCTGCTGCAAAATAAAATAACAGCATCAGGAAACAGCACTGTGCTCTTTCCCACTCCCAACTGGGAAGTGACAACACTTCATTCAGCTGCTCAAAGCCCGATGCCAGTTCAGCCCTTGCTGAGCCATGCTGGATAATAACTTCCCCAGCTCTGTGCTGCCTGCCCAGTGGGCTCAGGGTTACTGGGAGGGAAGATGAGGCAGGTGAGGTGCCAGCAAAAAGTTTCTTTAACTGCAGGGGCTGCACAATAGCAGCTGGCAAAGCAGTTGCTTGGGTCTACAGCTTCTGTGAAGACCCTGGAGAGTGTTTCTTTTACATTTTTATTCCTGCTAGTTACATTTTGCAGGGGACCTGGAGCCCCCAGCCCCATTCCTTTTATGGGGGCTGTTACTTGTACAGATGTATTGCAACCCAATGTTTCACAGCTCAAATCCAGTGTGTAATGTGTCAAAGGGAGACTGCTGGAGGCAAGCTGACCATTTGGGCAGGTGGTGTGTGTGTGTCTTTTAGGAGAGAGGTTTTTCTCTCCTCCTCCCCTTCTCAATACAAATGAACCCCTGGGTGCAAAGCACTGCTCCTCTAGGCAGGTGTTTGGGGGCAGGAGGGTGGTCCTGATTCCTCTTTAATGTGCCTGGAAGTCAATGCTCCTTCTTTTGTCATCTGACCAAACCAGCAGCTGACAACCACCTCCCAGGCAAAGGATGCAGTTTGGTCTTGGGGTAATATAATCATAGAAGGAGAGACACATAGTTTGGTAGATGCTCGGGTTGGTTTACACCAGTCTCACAGTGTGAACAGGACATGAAAGGGAGTGTGTGAGAAAGTGGGGATATCATTTAGCTGTAGGCAACTAATTTGAGTATTTAAGTGTGGTCTCAGCATGGTATCTGCTCTGTCTATAGCTACCCATGAGGGTAAAGATAGGCAGCATAAATAGCTCCAGACATTTGAGCTTACAGGACAGCCTCTGGAGGGAAATGATGCTGAAGATGCCATTGCTTTAATGGTCAGAACTGGGCTGGACAGTGCACCAGCAAAGATCTCGTGCACTGATGAAATTCAAGGGCTCATAGAGAAAGGTCTTTGTCATTACCCAACTCTGCTAAACTGCAGCAGCAGGGTTTCCTTGCCTTCCCTAACAGCAAGCAATTCTTCAAACGCAACCTCCATTTTCCCTTCTCTAGTGCTCCCTCTTTTTTCCTTTTGGAGGGAACCAACCTGGCACATCAGAGCCTATGAAGAGAGGCTGATGGCACCAGCCAAGCACCTTAACACTGACAGCAAGATCCACAGGCTTTAAACCCTCCAAAGCAGATTATATTCTTTGTTTGTGTGCAAGTGGATTGAAAAATTAAGCAAGGCAAAACCTCCCTTGTTAACTGGAGTCCTACACTGCATTTCTGCTGTGGACTTAATGCCTGTTCTCATCTGAATCTGAATGGACACAAAGGAGTCAGTGCCTGGCGATGGACCTCAAGTTCCTGGAGAATTTCTCTTTACTTTTTGGGCACCCACAGTTTCAGCTCTGGTGGGCCTGACTGTGGCTGTCCATAAGCCCTCTATAAGCATAGAAGGTTCCTTTCTAACATTGGCCCCTAGAAGCTGCTTTCTGAAATTAAAAAGCAGAAATGATTGGAACCAAAGGCATGGGCTGCATGTGTCTCTGTGCTGCCTGAGGCAGGTGGCCTTGCTGCTGCCCTCCAAACCAGCTACCTCCAAACTCTGTCCCAGCCTGGACTGCAGCTGGCAGAGCTTATTTATGGCTCTTGTGCTGCTGGATGGTCACTGGTGGGAGGTGAAGGATGCCATGTGAGTTGCTGCTCTTGAAGGATGCTGAGGATGTGTTTGCTGTTTGACAAAGGTATTGAAAAAGGGTAAGGGCTTGATTGGCAACATAATATTCCCTACCAAGGACTCTCCAAGGCACCTTTTAAGCCCAGGATGCAGCTTTCCTTCTAGGGATCCTAGACAAGATTTTCTATGGACTGCAGTCATGCAGCCATTTTTTTTTTTTAAATTTTTTTTTCTATTTTTAGTGTGCACCAGCAACTTTAGGGGGGGCACAAGTTGTACCTCCAGCTTCGAGCCACACTCTTTGCATGCTGTGATAGCATTACCTGAGAGGTGATAGCATCTCATTGCTGCACTGCCATTGGTGGGCCTATGGAAAGGAGCATACACTCCCTGAGGGGTAGGGAACAGCCTGTCACTGTAAAACACCAACCTGGTCCTACAGATTCCTGTGAGGTTGCACCCAGTGTCGTTGGAGCACTCCCCATCCCCTGGCTTTGCTGTCCCATCAGTCTGTCAGGTGGTTGCAGCCTGAGTGGTGACCCCACCAGCATGGAGCTGCTTGCATAAGGATGACAAATGTCTGTCCCTGTTCTTGTGGGTTGTTTTCTCCTCAATGTTAAAGCCAGTTTGTGTTTTATGCCTGGGTTTTATCACCCAGGCTCCACCACTGTCAATCCTCTTCCAATTGCTTATGCTAATCCTCTTGCTGGCTATTTCTTTCCCTCTACCCAGCATCAGCCTCCTCAGGCTCCTCCTCCTGCAGTGCAGCTAAATCCTGAGAGCATGGGACTCTTCACCTGCATCCCAAATCAATACAAAATGTTTGCAGTTTTTCTTGGCCAGGTGCACTAAGCAAGCAAAGGTATTAAATCATGTCATCTTGGTGCTGTTTTGGTCCCACTTTGCCACAGAAAGCAGGAGTGCAGCTGTGAGCTGTAAAGAGGAGGCCCCTGGCACATATCCCTGGACTGATGGTGCCCCAATATACAAGGAGTCTGATTTTAAAGTGTCTGCTCACTTATGGTTGTTCAAACCTGTGCAAAGGGGGATGTGACCTGCCCATGGGGTGATTCCTGCCACCAGGCTTCTGTGGGACCTTGGGCAATTCATGTCACAGCTCTGTTCATCCTCCTTCCTTCTGTCCAATGGCTCCATTTGGACCTGCACTGTACCTATTTCTGTTAGGACTCTGATCCTGACTGGGACCCTGGGGGAAGTGCTGTAATAACCATGATGTAGACCCTTCCTGTGTCCATTTGACAGGGCTTTAACCCATTTTTAATCACTGTAAATGACTGTCCTAAATGTAGCAGATTTACAGGCATGTACTTTATCTTTCTGTGCATGTAATTACATTAGCTCTGATATATATAAATATATAAAAACTAAAAAAAAAGAACTGTTTTCCATCACAAATTGCAATCCTGCCCCATTGAAATTTAAGCACCTCACAGACCAGATGGGCTTTGCTGAACTTCAGACCTTAAAAATCCTTTTGAAAATAAGGATTTCCCTTTAAGACAGTTGCCATACTGCAGGTCTTGCTGCTGCTCCACATCCATCCAGATTTCGAAATCTCAGAAAATGCAAGTGACACCAAATACCAGCCTTCAACCTGCCTCTGGATGGCAGGAGGCTTTCAACACCCTGCCCTGCAGGCTGGGCAGGATGTGGGCTTTAGAAGGAGCAGGTTGTGGAGAGGGACAAAACCCAGGGACCCAAATGATCTTGGTCATGTCCACCTTGACACAGGCTCCATGTTCAGCCCTGGTCAGTGAGCAGTGTCTGCAGATAAAGAGTTATTCTGGTAAAGTGTGCAGAAGAGGGGGTGTGTAAATACAACAAAACCTTAAATTTATGCAATATAAACCCATAAATGAGCCTTCTCTCTCCTGGCACTGGAGCTTCTAATCTGTTTTAGGGAGTGATGCTCCTTAAATTAAAAAATACAACAAAGCTGCAAGTAACTAAATGGAGGGATCTGACATGAAGGCAGCAGCAGCTCTGCTGTGGGGGCACCTGGTGTGTTGCAGCAGATGGGGACACCACCCACCCTCCTGCTAACAACTCCAGCTCATTAATTTGAAACCATTGGTCTTGGGTTGGTTTTTCAATAGCAACTCAAGAGAGAAGCCACTTTTGTCTGGGGGCTGATGAGGGAGCAAAACCTGAGGTTGTGCTGCTTGCAAGAGCCTCTGGACAGCATGGATGGAAAGGTCCCCTTTCTACTGTCCAGCCCCTGACTGAATTTTGGCTTTAAAGGTGACTTTTTCTCTGATAAATGCCTGCACTGGTTACCATGAGGAGCTGGGTTGGGCAGTGTGTAGGGCCTGGGGTGGTGGGTAAGGTGCAAGATGGTGATGCAGAATGACAGAGTTGGTAGGGCATGGTGGTGGTAAACTCCTGAGCTGGCTGGTGTGTGTGTGAGGGCTGGTGCTGAGGGATGAGGGGAAATGTGCTATGAAAGTGAGGGGTAAAGTCCTGGTGACTGTGGGAGTCAGCTCCAGGGCTGATGCGGATTCTAAATCAATCAATCAATCAATGTGGATTCTAAAGTTTTCAGGGTAAAAGGGATGAAATCGCAGTCAAATAGAAGCAAGGTTTTTGAAATGCAGCACTTAGAGCCTTGTTTTCTGCTGTTTGCAGTCCTTTCACCTCTTGTCCAATCAGGTGTCCTACACTTCCATTGAAAAAGTGCTCATGGGTTTTGCCCTGTTTCTTCAGCAGAAGTCGTGGTGATGAATGGGATGTCAGAACCAAAGCATCTCCTTGGGGTTAAGGGAGTGGGATCCATCCCTCCTCCTAAAAAAATGATGGAAGGATTCTCTGAAGTTGTTTCTTTCCAAGGTGGGAGGTGACCATGGCCACCTGACTAATGGAAGGGAAATCCAAGTTTGAGGGGGTGCTGCTGGTCTCTGGGTTCCCTTGCAGAGCAAAGGAGCTGGGGGTAGGACACCTGAAAGGTGCCTGGCAGGTATGGTATCACCCTGCTCAGGGAGGGAGCTGCAGCCATGGAAATGCAGCATCATTTTACACTTTCTTACAAGTTTTGTCTTTCTGAAAAGCAAAACAATAAATGCTCTTTACTTTTGCAACTTAGGTGAGATGCAATTAGTGGATCCTTTCTGTGTGCTGACAGATATCATCTGTCTGTCTGTCCATCTGTAGTTATTAATTGCTCAGGCTGCTAAACACACGTTTCTCATTAATTGTCTTTATTTGTCATCAATCCCTGTCTGATGGTATGGGTAGCTGTCAAATTGAGCTAAGTATTAGCAGCTCCTGGCAGATTTATGTATTATTTGCATGAGAATAGCTTTCTGCTGCCTGTTTAAATTAGAACTAATGTGCAGTCATGTTAATGACAAGATCAGGGTGACTCCAGCTTCGTGTCAGCTTTAACAGCAAAACTGGGACTACATACTATTTTTTTGCCATTGCATAGGAAAATGTGGGTTTGTTTTTTGTAATTGATGATCTTTTTTTTTTCTTTTTTCTAAAGCATTTACTGAAAAAGTGAATGCCACAGCAAGGAAATGCATTATAAATAGAAGGCAAAGTTCTTTGCTCCAAGAAAGCACTGCAAATCTGGACCACATCTGCTGACTTCAGCAGAGTCACACCAACTTTACACAACACACAACTCATTTTGTGTGCTTAGTTAAGCCACCATGAGAGGTAATGGGAACATTTTCCTGAAATTAAGCTTTCCTAAAATTGTTTTTTTTTTTAACCTTTGTTGAAACCAATATACTTGTGAAGTGCACAAGTTTTGAAGAAAATGTGATTTGGAATATTCCAAGAGAGAGGACAAGCCAGAGGCAGAGCAAGACAATGTGATGCTCCTCATCTTGAGCTTGAGGCTCAGATATGAAGCTCCAAGTTCAAATTTCTGATCTGGAAGAAGAAATTCCTTTGAAAGAAAGACACTTGGCCCTTCACATCTGACATCCAGAGTAAAACCTGGAATCTCATTCCTGAATGAAAACTGAAATAAAAGTAGAATGAGAAGAATAAAGAGAAGGGGGCTTCATGCTTAGCACTAGCTGGTGAAATATGTATTTGTGCATTGCCTGCTGTGTTTATGAGGGCATACAGCCTACCCTCTGGTGCCTATTTTGGCAGCCTTCATTATTTTCACAGCTTTCATAGTCACCTTTTACTTGAAGGTACAGTTAGGCAGTCTTAGTATGTAACATGTTTATTCATGTACATTTTATTCATGTACTATTCATCTAGTCTACAAAGATTGTTTGCATATTCTCCCTACACTCCTTGAGAACTTTAAAGAATCACAGAATAGCTGAGGTGGACTAGGTGGAGACCATCTAGTCCAAATGCCCTGCTCAAAACAGGAGCAGAATTTGGATTGCATGACCAGAGATATTTGGTCTGGTCTTTTCTGACTCTGGTCCCATTTAACATGGAGATCAGGAAAATAGGAATGATGTTATAGCAGCATGTGGTTGGGTTTGGGAGTCTTTCTATGCTTCTCCAGGTGGTATGACTGATCAGAACAGCCTGGATGGTTCCAGTATCATCAAAATCAGATCTGCAACCTAACTATGTCTAGATCTCAAATCCTAACTTCTGAGCAAAACAAGTCTGGACCAAGACTCAAGCACTACTGCTTCTGCTTTGATTAGAGAGCTCAGAGTGGTTTTAGGGCTGTGAGATGCTTGCATGGATCTTTGGCAGAGCAGCAATCTAATGCATCATGACCATTTCCAACACTGGATAACTGAGGTGCTTCCAAATTAAAAAATTTTCCTCTTCCCAGCACAGACAGCATGAAGTTCCCAAATAATTGATACCTTCCTGTCTAGCTTACAATAAGCACTTAAACAATGTCATATTTAGGGTACATTCAGTCCTGCATTCAGGGACAGGATGATTTGTGGCAGTCCCAGAGCCCACAGGGCTTGGTATGCAGGTCTTGCACCTCTAGAGCTGACTCTTTGGTTACTAAATGATACAAAGGCAAATGGATCTTATCCTTTGAGGTGGGAGCATGGGAAACAGGGCTCTGCCACAGGACCCCTATGCTGCTCTTTGAGAGATGTGAGTGTACTTCAGGATGGTTTTTTTCAGGCAGGATCCATCCTTCTACCTTCTCATCCCTGATCATCCATTCCTCTGCCATGTTGTGCTGCTCTCCCAGCTGTGCTGATCAGGTTGTTTGTATGTTTGCTTGGCAAACAGGATCAGTGAAATAAACCAATTTAAAAACAAAAAAAGCCCCCAAAACCAAGACATCAACAAAAACCATCCTTGAGGGTTGATAACACTTCTTTTCCCCATCTGCTTTTCCTTTTTTAAGCAGATTATAAGCACAGCAAGGCAGGGGCTGTCTGTCTCTGGAGCACAGGGAGCCTCTGGACTTGCTGGTGTCCTTGGAGCAAATTGTGATAAACAAGAAGGAAAAAGAGCCCAGGTCTCATTGACAGAGAGCATGAGGCTATTTTTGCAGGCAGGAAACCTTACCAGACCCAATAGTTTGAAACCTGGATGTGCTTCTGAGAGGTACCCAACCTTTTGTAGAAGTAACCTTTTGCACCCTTGCTATTGAGATCCCCATACTGATATCCTGACCCTGCTGGAGTGAAGCCTTTTCATTTCTTGGATGTGCCAGTCATTTTTTTTTATTATTTTATTTTTCTTTAATACCTCCCCAGCCCCAGTCAGTCTCTCTTAGAACAGCCTGTCCTTCTGGGATGTTTCAGAGCAATTAGATATTAGGTGTCAGGAGCAGATAATGGGCAACCACGTATCAAGGGAGACAGCACTTAGCTAATCACTGGCTCTCTTTATCTTCTAGGCTATTTTTGGGAAAAACAACAACAATGCAAAAAAGCTCCCACTGTAGCATCTGTGGCTGAGATTGGGGTTGTGTTGGCATTTCCATCCTGGTTTCACGTGGTGCTTTTCCAGTGGCCTTGTTTTCACAGCTCCTGCATGGCCAGGCAGGAGCTGAATGGCAGATGAATATAGTTGCAACTCTTGCAAGACCTCATTTGTAGGCAAATCTGTCTTCTGCTGGATTGCTTGCTTGTTGTCATGTGTGTTTCTTCAGGCAAACCAACAATCTAGATGTGGGAGTGTGTGGGGAAAGGAGGTGAGCTATTAGGGTAATTAGCATCATCAATGAAACCTCTACATATTATATGCCTGTTACATCAGAAGCATTCAGGGATGAAGGTGCATCTTTAAGCATTTTAGTAGGTTTAAACACTTGAATCTCCAAATCTTCAGCATCTGCATAGTTTAGGTGTCTTCTATCATCTTACTGGGATCTGTTTCAGCAGCAGAGGAAAAAAAAAAAAAAAAAAGTTTGAATAAAACCTAGGCTGGCTGACCTTATACACACAGATTCTTTTCCAAGCATACTTTGCCTGAAACTAATTACCTCATACTAATTACTCTTCCTAAGTGGTGCATTGTTGTGAAGGCAGCTGTGGATGTTGTCAGTCAGGCTCCAAAATCTGGCTGGTGGTGACATGAGAACCTGGTTAAGCCTCTCCAGTTTACATGAGGCCTGTTTCTCTGAGGACTTCCCCCAAGTTGCCCAGCTGGTTGAAACAGTGGAGAAAAAAAAAAGCAGGAGAAGCTTGTGTATGTGTGACAGTTTTGGGAAAAATCACATTCAAGAGAAATGGAAACTCCATCTTCCTGCTTGCTGCTGTCCCATACAAAAAAGAAATCTCGCCATGTAACTGCTGAATTGCAGGAATTCCTGGAGCCCCAGCAAACCCTGGTTAATCTCTCCCAGTCTCTCACGTGTCGCCTCTGAATGTTTTCAATGAGTTCCCAGACCTCGTGCTTTCTTGCTCCTGATAACTGGCCATTGCTGGGATGCCAGAACCACTGTAGTGCATAGTTCAGCTATCAACAAAAATATAGTGAGATAAAGGAGATGGTTAATAGCAGAGTGTCTGTGGTAATGCAGATGTCAGAGATACTCAACTGGCTTTCCCAGAGAAGTTCTTTAAATGGGTCAAGTTACTTTGGGAAAATAGTATCTAGCCCTTTTGACAGTGTGAACATCCATAAGAACATCATGCAAACATTTCCTCCCGTTGAAGAGTCAGACAGCCATCAAATATACCCTTAGTACTTCAGAATTTTGGCAATGTAATAACACCTCATCTGGGGCTTTCTGAAGATATTCTCTTGGGTGCTGAGCATGTTTGGAAAGCTCAGAGTTGCAATTGAAGATGAAAAGCTGTTTTGAATGCTGGGCAGTGAGTTCTTTTGAGAATTAAGCCCATTAAAAAATGAAATCTGATAGAGGAGCTGAAGGATTTATTGAAATGACTGAGCAATTGTAGGATCACATTTGCCAAAGAGGAAGAATAGGGCTATTGGGTCTTCCTGCCAGGTCAGGACTGGTCCCTGTGGTGTCTAGTCTAGCAACTTGTTCAGTCATTTCGAGTGATAGTTTCCACTGATTCCCTCCTGAGACCATTTCCTGATAGGAAAACTTAGTAACAATGGGGACCTAACTGCCAGGCTAAATTTTTCTTCCGTCTAATTACTGTCAAATATTTTAACTAATTTTAATGGGAAATACATACTGAGAACAGAGCCAAGGGATCCTGTGGGGTCTCTTGGATGATGTGACATGGTCTGTGGTATTTTCACCAGTGTGATGAAATGGGGAGTGCTGGAGAGTACATCTGGGCACTGATGTGTTGGTGTCTGTCCATATCAAGGGAATGTGAGGGTTTGGTAGCTTAGACAGCTTATAGGACTTGCTGGGAGGAATGAAGCCAACTGTGTTTGGTGTTGGGGTCTGTGGCCCGTGGAGTTGAATAATGCAGGGGTGATAGTCCTGGTGTTGGAAATGGTTGCTGGGAACCAGGATGGGTTGAGTCTCCTCCTGACTTTGCTGCTGTCTTGGGCAAACCTCTTTAAACCACCATGAACTTGTGAGTGAAATGAGGTTTTTTCCCTCCTTCTGATCCCCATCAGAGAGATGCTCTGGCACTTTGTGGTCCACATAACACTCTGTAAGGTACTCCTGCATGTGTCAGAGCAAATGTGCTCTTGGCATGTGGATAGTGCAGGGCAGAGTGTGTCCTCTTGGTTTCTAATGAAAGACATTTGAGCTAAGATATTTGCACTTGAAATGGATGCAGAGCACTGTTGCAGTGGTGGCTTGGTCATATCTGGGGGACACTAACTGCTATGGGCAATGTCCAGAGAATGATTGGAGCTCCTTGTGCTGGAGAAGCTCTGGAAGAGTGCAAAAGTCATTGTTTACACCAGTCCAGGATTTTTCCTCAGGGATGTGGGGAGATCTTGTGTGCATTTGTGCTGAGTAGGGGAGGGAATAGCAGGAAGAAAGACAGTGCAATCACCTCCTTCTTTCAGGGGATGCTACCCTTCACCATTTATGGAGGGGGATTGGCCTCAGCTGTGAAGGCAGCTGCCAGTCTGCCCCTCCTGACTGTTATTTAATGCTTGTTAAATGAGCACAACCTTTAGTTTAGGTTCAGGATTTCACTTGATAGCTCTCTGTGCAGCCAGCGCGGCTGGGAAAGGGGAGGGCAGAGGAATCCCAAGAGCAGAAGCAAGACAGAGGAGAATAGCAAGGGAAGGGGGAAAAAAAAATGTAAGGACATTGTTTCTAACAGCACTTAGTGGCCTAGATTTTCCTTTCACAGCTATTTCAAAAGTCTGCTTTATTGTAGATCCATTCAGCTTTTATTGGTATATAGTACACTGTGTAGTTGCAGCCACTGTTGTCTGTTCAGCTCTTAACATGATACTCTGCCAGATGGCAAGAATATAAACCTGCATTTGTACTCTGGGATTGATCAAAGTTTTTTTGCTGTTGTCACCCCTGTAACGTTGTCACAGATGTAAGGCTACTACACCCTGGCTCTGCTCCCTGCAGCTTCCCTCTGTATAAATTCAGCACAGTGCTCCTTTTCATGGCAATATAATGCCCACATTCCTTAAATCCCAAGAATAGCCCTGTGCAGGGGAGGATGCACTGCAAGGTTTCCCTGGAAGGTTTTTAGGAGACCATAGGGAGTAAAGTGGGCTGGGAGGAGGGCAGATCTCTAGTAGGTGTAAATCAGCAGCCTGGTTAGTATAGCTAAGGATGATTGACTCCAGTGGAGAATCCAGCTTGGGATCTCAGCAGGAATCCCCCAGAGGAAAGGCATTTGGGAGTGACCTAAAAAATACTCAAAGCAGTGATTGTTCAGTGGTTTTGGATGAACCTTGCAGAGAGTGGAGGAATCCCACCCTGTGTGGGGAGGAGATGCAGGGGGAAGGCAAGAGAGTCCTGTGCTCTTCAGACAGTTTACGTAGGGCAATGTAATTAATTAGTCTTTAACTCAACTTTACTTTCCCATCTGCTTCTTCCCATCCTTCCCTGACTTTCACTCCCTATCTTGCCATCATTTTTATTGCTAAGGGCCTGTGTGTACCAACCTGCAAAGAGCCCTACTAGTATTGGCTGGCTGCAAAATAGGTTGGACTCAGCTCCCTCCCATGTGGTAGGAGAGCTATGGTGTCAGGATCAACCTCCCTGATTTCCATGGGGAGACCACTAAAATTATAGCATAAATATCCTGGGATATTTATACAACATGTATAATAAATATATTTTTATATATAGTATAATATTATGTTTTGTTATATATATTATTATATCCTGGGATATCCTGGTCTTGCTCAAAGGGAAGATGGTTTTTTGCTTCAAGAGAAGGAAGGTGTCCTGTGGCCAAAGAGGTTGCACACCCACACCAGAGGGAAGCAGATGAGGAGAGAGAGCATCATGAGCAAATTTCTACCCCCTGCCCTCTAAGGAAATAATTAGTTACCATGAGGAGAGGGGAAGGGCAGAAGGATGTCCAGGGGTCTCCAGGGCTGCAGAGAGAGCATCAGGCTTTAGGTGGGAAATGCAAGGGGTCTAGAGAACTTAATCAGGTGCCAATACTCAATCCATGGTGGTAGAGGTCTCTGGGAACACTGCAGTAGCCTCTTACTCTAGATGGTGTTTACAGGGCTGCACTGCTGTAATCCTACCTTGCCCTGCCAGGGCCTTGATGTGTGGCAGGAGGAGAAGATCCCCTCTGAGATGCCACGGTGTGTGAACTGCCTCTGAGAGACTGCTCCTGATGAATATTGTCAAAAAGGCAAAAGTTGCCAGTTTTTTCCTCTTGACATTTCAGAAGACTGGCAACTTTCTCTCCTTTTTTTTATAAACAGGTTTTTCTCATGTTGATGGGGAGGGGGCTAGAAGAAGCCTGGTTTGGGATGATGCACAGCTCCAGGGGCAGTTAACTTTTTGGTGAACCTTGCAGGAAGAGCCCCCGGAGCGTGCCAGCTGTAATCAGCTGAGCTTTAGAGAGAAACACCAGGAGAGATAACGTTTTCTTTATCCTTGCACAAACAGACTGATGGAAAATGTGCATGTCCCAGCCAAGGGAATTCTCCCTCCTCTCTCTGTCCCCTCGCCCCAGTTCAGGCTCTCTGGGAGCAGCTGGGCTCTCTTACTCCTGTGGTCCCCAACAGCTTCAAATTCACTTCCCTCAGCACCTTCAAAGGAGGTTTTGATAAATGCATTACACTTTACAGCCAGCCAGGGCTCTGATTGCCAGGAGGATTACGATAAGCTTTTTTCTTGTTGTTTCAAAACAATCTGGAGTACGATGTGCCCTCCTCGTGCAAAGTCCCCCTCCCACCCCCCCCCCGCCCCAGCTCACTTGCAGGAGGAGGCAGCAAGGTGCCATATTCATCCCAATTCTTGCATTAAACTGGGGGTTGTTTGGTTCTAGTCTGGCTGCAGACCTGGTGGTGACCAGGTCATGAGGCTTGTGCCAAGGCAGCTTCTCCATCAGCCGCCAAGTGCCCTGGCACCTCCGGGCTCCCGGGAGTCCCAGCTCCAGAGCTGCCTCATGGCCAGCAAAGTGGAAACTCAAGAGGTCTGTCAGCCCCTGGGAGCGATTTCTTTTCTCTGGCCATGTAGTTATTCCATGTGCATGGTGGTTTTTTTTTTTTAATTTTAAAAAAATTATTATTATTTAAAGGACGCTCTCGCTCCTTTGCTGCTAAATTTAATGATCGTGGTCTGGTTAAGGAAATAATGTAGGGGAAAAAGGCAGAGCTGCCTTAAGTTGTGATCTAAAAATAGAGAAACCTACGCTGTTAAATTGAGAGGATTTAGAAGCATAACCATAAAGCCAAGAAGAGTTTGCCAGGAGCTATCAAGTGACACAGATTTCAACTCCCAGCTTCTTCTAGTTTTCTTCTTTTAAAGGTGAACTGAACAGGCTTAGGTTACTATTTTTTCTTTTTTGGACTACAGAGTTCAGGTGGTTTCCACTGTCTTAGTTATCAATAGAGTTTCCTTGGCAAGTTGCATTGATTGTATTTGAAATATTGATACAATATTTCTAACTCTTTACCATCAGCAGAGAAAATTCTCTGCAAGCTGTATTTAACCCCTAAACAGCCCAATATGGAATTGATGTTCCTGAGACCCATCTCAAAGACTTGTAACCCATAAGGGGAAAAGTTTTGTTTATTGGTTACAGTTTTTGGCTGTGGTTTAAATCTTTGTGCATCAATGATCTTCCTGGCTGACCTGAGAGAAATCCCTTTGGTCATTTCCTTCACCAGCATGCACAGGAGTTTCCCAGCTGTGAAACAAGAGGAATGGGTAGATTTAGGTTAGGAAGAAATTCTTCACTGTGAGAGTGGTGAGACACTGAACCACGACAGGGAAGTTGTGGTTCTCCTTCCCTGGAAGTGTTCAAGGCCAGGTTGGATGGGGCTTTGAGCAACCTGGTCTAGTGAGAAGTATCCCTGGCATGGAGGAGGGTTGGAACTACGGGATTTTTAAGGTCCCTTCCAACACAAAACATTCAATGATTCACAGAAATACTTTCACTGGAAAGCACCAGGTTGCCTATCATTGGTTTCCTCTGGAGGCAAGTGGCATTCAGCTCTGCTCTTGGGGTGGTGAATGTGTTGAAGACCCTGAGGTGTAGAGCCTTTGAGCCCCCAAACTCCATGTCATGCTCTGGTGCCCAAACTGTTAATGATATCCCTTAGCTAGATTTACCCTGTGGACCCTTTTAGAGAAGAACTTTGCTAGCAAACTGTCTGCAGGTTGATCTTCCCAGCATAATGCTCTGTGGTTTCCTGCTCAGTGATTAACCAGTTCACCTTACTGGTCCCCATCTCTTCATGCTCACTGATAGTTTCCAGCAAACCTCAGCGTGGTGTTTTCAGACAAGCTTTTTTGTTTGGCTGTATGATTGGCATGAGTCAAGGAAGCTTTTTTCAAACTCTGCATCACCTTTCCATGTCTAGAAAGTCAGTTTCCATATCAAAACCAGATTCCCAGTTAGCTGGCATATTTGATTAAAAAATGTTGTATTTTTGCTCTTTTTTTTTTTTTTTGGCTACTTACCCACCTTCAATTGCCTGGGGCCTTGGGATTTGCTATAAAGCCATGTATAGTACTGAGTTTGTATTCTTGGCCTTGTACTCACCTCAGATGACACTGTGCTGGCTTCAGTATTGCTGTGTATGAAGAAAAAGATCAGAAAGCTTGCTGTCAAGGAGGGTCGTGATTGCCTTTTTGGTTTTTTTCCTGTACAGTGTCTTTGAGTCATCTGAGATCTGTCTCTCAGGTGCCTTGAGTATGAACATAGCTGTCCAGTAGACCAAAGGCAACATGACAGACAAAAAAGGAAATATTCAAGGAACTTTGAAAGTGATGAAAAGCAAAGTTATTCTAGATAAGCTCAGGAGCATACTGCCATGGGATAATACCAGAGCCACGTGCTGGTTGGGATTTAAAAATATTTAGATATGTTGATAACGGGGATATCTGCTCTCATATTACACCCAGTTTTTCTTTTTTAAGGGATGTTAATCCTGATGCTTTAAAGGTATATGGTGAATACTGAGGATACAGATATTTAAGGAGTGCTTTACTGGTATATAGTGGTATGTGGCTTCCTAGTGTGAATATAGCTGCTACAACAGAGCCGTGCTTTGGCCCACCTTGCTGAAGCATCCTCTGGAAGCTTAAGAAGCAGCAGATTTTCCCATATATGCTGTCTGTGCTGGAGCACCTTCCTGTCAAAGACTTACTCTTTACTCCTGCCTTTCTGTGCCATTTTGTCTTGTCCAGTGTTATTGGCTTTCAGAATTAGTGCCTAGATGACAGTCTAGCTGGCAAGATGTTCAAATCAGGAAGGCTGTAGATGTCAGACATGTCTGGTCCAGCTTCTTCAGCCAAGTGCTGAGCATCCTCACACTCACTAAGAGTGAGTGAGCTTTGATTAGCAAATCTTGGTGTCCCTGGTGAACACCTGGAGGGAAACAAGACCACAGTCTAGTGATGCTGGGCAGGGGCACTGACCTGGACACCCAAAGTGGGTTATAGTCAACCACCTCTTGTATCAGGGAGGAACCATGATGGCTTGTGAAATGCTGGGGTTGCTGGTGGGGAGGGCCTGAACCGCGGGGTGTTGGACTGAACACACCATGGACGTTGAAAACACCTTGCTAGCTCTTGCAGCTGCCTGCTCTTGGGTTGATCAACTGGACTTTAGCTAGCAGGGAAAACAGGCTGCTGGCTGGAATATAGCCTGCTGCTCTTCTTGAATATACTGTATGAGCAAAGCCACTTCTGCATGGACAGGTGAAGCACCTGGGTATTTTCAGTGTTCTGCAAATGGAGACTAAACAGAAGAAATAGCATTGTGGCTCAGCTGGGTATTTTGGGGAGTGCTTCATTGTGAATTGGAAACACTACCTTTGGACAGGTGTGTTCAGAACTGGATCAGGGGTGTCAGATGGCAGCTTTCTATTGTTTCAAAGAGAATAGTTGCTGTATTCTGACCCACAGCAGTCTCCCTGAAGATCCTCTGGCTACCCCCCCATTTCAGAACACCACCATTTGTTTTAACTCCCTCTCCCTGTCCCCATTGCCCCTGCACTCCAGTTTATTTTGCAGAAGTTGGCCCAGACTTTCAAAGCAAGGGTAAACAGAGCTAAGGTCAATCTGAGAAATGCAGCACCCCAGGAAAGCCACTGGTTTTCATGGCTGCTGGGAAGCCTCTATCCATCTGGAACTGTAGTGAATCTGAACAGGCATGGAGAGGACTGGTCCTTGCAAGGATGATAGCAGGGTTTATACCTTAAAAAAAATCACCGAAAACAAAAGTGTGCAACCTTAATGTAAAGTGGGTAAAGCTATGCTCTTCTCATGTTTCCTCCCTTTGAAGACCTTGCATTTTGTATTCACAGCCATTACCATATGAATCAAAGATTAAAAAAACCCCAAACCCAGCATCTTGATAAGAATCCAACTCTGCTTTACCAGTACATCCTATAAGGTAACCAGAGTGGGTTCCTTTCACTCCAGCCATTGTTGGAAACACAGATTATGTTCTTCAAAGACTGTCTGTCTCATTCAAACACAAGGTCCATATCTTGGCTGAACATTAATGTTACCTGAGAGGCCCAATGTCCAGCTCCACCTTGCCCTTCCCTGTGTATTAAACTTTATAGTAGAGTCACAATGGGAGCGGAGGGAATAAAGAGCCTTTGTGCTCCTGCTATGTCCATCCCCTGAAGCTGATCAGGCACCAGGATTGATTACCAGGCAGGTAAAGACCTGATAACCTACTGAGTATGTATGGAGATCCCTCTCTGATGACTTCTTCCTCTGATTTGCATTTTAGGCCTCCATCTCATTTTAGAAATGATTTTATCTGTCTTTCACTACAATGCAAACCTGAGGAAGTTCACATGAGAAGAGGGAGCAGGGAAAGCAGAAGCTTGAAGGCCACTGTTTTAGCACCATACAAATAGAAATTAAGGCAAAAAGCTATTATTTAATGTGCAGCAATGATTAGTTCAACTCAATTACAAATACCTACTATTACATCAAACAAGTTATTGAAGTAGCAAAACAAGCAATTGAAAAAAGTTCTACCTGCTACCTTAATTCAGCTCGTGTGCCCTATGCCAAATCATAGAATTTCTCATTAGATACTCTCCTACAATCTTTCTCTCACATGAGTGTATTTACATGTCCCAAGCACAGCAAAGTCTAAGCCCAAAGAGTTCTGTTTGGCAAAATTATGAGCAATTAGACTTTTGTCTTTATCAGTTTTAACAACCTGTTGATTCCTACCACTACACCAGAGACTCGTGGTAGCTATTAGATACAGAAGTCTTGTAGGTAACTCCTCAGTTTCTTTTGTTTGGGATAGCAATAGCCCTTGAAGAAATTTTGGCTAGAAAGGGTGGGGTTTCTTAAAAACCTGTTTCTTTGCTAAAATGATGTTGAATTTTAAAACTGCTGTTTCTTTTATGGAAGTCCTGGCAAATAGTAATGAAGTTTGCTCAGTAGCTCTTCTATTTTTGCTTCTGTGTGGTGGCCCCTAGAAATGGGTATGGTTTGTGCAAAAGGCTCTGGAAGTAGGGCTCTCCCCCATGATATTCATGTCCCTGTCTGCTGGAGGATGCTTGCCAAAATATATAGAATACACTTAAGAAATTTTCTTTTCATTTCTCTGTTTGGAAAGTGACCCAACAGGCCCCAAAAGCTCTTACTGGTGCATTACAGGAACTGTAAGGAGAGAGGTGAAGCCTCTCTCGCCTGAATCCAACAATTATAAACAAGCCACTTAGCCAAAACATAAAAGATGGTATAAATAGAAGTATGCCTTCCCTTAGGGTTTTCCATCAGAGGGTTGGTTTCCCTGACATCCAGCCCTGGGGAGCAGCCTGCTCTTTTGTGAGCTATTCCTATGGGAGGTCTGAGGAATTTTGAAGCTGTCAGCCTGTAATACCCTGGTTTTAGCTTTTTCGAGAAAGCACACTGTTTTCCAGAGAGGGAAGCCAGATTGCTGGTTTAAAGCTGCTACATATCACCAAAAGAATGCTGATTATTTCACAGTCATGTGAGCGCCTGACCGGTAAAACGTGTGGGCAGTTTGTCTGCTTTTTTTTTTCTTTTTTTTTTTCTTTTTTTCCTCCACTGATTTGGCTTCTTCATACAATGCCTGAAGATCTTTTGAAAAGGCCAGAAAAATCTGCTGACAGCTCATGCAGCTGATTTGACCCAGAGCGCCTGCTTGGCTGAGCAGAAAGATGACACTGCAGCAAAAATGTTACTTTAAGGGAAAAGAAAACACACGCAATGCTCCTGCCATTGTTCACAGCCTCTGTTCTGGTGCCAGGCTCTGCATTTAGAAAAACAGAGGTACCAGGTTTTAACCTTTCACCTGCTTCCTGCAGGTGTTATCTTTTGCTCTAAATAGTCAGGATGAGGTCCACAAATCACTTTCAGGCCCCTGGTAGCCCTGCTGAGTGAGTAAGTTCATGAGATTTTCAGCAGCAAGGGGCATTTTGCTCAGTTTTATTCTTTCTAGTTTTTCAAGGTCCTACTGGGTGAAGCTGCCAGTGCCTTCTCTCTCAGTGATGAAAAATTACGGAGGTGGTTGAGCACTGGGACATCCAACCTATGCTTAATAGGAACCCTGGAGCAGGCAGGTCTCTCCAGTTGTGTGATTTAACCTTGCTTGATCATCAACAGAAGAGTGAAAAAAAAAAGAAAAAAAAAAAGCTGAAATGGCTTTGGTGAGGGTCCCATTTAAATAGTTATTGTTTAGAGTGAAAATGGTTTGTGGAAGGAGAGCAAAGCACTCTGACTTCAAAGCTTGTCATTGTGAAGAAATCTGATGGCAAGTGGTCATGCATACCTGAACATCACTCCTACTACAGCAAAGCCAAAAGAGCTGGCAAGCAGCCTGGTCATGTTCCCATTAAAGTCAGGGTGAGTGATCCTCAGCTGGTGTAAATTGTGATAGCTGGGTTTAAATGGGAGATTATTATTTTTTTTTTTTAACTTATTGACTGGGTCCAGCCCCTTACAAGCCCAAGGGAGCTGCTTAAAACCTTCTGATCCTGTTATTTGTTTAAATCTTAGAGAAATCCTTTGAGCCCAGGAGAACTCGGGACAAGTATGAACAAGACTTGCTGTATTTTATTTTTTTCAGTTTTCCAGGCTGCCTTGCTGTCCTGTTGCACTTGCCATTGATAATTACCCAGGTGGTCTGTTTGTGCCCCTTGTATTGTGCAGCAAGAAATTGAAACTGCTCATTTAGCCCTGCTGAAATGGTCATTTTTTTTGAAGATCTCCCATGCCACATTCCTGTAGCTCAGCTGAGTGCCATTCTGAAATGGTCATTTTTTTTGAAGATCTCCCATGCCACATTCCTGTAGCTCAGCTGAGTGCCATTCTGTGCTGCTGGGACAGGGTGGTCAGAGATCAATGGGTTTCCCTGTAGTATCTAAGCCACATTCCTGTAGCTCAGCTGAGTGCTCTGAGGTCCCTTCCAACCCGGCTAATTCTATGATTCTATGATCTCCACAGTTCTGGTGTTCAGCTCGAAATGCACAGGCCACAAACTAGTTTTCTCCCCAATAGATGTACACACAAGGTAACAGGCATGTACACTCCCACCCTGTAAGTCAGGTAGCTCCATCATACAAAGATGATGCATTTTGCAAGGATAATGCAGCAGTGATGACAAATGGGTGCCTCCAAGTATTTAGAGGGTGCCTGGAAGGCAGACGGATTATCTCAGCAGTACCTCAAGCTAATCCTGCTCAAGAAAGCCAGTTTCACTTAGCCTCTAATCTACCTGCTGAAACTAGGGTGGATTTTGCGCACATTTTTTTGGAATAAGTGGGAAGTAGGATGATGTGCAAAACGGCAGTTCAAGTCTGCAGGTGGCTCCTTTGTCTTTAAATGTGGAAAAATGGAAAGACATTTAATATTCAGTGTGAATTTTTTGACCACTAATCAGTTTTAGTGCAATTGTGAATTTCTTCCTGTGCTCTTGGAAGTGATAAGTGTTGATGTAGTTTCACTGCCACAATCACTTCTCGGGAACTGTGTATTAATCTTCACTGATCATGCTTTATCAGAAGGTTGAAACTATTCAGACCTTTCTACTTGGCCCCTGGTTTGAGCACAGTGTCAACAAAAGTGTTAAAAGTGGTGTACACCCAACTGGGGAGATGTTACAGGAGGAGGCTGTGATTACAGCTGTCCAAAGGAGGGCAGATCTAGCTCCTGTTGCTTTTTTGGGAATTAAAAAACTACTGTTCTGCACTGGAAGCAACCCAAAATATTTCCCTTCCCTCCCCCCAAGATGGAATGTCAACAAAATGTCCCTTTTGAATTGAAAATCTTGAGCTTTTCCATTCCTTTTGGCCACTGCATGTGTTCACTAAAATATGTATTACTTATCCCAGCTTCTTCAGGAACAACTACATGTGGTCATCCTGGCAGAGGGAGGTTCAGAAGCTCTCCTCTGATGACAGCTGTACCCCAGCTTTTACCAGGATGCTCCTCAGTTGTAGATGAACCCATTAACTGTCACTTAAACCCAGAATCTACAACTCATACTTTAAGTAAACATCTAGCTATTTCCACCCCCCACTAAAATAAATTTTCTAGGGATGCAAACTGGCTCACCCAGCGTTGTTGTTTTTGTCATTGCTGGGTTTGCTGTCGGGTCATGCTAACCTGACCATGGATGTATATTTTAGCTGAAGGAAACGTGGGGCTGGTTCTTCAGCTAAGGTTTATGGCTGAGTTAAAATTGCTCAGCTACACCAATTTACTTTAAATGAGCATCTGTGCCCTTTTTAAGTGACTCGAGGCCTAAGGAAACAGTTTCATGAAACAGGCTTGCAGAGGAGCCCAGACCCACCTGTTTGGGAGGGGAGAAGGCAAAAAATTAGGAAAAGAGAGAAAAAAGCCATAACCTGGACACTCAGGTAATGGTGCTACCTTGGACTGTTCTGGTGCTTTCTCATAGTGAAAATCTAACCCCTTTATTAAAAGAAAAAAAAAAAAAAAAGAAGACAAATGCCTCTGTCTCCATTATACAGATGGGGAAATGAGGCAGAGAAAGATGAAAGGACTTCGGCCTATTCATCCCACCAGGAAAATAACAACATCCAGGTCAGCCAAGTCCTAGTCTTGACTCTTTAGTCCTCAGGCCCTGGCTTTCTGAGTCCCTGACACCTGTGTAAATAGGGAGGCAGGTGCAAAGCCCCAGCCTGCAGAGAGCTGCAGCCGTCCCGCGCCGAGACGCGGAGGCAAGGAGATGGCATCCCAGGGTGGTGGAACAATGTGTGTGTATCCTTCCTTTCCTCTGCTGCCTGCCCCAGACGGGATGCCTGATGTCCTCCCCGGAGGAGAAGGCATTGCTGTTGCAGTGTGAAAGCCTGTAGTCAGCATGAGAGATTTCATGCTCTGTCTCTTGAAATCTAATATGAAGCAGTTGCCTTCTCTCCATCCCACAGGCTCATTACACAGCTCTGTGTGTGGCCTCTCCCCATAATGAACCTGAGGGGGTTACTTTCCTTTTCTAATTTGTAGGAAGTGGCTCATGACATCTGTTGTAGCCCTGAGGCTCCTTCCTGCAAACCTTTAGTTGTTTTTCAGGGAAAGAAAGGGCAACACAAAGAGGTGTAACAATTAACCGACTTGAGGCCTGGCTTTCAAAACTGCATCTTCCAATTGCTCAATAAAAACCAACTGAGAGCAGAGGAGGATGAATTTACCTTTTTAAAGGGAACCATGGACTTTGACCTCATAATGAAATATCTTAATTTCTCTTCTTGGTAACACTTCACAGAAAAATACCCAAACAAACCAACACCAACTAAATAATCTAGGAAGAGTTTCAATGTGCTTTGCTTTATTTATTCTGTTTGTTTCATGGTGCAAAGTTAGAGTTGCCTTCTTCCTGGCTCACCCCTTCTCTCTGCAGATTTGCACTTACCTGTTGTATCATGCTTTAACTGAGAATTGGCATTGCAGGGAGCTCCCCAGTAAAAAACACAGGGTGATCCTAAATCCTAAGCCTTTTGCAAGCAATAGACCCCTTTCCTAGGCTAGGCTTGAAAGGCAAAAGGGATCATTTGGATGCTCTTATCATAAATGGGCTTTTCAGTTTTTCCACTGTATTTTGGAATTGGGCGGTGTTTTGGCAAGGAAAAAACCCAGAAGAGACAGATGCACCCACCTATTCTGTGGGAGGGAAATCACTGGAGCAGGTAGGAAAGTGGTTCTTACCAGATGAGTTACTTTGAGGTGGTTCTCTCCCAGTCTTCTTTCTTGCAGCTCTTTATTATTATAAAGTCAGTATTTCTCAGGGTAGAGGCAGGCCAGGGTTTTAAAGGTGCATCTGTTTGTGCACCAGAACTGTAAGAAAATGTGAAAGTCTTGTTCTCACTGATTTATTACAAGGGCTTGAACTGAGATTTTTGTGATCTTGACTGTGGCTGTTCTGGGAAACATAAATTTTCATCCTGGACCTAGAAGTTTTATTACAGCAAATCAATTTTGATGTACTTTCATCCCAAATTTGCACTTCCTCTTCAAATTGGCAACTTCTGGCTGAAATGCAGGCAGCTGGAAAATGGTCGTGCTGTAATCTCCTCTGACCCCTTGCCTAACACACTTCACAAAGTCTCACACAGTGATTTCTTCATTGTTTCTGTTGGGCACAGAACATAAATTACATACAGATCAAAAAAAAAAAAAAAGTTATTTTAGAAAGATGCCCACTTTGTGTTTGCAGCAGGTAGTTGTACTGGGATTCAGGCAGCTTTGACCTCTGCCAAGGCTTGTGATATGTTAACAGCAGTTGTGTATGTGTGTACTGAAGTAACAGCAACTGAATGAAAAAGTCTTTGAAGTTCCTGGCTGGCTGAGGAGCATAAGTCCCTCCATCTTTCAGCACTAGTCATGCTTGCCAGGCTGGCTGTGCTTCTGAACCCACCCCCTTCCCTGTTCCTAATGAAGATGACTGATACTTGCCTCCTGCTCTGCCCAAACAGTGGAAGCAGCCTGGTGGGTCCTGCTGAGATTTGTACCTGTGTAAGGGCTTTTTAGGTTTGTAAGTATTATCAGGGACTTTTTTGGGCAAGGAATCCCTTCCTGAACTGAACTGAACTGCTGTTGTGTGAGGGCTTGCAGATGGCTGATGTCTGAAATTGTGAGTTTTGTGGAGCACTGTGTGCCAGCTTGGTCAAACTGTGGCCCTTTCTCCAGAGCAGTCTCACATCTGAGGGCAGAGCAGAGTGCAATGACTCCTGTGAAATCCAAAGGCCAGTGTGGTGAACACTAAAACTCTGTCATCTCCTGGCTGTTGGCTGAACTGTCCTCTGCCAGATTCAGTCCACTGAGTTGTCCTCTTGGGGAGCACATGTCAGACTGTGTTTTGGGAAGGGTGGAAAACTACTGCATGGGTTCCTCCAGAAGTGCTACATGCTTATGTTTTGGGATGGGAGGAGAGGGTAGCAATGGGATGGTTAGGGGACAGTAAGAAGTACAGTTGTCATGTTGTCTGGAAGTCACCTGTGACAGCTTTAGCCACTAAAGCCCTGACTGGCCCAAGTGCCAATTTTGTGTCAGTATAGTTGGTTTCTTGATAGGGGAGTTGTACTTGGGGCCCTGCCTAGGAATTGCTGAGGAACATTGACCAAGCCTCCCCTGCTCTCCTGACTGTATCTTGGTGTGTCCCTAGCACAAAATGCTCCTTCAAGAGCTTGTCCTTGCTGACTAAGTGTTAATTTCACACTGACACTGAACATCTCTATTCAGTCTCAGTTTACTTTACAGGCACTAGAATAATTTCTTGATGCCACAGTGACACAGTTTAGATTTAGACCTACTTCATAGGAAAGTAATAAAACTAAGAAGTTAGGACCCAATTCTTCAAACTTCCATTTTTAATGATACGTGAATCTGCTTAGACACCTAAATGTGTTGCCTTATCCTGTTCTGTGAAGGCTTTTAAAGACTTATAATTCTACTAATTTAATGCCAGTTTAACAGGCAGGCATCCTCTGCTATTTGCTAAGGACCATCCCTTCCACACAAGAGACAGAGGCCCAGAATTGCTACAGGAAATGTCTGATTTCATCCTAGTTGAGTTCTGCAGCAGATGATAAAGATGTAATGTTGCCCTTCTCAGAAACATGACTCAGTCTCTGACACTCAAGAGGCCATTGTAAGGTATTTGAAAATTCCCATTTGGGCACTTGTTACTTGTTTTCTGGCTGGGGGTTCAAATTCTCAAGCTTTCCACAAGCTTGTCACCACAACAGCTAAAAAATTCCTTAAGGTTCATCCTTTTGTGCTATCCCATTACTCCAGAAGCTGGGACTTCATGAAAACATAGTAAATATAATGATCTCAGGATGAAAAATATGAATAACCCAGGATGAAAAGAGCCCAGTTGGCATCTCAGAGAGTATTATATAAGCAGTAACATTTACAACCCTGGCTCTGATGATGGACTACAAGTGGCACCTTCTTGTTTAGTTGACTTTTTCAGGAATTGCAGACAGGGGAGGGTGAGGTTGCTTCTCACCCGTGTGGTGCCTCATCAGAATAAAAGCACACAAGCATTGATTGCAGGTTTTTCTTAAATTGGGTGAGATGGTTGGAGAGAACCAGCTGTTATTCTCCTCCCCAGGGAAGCGTTTGGGCTGACATAACCCAGCAGCAAGGAAAGTGGAGAGATGTGGGAGGGAGAAGGAAGGGAGAGTGGGAGTTGGGTCTCATGCCTTCCCAAACCCAATTACACGCCTGTTGCTATCAAGTCTTGAAGCAGACAGCTCAGGAGGCAGTTGACAGAGGTTAAGGGCTACAAGAGCAGCAGAAGTACTGTGGCAGTGCATGTTGCAGTGGGGATGCTGTGACAGCTCTCCCCTTTGCACAGGTTCAGCCTGGTGTCACCAGGGGGGCTGTTTTGCTCCTCACTGTGCTCATGTCAACCCCCTCAAGGCTTGTGGGTGGAGAATGGACCATCCTGAGGGCCTTTATCATTCTGAAATCAAAGCATGGCTGTGCAATAACCACTGAGCCTGGCACTGGCTAAAACCTTGGGTGGCTGGTAAGAAATTCAGGGAATTCCAGATACAAATGCTGCTTCATTTCTCTCTCCTTTTATCTGAATATGGAGAAAAAAATCCGAAAATTTTATCTGAAAATGGAGAGGAATGGAAGATCTTGAAGACCATGCCAGACACCTCACTGCACCAGGTGTCCTCCCAGGTGCTTGCAAAGAATAGGTCACTTTGGAAGCATTTTACTTTCCCTGGCAGGGATTTGAGAGATGGAGCTGTAGCAGAGGGAAGGGATGCCACTACCCATGTGTTTGTCCAGCATTGTGGGTACGTGAAATGATAAGGTGCATCTACCTTGAGCTTTCTCTGTGTTTCTTTCTTGCTTGCTGACATGGGGAGCAAGCACAGTGCTCTGTGTTACAGCTCATTGGCTCCACACATGAATGAACTGGATTAATTTCATCTTTCATTGGCATTGCTATGTAGGGGAAGGAGTTACTTTTGCTTTTGAAAGTCCAATGTGCGTGAAATCTTATGTATTCTGTGTTTAAGATGAGTAGGCAGTGGATGGGCCAATACACAGCTGCAGAAGCAGCATGGGATAACAGTAACACCCATGAAGGGCATGGAAATTTAGGATTCTTCTATATCACCATTGGGTCAAGCTGAGAATTTTTGGTGGTAGCATTTTTGGAGTGAAAAATGCTTGCTCATCATAACTGAAATCTTGAGGAAAGGATTTGGTTTAGTCATTCATCAGGTTCATCTAAAAAAAACCCCAAAACCAACAGACTGCTGTTATCAACTGTTTCACAACTGTGCCTAGGGGACTTTATCTTGGATCAGGAGAGGCTAATTGTTATACAAACAAAGACTGGTAGGAATACAATTGTCTCTCACCCCGGGAGGTTGTGATTGCAGCGCACTTTCTCCAAAGGAAAAGCATAATTTTCTGATTTGAAATAGTTTGAATCTGATCTGCCATTTAGGTTACTTTTTTACCAAAAAGCTTGAAAAGACTAAAAACAAACAGCAACTGCCAGGATTTATATCAAATAGCCCCAAACCACTGATGTAACATCTGACCAGATAGGAAAATGTTCTTAGATAAACACTTTGAGAAAACACCGAGGTTCTTACTTTCCCCTGTTACTTGTTACCCCTCTTTAGAATAGATTTTTCCTTCTGAAATTTCAGAAGAATCTCTGGGGATAGGAAAACCATTTCCCCCTTAATTTCCTTGTGGCTGCTGCATTTAGGCTATTGTTAAGAGGGGGGGGGTGCATTGTGTGGGATTTTTTTCCCAGTGTTTTTTCTAATCCTGCTTTAAGCAGAGTTACATGATCCAATACTACAAACAGCTGAGTCCAGTCTTGCAGCAGAACACTGCTGTGGCTGCTACTGGCTGAACAGCACATTTCTTTTTTAATTATGGGGCCAGTTTTTTCAGTGCAGACAAGGCTGTAATTATTCTCTGAGTACTGGGTGGGTGATGTCATGCTGTTGGAGAAAGTAGGTTGTGCATGTGGTAAAATAGCTGTGTATTTTCATATACACAGAGGGAGCCCTCGTGGTTGTGGAGTATCATCACACGTTTCATGAATGCAACCTTGTTCCAAATCCACTTTTATCATCTCTGTGGCAATGCCAACACACGTGGGTTTTGTCTGTGGGGTCATGTCATGTTATGACCTGCAGAGCTCTGTGCTGAAATGCATGCAATTTCACATTTAGCTTGTGTGCACACACATGTGGGCCCTTAAGTGTGCTGTACATGTGTATATATATCCAGAGGAACCCATTATAAGCAGCTAAGTTTGAAAAAAAATAATTTTTTATCTAGAAAAATAGATTTTAAATAATTTTTAATATCATCAGTCGCCTGTTGCATCACTTAAATATTCCTTTTCCCCCTTGCCCTTTCTACTTTGCCTCTATCCCCAGCAATGGTTGTCATTTTTTCCATGGCAGCAATAGATTGGTGGGCAATTCCAGTGCTGGAGGAGTCAAGCAGGAGGATTAGCTCAAACCCAAGCCCAGTCCCAGTCCCAGCATTGGTGCTGTTGCTGCACAGGTGTTTTAGGAAGGGTGTATCTGCACCAGCAGCACCCAGAGCACTGTGGACTGTCCTGAAGATACTTGGAGGGTGGGAGAGAGGGGATATGCTTTGTGCCAGGCTTGCTGTTCTGTCTTGGACACCAGCCAGAGGTCCTTCAAGGCACACATTTTTGGTTGCTAACCTGGTTAGAAGCCCTTACCCCCACTCCTTTGTGTGTGTCTGTCTCACTGCTAAGTTTAAAGCCCACAGGTCCATGGTTTTTTGGGCAGTGCCCATCCAGGCATGGCAGTTTGAAGTCTGACCCTGGAAATGTTCCCCAGGTTTTGGAGCTGGGTGTGTTTAACCTCCCAGGCTTGCAGGATGACACAGGCTTACTCATGGTGAGCAGCGTGTTCACACAGGAGCAGAGGAACAGAGCCACTTCCAGATGAAATCCTGAGTCTTGTGGGTCACACAGGTTGCTTTGCCTTGAGTTTGCTGCACAGAATGTCTTCCAGCTCAATCTGCTGTTCATGAGTCCAGGCTGGCCTCAATCCAACTCACCTCCCAGACCACCCCACTATATGACACAACGGGCACCTACTTCCCCTACCCCCTGACACATCCCACAGCCTTCCTCTGTACTGCAGCAGGGGTCTGGAGCTCTACACCAGACCCCTGAGCTGTCACCCCTAAGCAGAACAGGGCTGACTTCTCTGTGTCCTCCTCCTAGGTCATATTTGAGGACAGTTTCCCTGTCCTGGCAGGGGAATGCACACTTTCTGTATAGATGCACTTTCTTTCTTGCTGCCAGCAATAAGAGTACCAAAAAATCCCTAAAATACATATAAATAAGGGAATAGGTTTAGCTCTTGGCAGTTTGTAGAGTCACTGGTGGTTTTCTTCTTCATACAGGATGCAGCTTCTTCCTTCCTCTTGGTTCACCTCTTAAGACTCCAGTGCCCTTTTGCTCTTTCCCATCCCACCCCCTCCAGAGGGAAAGTAGTGTTGTACCTGGAGGCTGTAGGGCCACAGGGTCAGCCCCTTCCTCCTGCTGGCACACCATTATCTGCCTGAGGGGTTTCATTTCAAGCACAGAGTGCTAGGTGTGTGAGCAACTGCTCACTAGTGGAAGAAAGGTTCACAATCCAGTCCTTGGTGGGGATGGGGAAGGAAAAATAAAAAGCAACTTCACGTATTTTGAAAGTCACTCCAAAGAAATCCCTTTTGCTTGTATAATGATTTCTTCTCCTGGGACATCTCTCTGCAATTGCTGTCCTCTTCTCTTAAGTGGTTGCATACTGGGGATGTAAAATCATGTCAGAAGAGCCTTGATTGCTCTACTTCAGGCTAAATGAACTGGAAAAAAAAAAAAAAAAAAAAAAAAAAAAAAAAAAAAAAAAAAAAATAGAAAGTGAGAGAGAAGAAGCTTCAGTGCTAATTGTTCTACAGAGAGGCTTTTTGCTAGCTCTAAAGTCTTTGTGCCAGGTAAAAAACCTCACACTGGAGAGGTGTATTTCTTTCTCACTTCTGTACTGGGTGAGATTTGCAGGAATAATGACAGGACTGATTTGCTTGATCTGTGGTTCTATGAGTCTTCTGAGTGAAGAAGTGAATCAGAAGATACACCACCGAGATTTTTAGAGGAGAGCAGGTATAAGTCATGCATGGGGAGAAAAAAACCCCAAACCAGTTAAATGTACCATTTTGCATTGATTGGATGTATAGACATGGCTACATAAGCACATCCTTTATGTAACCCCTGGAGTTACAGCTGACATTTGGTGCATCTCCATGTGCCTTTGTGACATGTCACTTTGTCTCTAGCTTCTTCAAATCATGGATTTTTCCTGTTTCACCATGACCTGCCATGCTGCTACTCCACAAACCAGCAGTTTTCTTTTCCCTCTTCCACAAAATCTTCTCCCCACAATTTCTTGGCCACCTATTAACATAAGATTTGATGAAAAGCCCAGAGCTTGCTGAGCTTCTCATGCATGGCCAAGGTTTCACTGGAGAGGGAAAGCATCACCTGGTCATTGCAGCAGAGCACTGGGGGTCATTTGAAATGCAGCTGAAGTGAAATGGGGCAGAGACGCCAGCAGGGATCCTGGCGGCTGTCAATGCATTCCCTTTTGTGATGTATGTAGCTGGACCCAACATTTTCTTCTTACTGACATGTGTGAGACTACCAGTAAAAGCATTTTGAAGCCTTTAATTCATAAAATATTGCAAGTCATCCTTACCCCAACATGCAACGATGCAAAGTATTATTACTCCTGGTTCTTGTGTTCCTGAAGGGAATGGTGAGCAGGAGCATCTTCTAGAGAATTTCCTATGCACAAGTGAAGTGTATAGAATGAAACTGTTCACCTTCAAGCTGGTGTACCACTTTCTGCCCTAGATTTTGATTTTTGAATAGTTTAAACTGCAATTTGTGTTTTTTTACCTTTACATTTACAGCACTGGAATGCTATACCTCCTCTCTGCTGGATATGCTCCAGTCTAAACAATCTCCATTCTGCTTGCCTGAATTCCCTTCTATAGTTTCATCTGAATATGAAATTCTTTTCTGCTCCTCCATCTGAAATTGCCATGTGCCATTCCCCAGGGTTTGGGACAGCTCGTGCATTCCTCCCTGGAAGTGGCAGCATCTCAGTAGTGTGTGAAGCAACGTCTGCATAATCCTTTGGGATCTTTCAGGATAAAAAAGCTACTCTATAAATACTATATCATTTTCATTGTCAGTCTGGATTCAGGAGGGAAATGATCCCACTTAGTTAAAGCAGGATGAAGTGTCTATTTTCATATTTGTTTAATTGAACCACTCAGTGTGTCTGATAGTAATGGCTTTATTTGAAGCATGTGGTTCTTATGAGCTGTTAAGATACCAATAGCATTTGGATTAGTCTTTCTGCCAAGAAAGCCAGGTCAATTCTTCAGGAAAATTAAAAAAAAAACTAAGGCAAACTTTATTTTAACAGTGTCTTGAGTTTCACTTTAGGTTCCATAAATATTTGTCAGTGTTCCTTTTGTAAGACCCATGCGAGCCCTTGGCATGACATGAGGTCTATCTCCAGAACACGGAATATAAATAAATTCCCCAAACCATGCTGGAGAATTGGAGGTAACTTTAGCCCATGTGAGAGACCTGGAGCCAAGCTAAGGGTTGATGGTGGTTCTTGAATTACTATTTGTATAGAGGAGAGGGAATGGGGGGGTGAAGGAAAAGAGGAAGAGAGAGGAAAGTACAAAATATTTGTAGAAGGTATGTGGGAACCCACACCATCCTGTACAGGAAGGTGGAGGACATTTACTAAGGCAATGACAGAAATGTGACTTGTTCTTGGACTCCAGTTGCTGTCTGCTCCTAATGCTTCCAGAAAAGTTAAAAGTATCTTCTCATGCCCAAGAGGAAATGTCACATTCTTGCTGAGGACTGGTAATGCCATCTGCTTCAGAGGTTCAGGCCAGCAAAGCACTGTGGAACCACCCTGTGTGCCCCCTTCCCCAGTTTCCTCTGATGATCTTTGATATTCCTGAGAAGCTTGGTTTACTTCTGTGGTTATCAGAACTATATCTAAGAAAGAAAAAACAAAAAGCCCAGGATGATTTCAAAGACTTGCTTATAGTTAAGTACTTAACCAGAGGTTTAGGGTGCAGGGCTTTTGATTTAAGAGCAAGTCCTGTTCTGTGCAGTTGAGAGGGGAAATAGCAGAAATTTTATCCTATCCCTGACCACAGATTGAGATTACCAAAGCAGTAGAAAAGCAGGGAGTCAGAATGAAGGAGGTGTATTGAAGGAAGTGGGACCTTGGCTTCTAGCAATGTGCTCTGGTTGCTGGATCTACTCCAACAAAAATTCAAATTCAGACAAGCTGAATGCTGCATTTGTCTGGGTAAGGGGGAGGAAGGTGGAGATGGGTTAAGTTTTTCCTTTACCTCTGAACATTAAAATAATGGTAGTAGGATGTGAAAAGCACATATTCCTGAAGAATGTGCTATTGTAATATCAGTCAGCAACTGTTTGTTCTGTTGGTTTGGGGTTTTTTTTTCCATCTTCATGTACATAGGCTGAAAAATTACACATCACGGATAGACATCCAGAGGGGTTTGAAGGAGAAAAACCCTTTTTATAGTGAGATGGGAGCCTACCCATCCATAGGTTTAGGATTGTCTACAAAATGCTGGATAGGTTTGACCCTTTAAGTTAAGAGGAACTGAGTGTTGCCCACACTTCACAAGGTGAGACTGTTTCTTTGCCTTCAGTATTTCCAGCAGTGATCAATGATCTCTATGCCAGTCCTCAGTTGTCTGCAAATACTAAAAGGAAAACATAAAAGCACCCTTAACCCCATGTTTTCTACTTTCACAGACAGCTGTCTGGGGCCCTGTAGCAGTTGATACTCTATAGCTGTCTGTTCCTACGTATGGTATTGGAAACAGTGACTGAGGTTTGCTAGCAGTTCCTTAATCTGGCTACTATGGACATTAAGGAAAAAAAATCGGGTAACAACCTCCATCTGCAAAACTACTTCTAGTTTTGTGACTAGGCTTAACAGACCATGAACATAGTCAGATCATTTTTTATTTAAAAGTACCTTTTCTCCCTCATCAAAACAGGAAGCATCTTTCCAGGAATGCTTGGGAAAGCATTTGACTTTTTTTTTTGTCACTGGTATAACTGGAGAAAGTTTTAAATAATTTTAAAGCTAGCAAAGGTTTAGCCAGACAGAAATACTTAGCAACACAAACTCCACAGGAATAAGAACTGACTCTTCCTTCTTTCTCAAGTGAGAGCAATTTCTCCTCAGTTTTTGTGTGTGCATCTGTCCTTGGCTACATGAACAATTGCTGGACCATAAAGGATGTTTGGAATCTGGAGTGTGTCCTTGCTTGGGAGATGGTACCCAGGATGGTCCTGTCATATGCACCACGAGTGTCTCTGGTCTGTCCATGCCTGTCATGGAGAGCAGTTTACACAAATTACACAAGTTCAGGGCTTCTAAAGTGTTGTAAACTCATCACCTCCATTTACTCATTCTTCTTTAGTCTTAAGATAATAATATTTTTCTTTCCAGGGGTTTCAGTTATGCTTTGGAGCTCCATAAAACTTCCTAAAAAAAAATCTTTGCAGCCCAGTTCTTAATCCTGTTCCATCACAGAGCTCACACTGGTGGTATGGTTTGGCAACTTGCTGTTTACCTTTCCGTTCAGTGTCCAAAAAAGTGCAGGGGAAAGAGAGGGAGGGAGACAGAGCCACAGTCAGTGTACACTGGCAGGGTGTACAGAGGCATTGCTCTGCCTGTGGGCCAAGGAGTTGAATTACTGAGGAGATGGAGCAGCATTTGCAGGAGCTGCTGCTGAGCAGAGGAGGGATGCTTGCTCAGTTCCTGCACCAAGGGCTATGGTTTACACAGCTTCATTGTATTGCACAGGGCTTTCCTGCCCTGCAGCTCCACTTGCTCCGTGACAAATTATTCCTTAATTGCTGGATGGCAGAAGAAAAGCTTTACAGCCCTGAGGTTATTTCTAACAAATCAGGTTAAAGAAGCCTTGGAAATTATATTGAGCAGAAAAGAAGCACCATGAGGTTTCCTTGGGTGTTTGGGCTGTGTTAAGCTTGACTGAGGCAGTGTGCTAATGAAGCTTGTTAAAATGCAATTATACTTTATTGCTGTGGATGGAGAAATGAGGGTAATCAGGGGAGAGCTGGCAGTGAAGCTGTTGTGATGAACGTGAGCTATGTGTCAGTGCTGTGCTCAGGACCTTCACCCTCTGAACACCCCAAGCATTTGTTGGGATGGGCCCAAAGAGTGTGGGGGTGAGATAAAGGACCATGGCAGGAAGATGGAGATGGAGCAAAGCAGCAATGAGATGGTGTTGACCACGAGGACCAGTGTCAGGCTTAGCTGCTGACCAGTAAAGGGGGGTGTCTGGTGCAGAAAGTCTCTAAGGAGGGGTCTGTGGGGAGAGAGCTGAGCACCTCAGGCTGTGCTGGTGGGGAGCTGCTCATACACGAGGCAAGCAGCTTGGCACCTATGATTTCCTTTGAAAAATGTAAAAAGGGAGGAGAGAATTTCTGGGCCAGCTGGTGGAAGATGGATCTGTAGTAGGGAAGAGGTGATAGCAACAGCAGGGAGAGGCCAGGAGTAGCCTTGACAAGTGAAGAAAGGAGCAGCCATTTGATGTGACAGGGAAGGGGAGAGCTAGTTGCAAAGAGAAGCAGATGTGGCCAGAGTGCTGCCTAGAAAAAAGGGAATATGAACAAGGCAAGAGTGTGTTTTGTCAAGGCTGGAGCAGAGGAGTGGTGATGAAATATGATGGGGGACTGGATGCAAACTGCAAGCGAGTGGATGGGCAGCCAAGGCTGGGGCTTATCAGTGAGCAGCAGAAAAACTGCAGCTCATGGACTGAGCTGGGAGGTGGAGAAGTGAGTAAAGAAAAAGCTTGGGGCCAGGGGCTTGAGCAGCAGGCAGGACAGTCCTGGTGTCTGCAGCAATTAAGGAGGGAGGAAAGGAGGGGGAGGAAGATTAAGAGCTCTGAGCTTGAGCTGACAGCTCGACATCCATGAGATGTCAGGCAGACAGGAGAGGTCTTCGTCTGGACAGAGAGAGACAGCCCTGGCTGATCAGATCAGACAACTGGGGGGAACTGATTTATGTGAGAAGATTAAAAAGAGCTGCTTGTAAATATATGTACAGCTTGGCTAAGTGACACCTGAGGGGACAATAACTGTCTACAAGTGTATGAAGGGACTGGATACTGGAGCCAGGAGGAGGGGGAGGGAACAGCTTAGAAGTGTAGGTGAGGATTCTGATGAGAGGAACTGGAGGCTCCGAGTGCCACGTTCAGGTGAGACTGAAGCAATTTTACCCCTAACACACCTTGAACTGGTCAGTGGGAAGAAGGTCCAGGTACAGCTGGACTACGCTGTTGGTTCCTGTCTGGTCACAGCTGTTGGTTTGGTGGTCAGCTGTGTGGTCTCTTTTCCTAAGGCAAATGGCAGACTGGTCTAATTTAGACCAACCAGCTTCATTTCTGCTCCAGGATTGCCACTCTGGGATCCATCGGGTGAAGACCTCAAAGCACGTCCCCAGTACTTTGCAAAAAATGACTCTGTTTTCCATCTGGAGAAATAGAGGTGATCTGAGGTCAGAAAGAAAGTCCATGGAAGATGGAGAAGTAATGCATATCATGGATCTTGAATCCCAGCCCTGTGTTGGGCTCATCTGTGAGCTGTGCAGTCCAGTGCCTTGTCTCTGCCCATGGCTTTTTCAGGTATTTCAGAAGGAGATGCAGGGAATTTTACAGAAGGCAGTTCCAGAACAAGCAGGCTGCAGCTAGGCTGGGTTTCCTAACAATGGTTCCAGACTGCCTCATAATTTGCAGGACCTCAGTTTCTGTTTCTTCTGAACAACACCAGTTAGAACATGGGAAGGGTTTTCTCCTAGGAAACTTCAACAAAAGCTCTAAGAAAACTTAGAGGAATCAGAAAAAAAAATAGCACTCCCCCAGCTTTTTTGATATTGCTTTCTTGGTGAAGGTTCTGCTGTGGTACCAGATGAGGGATATATCTTCTAAGAAAATGTTCAAAGAATCCTGCTTCCAAAGCTATATAAGTAACAAGCTACCTCTTTCTGTGCCCTTCTTGTACCTGTCCATGTCTGGCTGCTCTTTAGGTTGGTTTTCTAAAATGAAATCTATGTGGCATCATTTTTTGAGCCTTATTTCATCTCAATCCCTTCCCTTTCAAGCCTGTTAGCCAATTTCAGACACTGAGAAATCCATGGTGACTATGTGGCCTGGCATTGCTAACTGCTGCATCCCCAGGGAGGGGATTGGACAGGTATCAGTGGGAGACTGCAGGAATTACTAATGGCTACTGCACCTCTTTCTGTGGAAGAGTTGCACAGGGCATCATTCCTTACCTGTGCCAAATCAAACACTCCCATTGTGCATTGGCAATAAAACCAGGTGGGACCCAAATAATTCTGACAAAATAATAAGGCAAAGAATTATCTTTTCTAGCTCTTCCATGTAGACTTTAGCTGCATTTATTGGTGTTGCACAGCAGAGACCACAGTTCTGTATCTTGTTTCCTACAAGGAGTTTCAGATTTGACTGCAGCAGTCGCAGTTAAAAGCCAAGCTCCGTGCTCTGTCTTTCACTTCTGTTTCAGCAGGACAAAAAACTGAGGCCTTGCTGAATATTTACCTTCTCACCCAATATTGCCGAAAATGAGCCTGAAGTGTTGACGGACAGCAGCACACTCAGGGTGCAGGAATCCAACATAAACAGACTTGCTGGTTGTGTACTTGGACATGTTAAACGAGGTCTCTGCTTTGATCGTCCTTGCACTATCCCAAAATCCAGCAAGCAAAGGCTAAGTAAACAGACCCTTGATTTCAGGGCTGGGTGGAGCAGAGGTCTTGTAAAACTTTTATCAATGGCAGAACTGAGCTACTGAAGTCCCTCTTGGACTGTAGGTGCTGCAAGAGTAGCAGCATGGTTTTATTGACCCTAACATCCCTCTTTCTCCTCCCTTCCCCTTAATAACAAACATCTGGGGATACAAGGCAGCTTCCTGTTGATTGTAGCACACCAGTTTCTCTAGGAGAGACACCTGCTTATAATCTCCTATGGTGAGTGGAGCATAAGCTACATTAGATCCTACAGTTATTGGATCCCACAGCCAGTGTAGCTTTTTGTTAATGCATGTTGCAAAGATGCTTAAATAAATCACATGGGACACATCCGTGGGAAACACTCACGTTACTAATCCTGCGTGTTCAACACTCCTGGGTCAGACCCCAGAATCCCAGTACTCTGGGTTAAATAGCATGAATGTTACAACAAATTGAATTTTATTTATTTGCTTCCTGTTTTCAGAGCATTTAGTGATTCCCCACGATCACAAAGGTCACAAATTTCCTTTCATGCTCAAATAAACAGGAGATTCTCCTTCAGGATTATGCCCTCAGAAGAGAGACATTAAGAAACAAGCACCTAATATCATAAGACTTAAAAAATAAAATTGTGCATTCTGGCAAATTCCCCTCCATGGATGAAACACAGGACTTAGATTGGCTTCTGCTTTCTTTTAATCTGATATTTTTCTTTGTCTTCTGGTAGGTTACACGAAGGAGGCTTTGGCTTCCCTTCTACCCACTGTAGAGTGATATCAGAACGAGATCCTGCCAAGATATTTTATTTTTATAAGTGTTACCAATTTTCCATTTTTTTCAAAGTTAAGAACCACTATGTTTAGCAATGATGGAGCCCAGGCTGTTTCTGATGGGCCAGAGCTGTTGTTCTTGCTGCTGGGCCCATTTCAGCCCAAATCTTGACTGAGCTCAGGACCAAAATTTGGATCACTTTGGTCATCTTTACCAGTGATTATTGCTTCTTATCAAGATAAATACCAAATGATAAATTCATTGGCCAACTGCTGCTTGCCAGCACTGCTCCTGCTATACCTTCTGGAGGTAAAGCTGAGAGTGCTGACTGAGCTTGTGCTCCTGCCAGTAAATTGTGAGCCTCAATCTCTCTTGTCTTTTGTCCTTGCACTTTTGTAGCATGACATTAGATGATATCCTTATTTTATGCTGCCTTTTCTGCCTTAGTCATCAACTGATCCTTTACTGTATGTTAAACAATGCTCCCGTTCTCCCTTTAGAAGTGAATTTTGTCTTTTTGTCAAATAGTCACATCCACTATTAGATAAAAGCATTTTTGAGAGCCCTTTATTTGTTGGCGTTTGATGGCGGTTCTTTGATCCCCGAAGGGGTGTGCAGTGCTGTTTGTGATATATAACAAATTGATTTTACACATTTCCATCTTGTATCAATGAATGTTCCAATGGGATTTCACTGCAATCAGATTGGAGATTACCATGGCACAGCCTTGGGAAGGGATTGGAATTTACATGCAATAAAGATTAGGGGATTAGCGACTGATTAGGAGAGTACTGATTTATCCAGCCACAGGTACAGCAAGGGGTCTTTGCATGTCTGCTTTTTTGCTGCCCTTGGGTTTTGACCTCTTGACTCCCCACTTAGAAACGTCGGCGTGCAGCACAGGAGTGATTGCTGACGTGG
The DNA here is from genome assembly GCA_038090715.1 of Florisuga fusca. Taxonomy (NCBI): domain Eukaryota; kingdom Metazoa; phylum Chordata; class Aves; order Apodiformes; family Trochilidae; genus Florisuga; species Florisuga fusca. The sequence continues at coordinate 19,061,215 of JAAWXA010000013.1, forward strand.
CTTCTCCGAAGCACAAGTTCAAGTCATCGCGACAGTAAAACCCCTCTCTTCCTGTGAACAGAGAAGCTCAGAGATCTGCAGGCGAGGGGACACATTGCTCTGCCCTGCACAGGCCAGGCTGAGCAGACAGATTGTGGCAAGGCTTCAATCTGCAGTCAGGAATTCCTGCTGACAGCTGGGGTGATGTGCGGGTGTCGGTACACGCACGCGCGCGGTGGGGGATGAAGCCGCTGGGTAACCACCCCAGCAGACAGTATTTCCCCTGGCACAGCTTTTCCTAGAGAGCTACTCTGCTCTCCAGGTTTTTTCCCCTCTGTGTGTACGCTTGCAGGAGGGTAGCTGGGACTGCACATTACCAGACTGTGAGGTAATAGGAGTGCACATTAATTGATATTCCAGCGTAGCTTTATCTACCTGATGGATACGACGTTACATCCCGCCAGTGGAATGACATCATTTGAAATTATAGAGCCACCCATGTCAGCAAAACTCCTGGATGCTCCGTAGCTGGGGAAGTTTGGGCAGCTCAGATAAAGCACCCACACTGGGCAGCCACAGGTTGTGCTAATAGCAGGGGACTGACTGGTAGTTTGCTTGTGTGGCAGAAAATAATTTTCTTTCTCTTCGTGCAGTTTTATAGACAGAAATGGCAGCCAATATGGGATCTTCAGCAAAGGAAAAATATTTCCAAATCCTTTGGATAGTTTGGGGAATTTGAATGGGTTTTTATTTTCAGTATTTATTTTTACTGTTTCAATTTAGGCAGAATATATCTACTGTTAGGTGCTGTTTTGGTGGCACCATTCATCCTGAGATATGTCACACTGGTGTGCAATAGAAGTAGAGGGAGAATAATTTCCTGTAGATGAAGTGAAGCAGCTTCTGAGCAGCCAGGGATGCAGCAGAACTTCAGACGTACCAAGTCAAATGCACTGATTTTATCTGATCTTAGAAGCTGAATGTCCTGGAACTGTCCAGAAAAGTACTTGGCAATCCTAGGCACAAATCATGCTGGTGCAATTGGATATAGTAAGCTGAGACCAGAGATGTAGTACACTATCCTAGAGTAACAGAATAACAAGTCTTCCCTGCCTCTTGCTAGAAAAACTAATCAAGGCCACTGACCCTGTTGTTGTGAGCAAACCAGCATGTAGAAATGGAGCAGCAGAGGAAGCAGATCTGTTTGAAGCAGTTCCAGTTGCAGGCAGGCTGCAGAAATCTGGAGTAGCCTCTGTCCAAGGCACCAGCTGAGCCCTCAGGCTGTGCCAGTAATAATTTGAGTTTTCACAGCCAGAAGGTTGCTTGTGTATGGACTTGTGCAGGCATCACTGTTTTAACACCGTGCTGTGGCACCAGACCAGGGTTCATCCGTGTGAAGAGTTTAAAGATGTTACTATTTTCCTTTGGGTATGGCCTGGAGCTAAGGCTGTTTCCTATATGAAATCTGACAATGGAATGTTCTGCAGGTATGAAGGCTTCATGCATTAAGAAATTCTGGCTCCTGCCAATACCATCAAGTATTTTGTGTTTTTACATCAGATAGTGCGTGCTTTGGTGTCTGGAGAGCAGCATCCAAATGTAAATGCTGTAAGAATTCTTTGATGGTTTCCCTGTTTTCACATGCCAGGGACTTGGCATGTCTTGAGTTTAAATGTTTTCACTGAATGAACCTGGTGTACACTTGCTTTTTAAATGCATTTAACTATCTTCTCCTCCTGGAAGGGATATACAGGTGTGTCTAAGTTATCTTGTAGGATGGCACAACAGGAACAAATCTTTGAAGTGAAAAATTTGGTGCTGAGCAGGTGATGTTCACACTAGAGGCATTTTGGTAGTTTATTCTGGATTAGCTCCAGTCTGGTCATGTAGATTGAATACTCATTAATGGAAATCTGAGAGCACAGCTTCTGCTTTCATTTTACTGGGGACCCAGTTAGCAAGTGCTGCCTGTGTCTGCATTAGCAGCTGGTAGGGTTTGCTAAAACGTGATCTGGAAAGCAAAGCACTTGGTGCTGAGGACCTGACAACCACATTTCAGAGTGTTGTTTCAGGGCAGAATAGCCCTGATCTGGTCCTATGAACTAAATGCCCATCTGAACTGCAGCACACATCACAGCTCAAAACCACCAAAAATTCTTCTGTGATGTGAAGCAAAGTAAAACTGGTGGGGATGATAAAAATATTCACTTCAAAGCACATCCCTGGTCCAAACTAAAACACTGAAATAGGGCCACATGAAGTAGTAGTATGCCAGTTTATATAGAGAAGGCTGGATGGAGCACTTCCACCACACCTACCACAGACTGAAGGTCTTGGTAGGACAATGGTGAATAGTTGCAGGCATAATTTTAAAATGTTGCTGTCTTAGAAGAAGGCAAAAAGTCATCTTGTGTTTTCTTTTGGAGCAAGAGCAGGTTTTTTTGTTGCTCTTGGGGTTTTTTTTGTTTGTTTGTTTGTTTGTTTTAAACAATTAATACCATTGCTTAATCAAAATCCTTTCAAAATGCTGACTTTTTCATAGAAGGATAGAATTACAGAATCATTTAGGTTGGAAAAGACCTTTAAGATCATCAAGCCAAATCACAAAGCTAACAGTGGTAGGTCTGCCAGTTCCACCACTGAACTGTGTCCCTGAGCTTCACATCTACGTGTCTTTTAAACACCTCTAGGGATGGTGACTCAATCACTTCCCTGGGCAGCCTGTCCCAATGCTTTATAACCCCTCCAGTGAAGAAATTTTACCAAATATCTAATCTAAATCTCCCCTGGCAAAACTTGAGGCCATTTCCTTTTGTCCTGTCACTTGTTACTTGGGAGTAGAGACCAATACTCACCTCATTACAACCTCTGTTCAGGGAGCTGTAGAAAGCAGTTGTAGTTTAAGTTTTAGACTATGTATGTTTCCTCTTGATTTGCCAAAATTATGACACAAAAGATTTCTGAAACTGAAAAAGGGAATATTGAGGGAGAAAATCTGATAAAGTCTTGGTTCCTGATAAGAAGAACATTTCTGCAAAACACTCCATACCAAGTCTTCTCTGCAGCCATTCAGCTGGAATTGCTCTCTGTTGCAGAGAAGCCTCCAAAAATATCTTCAGTTCCTAAATACCACAGCGTTTATCTCTTTGTGGTCACCAACAAACAGTTGTTACCACATTTTTGTGGTAACCAAACTTAGAAGCCCCTAGTGACAAGGGCAGACCAACGAGAGGGCTGAGAGCAGCCTCACCATGTAGGGCACTGCCACTGATTTCCCAGCAGCAAAAGGCTTGTGATATTTTGGCAGTGTCTCCTGTTTGACAGTGAGTATTCAAGATTTTTTTTTTAATTTTTTTTCTTTCCCTGAGCCCTTAGTGCCATAATCACACCTTTCCATCTGGATATTGGGAAAAGCCAATAAAAACCAGCATTGGATGGAAGAGTGTATCTTCTCCAATTTTGTCTCTTGGAGAGAAATTATTAAAAAAAAACCAACCAAAAAACAACCAAACAGATTTGAGGAAGAATATGTTGAGGAAAACCAATTTCTTATTCACAAATTAAAAAGGGCCCTGTGCTGATGTATGGCCAGAGGCTCTCAGGAAGGTGACCCAGCTATTTAAAGATCTTCACTGACATGGTTCCTGAGTATGGCATGAAGTCAACCATCATGGTTTCTGTTTCCCTGCAGACATAAACAATGACACTTACAATTTCCTGCTTGTGCAGCTCCCTCACAAGTGTTTGTCTACAAGGGAAGTGGAGAATTACTTATTAAACCTTGTGCTGTGCTTAGGCTGGGTTAAATATTGACTACCAAAGTTCAAGGGGAATCCGTGGCACCGAATGTGAACTTGGGTATCCTATTTCCTAGGAGCTGTTCAAAGAAAAGGATTAGGTGATAGGATGCTGCATGTAGGTGGGGGCACGACAAAGAAGGGGACAAAAAATGAAGCAGATTATAATTATCATAAAAGCTCAGAAGAAAATCAGTGACTTTGAAGCCATGGGTTATGGAACATGATTGCAGCTGGTGGCTGATGGGGAGTTTTGTTATAAAATAAGTGAATTAAACTGAGATTTGTAGAGTGTCTGGTCTGTTTTGCTGAAAGTCTTGGAGATGACTGGCAGTTTGGCTGGGAATTCCACTGGGCTTGTGAGGCAGGATTTCCATGGTTGAGAAGCAGTTGGAAAGGCAAAATACTGTAGCATTTATGTTAAAATTGGAGTAGATTAACCCCAGAAGCTAATTCAGGGCTGCCTGGCTGGATTGTTTCCCAGAGATTATGGGAAGCAAACAGATGCTTTATGTTGGCAGGAATGGTCCCTGGGTGACTTGTGGAAATGCTGGGGGTTTGGGTTAGGTTTGGGGAGAGCAGGTTGGGGCAGGATTTTCAGCTGGGTTCTGGATCCTCTTGCCTTCCTCAAGCCAGAGGATTTCTAGCTTTGTTCCAGAATTGGGCAATTTGTCCTTCCTGGAACCAGGAGCATTACACATTGAACTGCATACCTGAACTGCACCATCAGGATAATTTTAGTCCTACAGTAGAAATGTTGGTACTCTCTTTTGGCCCACGCTAAGCCCACTGGCAGCACTAAAGAAACAAGAAATAATATATTTTCTTCCACACTAGAGGAGAAACCTTCTAGCAGTTGAAGTCTGTTTCTTCAAAAGTAATTTGAAGTAACCCTAATGCTCCTCTGCGTTTGCTACTTCAAAACCCAAAGGATAAAGTTACTTTTTTTTTTTTTTGCTGCTGAGAAAATATTCAGCAATGCTTGGAATTGCATGTCACCCATGCACATTTAATTCAATAAGATGGTAATTTCATGTTAAATAAATACCAACTGATTATTGAAAGCATATGCTCAAAGGATTTAAAAACCATGTCAGAGATGAGTATCTCGTCTACTGTTGTTGAACTGCAATAAATCTATGCAATAATCAAGTGCCAATTGTTTAACATACAATAACTATTTTATTAAATCTCAGTGAAATGTGTATGCAGGGCCCTTAATTAAAGGGAACATGTTCCCAAATATTCTATTTTGCTTATTTGTGGAACATCTAGACTAGAAAATTTACTGGCAGCCTTCACCCAAGGGGCTAGTTATTACTCATGTAAAAATATGGCAAGCACTTCTTGTGCTATCAATAAATATACATTTCATCAGGAAAGCAGCTCCTACCACAGAGGTAGAGAAGAAAGAGAAAAATGTCGCTGTGCTTGTTTTAAAATGAATCTGCAGAGCTGCTTTCTAGATCACATTTTTGGGCTCATCCGTGCAGCCCAAGCTAGAACTTGCTCCTGCAAGGAGTCCACTATTCCCAAAGCTAAGCCTGACCAGTCCCTGGGGCTGGTCAGCAAATATTTGTGGTGGTTTTGTGTTCCTCTCCTTTCCTGTTCTACAGAGATGCTGTTGTTTCTTTAATCTTTTGATTGTTTTTGATAAGCATTGTTTTTGTCTGTGGGTTCCTATGTTTTGAAGCCAAAATGGACCCATGAGCTCATCTAATCTCATGTCTCCATGTCACATACCAAAGTGTTTGGCCCAGTTGCCCCTACACTGACCCCTACACTACTTAGCCAATGAGTACCTTCCAGAAATGCAAACTGTTTGGCTTTGAATATATTTAAAAATGTTGGATTCACCAATCCTTTCAACTGCTTATTCCAGTAGTTAATGGTATACGTGGGCAAAACATTCACCCTTTTATCTCTCTCAAAAAGCATTTTCATCAGTTCTGCTCCCCACATAATGGCCTACCCACTGTGCAGAGAGACCAGAGTTCCTCTCTTTGAGGAACACCTACTCATGTTAGATGAAACTCTTGCCATCATTGCTTCCTAAGCCCTTCCCTGTGGAAACTCTTCTTTGGTAGGTTTTTGTCCAGCCCTCAGCATAATGAGGCCTCCATACATTGATCCATCATTACAGCTTTAATGCCAACACAAACAGTAGCAGTGATGATGTGGAAAGAATCCAAGTGTACAATCCTCCTGGTAGTCTTGCAGAGAGGGTTAAACAATTGTACTAAGGGTTAAACTCCTGCTGTAAGCAGGACTTGTCCAGCCCAGCAATGGACATCCAAGTTAACCAGCACTGGAAGCAAGTTTATAACATGGCTTTTAGGTGGTCTTTTCCAGCCATCCGTGTTCATTTTGAAGCACGGGAGAAGTGAAAGAAATCAAATTTGGTGTAAACTATCCTTGTACTAAGGCTGTTGGAGGATCAGGTTTTACAATGCTGGGTATGGTGAGGTCCAAAGGTTGCCTCGAGTGCTGGTGTAAGAGATTGTGTTCACATGGAGTGAGTGGTTTGCTTCGTTGCCATTGTCCAGCTCCACATCTCAGTGTTGGAATGGAAAATTTCTGTGCTTGTATTGTCCTGGTAGGACATGCATTGTCTGTGGTAGTGCAGCCCTTGATGTTAATTTCTTGCATGTGTTCATGTGTTGATGGGTTATTTGGGTGCTTCACAGTAAATGACTTTGCTAATTTGCTAACACAGTATTTCAAAAGAAATCTTATCTGCATGGAAAGTGAATGTGTTTGGTATTAAATACTAAAATATACCTAACCCATGGGGCTCTTAAAACTTATTTAACTTCTTTATAAACTTTACCATACAGTATGTGGATATTATAAATTACTTTCCATTCCAAGAAACTGTCTGGTTGACCTTCCTTGGAATTTCCTCTTTGTAATTATGTTTAATGTGTTAATAAAGTTCACTTTGAACTGTATCATGGCAAATGGTCTCACAGGACGTGGGTCAGTGCTGGTGTGTTCACCATATGTGAAGCTTGACATTAGTGTGCAGTTTAGCTGAAGGAATAACAAGCCTAAGTCCAAACAATGGTAGAAGCAGTATCTCCTCCCCAGGTTAGCAGTAAAAGGGGTTCAGAGAAAGTTAGGAATGTGGAGTGGGAAATCATTTAGCTTTCACTGCTAGGTGTTACTAAATTATAGCGCTAGGTCGAGTCACTATCAAAACACCATATATCTAGAGGGTTTTCACACAGAGCTATAAATCATGTTTACTGCATGTATGAGTTGAATGAGTGCACGAACTTTGCAATGCAGTCCAGGAAAATATGATTACATGTGTGTGTGTTTTTTACTGTGAGAAATATGGACAGGAAGCTCTAGGCTATTCCACTGTTGTGTCTTAAATACGCTTCTAGAAATTGTTTTTTACTGCTTCCTGGAAATAGCTATTTGCTCAAGCAAAGAGGCTTTCTTGGGTTTTACATAACCCCTTTGCCAAGAAGTGGCAACCCTCATCCTCTCCAAAGCACTGGGGGGAGAACAGGAATGCTTGTAAAGCAGTGTCAGCAGCAGCAAAGCAAGTGGGGCTTTTCTGTGGTGTAGGATAGTGGAGAGCAGTACTGGAGGACAAAAACTGAAAATTGCCCAGCTGTTCAGTTAGACAGGTGTAGGATCTGTCTTTTATATAATGGAACAGAATGGAGATTCCAGTTGCTTGTATTCGTAAATGAGGCAAATAAATCTGCACACTTGTCTGCATATATATGAGCAGAAATATTTAAAATAAATGAGGTGATCACAGGATTTCCTTGTCAGTGTCTGACTGGGCTTATATGATCGTGAAGAGAAAACTTGGCATCTGGCTGGGACTGAGGGTTTCTTTCTGGGTGTACTTCATATGTATTTGCAGATGGGGAAACTATAAGTAAGAAAAGAACTCGGTGGAAAATGTAGGGTCTGGATTGTTTAGATTATATTTTGAGCCTGATTGCACCCTGGCCCTTGGAACTCCAGGCATGATCCCTTCTAGCAACTAAAATGATTTGAATGTTGTGGGGCAAAGTTATATTTAGTTTGTATTTGGATAAAGAATAACAACAAGGCACAGGGGAGGCAGCTGCATTCTCCTCACTTCTTCCCAAGTCACATCCATGGATGTCAAACCCCACCCTGTCTCCTCAGCCAAAATATTAAGATATTATTCACACAAACTATTGGTTGAGGACAAGGGGGACTGAAGAAAACCTCTCCCCAGTCGGTTTGTGCTGAGGTAGGGCTTAATTTATTGTAATAGCTCCTTCTGTTTGCACGGACTGTGAAGTCAGCTGTGTCCTTGCAGCGTGGTGTGGCTTAAAAGGCTGTTGCTCAGCAGTGCCCTGTGGCTACAGAGGGCTGCCTTCATGTGATGGAAAACTGCGAGAGTGGAAGGAAAAATGGTGGTTGTTTTCTCTCCCCACCATTTGCCCCTCCCATCTATAAAAAAGTTAAAATCTGTGTCTTTAATTCTAGTGGAATACCTACCCAGGGCCTTGGGTTTGGTCCATTCTCCCCCATCTCATGGCAAAATGCTGCAGGAAGTTATCTATTTCCAGGAGCATCAGAGGTTGAAGATATTTTCAGCACTTATAAAGGCTTATTTTCTCTTCAAGAATCACTGCCTCATGGCTCAGAAATCAGGGGGAGTATGGTGTACACCTCCCTCGGGATTTATACCCAGAGCCAGAGAACTCTGCTGTCTCCTGCTCTGTCTTGAAAGGATCCAGTCAGCAGCCATGGGTACAGTCTGGCCCTTGGATACAAGCACATAGCAGCACACAGGTTGCCCCCCCAGAGCCAGGAAGGTGGTATTTATTGGCATGAAAAAAAAATTGTGTTGGTAGCTATATGAATCTGCAATTTTTACACTCTGGTTTAACAAAATTATTTCAAGTTTCAAAACAATCCTCACAGGGTTGCTCTCCAGTTCTTGTGGCCTTGCCCCCTAACGCATAACATACAAACAAGGCAAAAGCAACACTGCAGCAAGCAGCTCTAGGGTGTTGCTCTCAAAATACTCATTTCTGCTCACATACAACACAAAGCTGGAGTCTAGGCTGGCTGAGATTGTGACACTGACTGCTTGAGGAGTAATTTCATCTGCTTTTTAACGTTTCATTGGAGCACAAGGCAGACAACAGCAGTGGCAAGGGATGGCAAGTCAGCAGCAGACAGGGTTCAGCCTGGTTTTACCTTGCTGGCAGCTGTAGGTGAAGCAGCAGGTGCTTTCCTGGGATTTTGCCTCTCTAAGCAGCTGTAGAAAGGTCTCCAGCCTTCAGGCCCGGGCGCTGTGCCCGGGGCTCTGCTCCCACATCGCTGCGATCAGTTGTGAGAGCACGTGTGCTCCAGCCCAGGGAGGGACTGCTACCAGGAGACATCCCCAAATTAGTGCCTTGGGAGACTTGGCAGCTATTTGCTCTCCTGGCCACTGCCCTGGCATACTGTGGGACAGTTCTTTAAGGTGGGGAGCTCCCTTCAGTACCAGTTGTGCATATGAGAAACTGGGGCTCTCAGCATCTTTTTACATTTTTTTGCCTGTGCACACAGTGGAAGATGGTTCTGCCATAGAGAAGCCCCAGAAATTAAACTCCAGGGGAACCTGAGTGGCTTGGGGCAGCTTAATATATGGATTTGGAGGGGGAATACATTTTTGTCTGGGCAGGGATTTCTGTGGTACATCGTGCGAGGCAACTGAGTGTCTGCAGCACCTGCTGCCCAGGGGATGCTGCAGAAAGGACCTTCTGCAAAAAGCACTTCCCCCTCTCCACTGTTTGCCCTCCAAATACTGTCATCTCTGAGTGCTGAGATGTGCCAGAGTGTGTTTTGACTTGAGAAGCAATTCACTGTCACTGTGGCAGTCCCAAGGCAGGGCTGTCCAGACAGTGAAATAAGACTCAGTGGATGCCTGTACGTTAGAGAGAGGCAGAGATCTGTGATGATACAAACATTTTATTCTTGCTGCAGCCATCCACAGAAGGTCTAGGTAACATCAGCTTGCTGGGGCCTCTGAAGTTGCTGGTATATGCACAGGCACTGATTCCAGAGAGAGAGTACTGCTTGTGCAGAAAGTTATGGATGCAAAGATGATAGGTAATAAAATGGAAGTATTTACAGCACCAAATGAAGAGAAGCAAGGTTTTAATCTCTCCATCCCGAGGCTGTACCTCCATGAGAAGTGTGTGCAGCTCTATCTGGCAAAATTCAGAGCAGGAAAAAGTGTGGGGAAATTTTTATTCCTCATCCTGAGAAAATTGCTGGGGGGGGGGGTTGGGGAG